>JAMFQS010000033.1:65039-113873 GCA_025503055.1 Sordariomycetes sp. B11D1 | reverse complement strand
CCCGCGGAGGCTGGTGGACTTCAGTTCAGACTTACGTAGAATTGAACGTAGGCGAAGCCCTTGCCCACTCGCGTCTTGGGATCACGGATGACCCGCACGCTCTCCACCTTGCCCGCCTTCTCGTTGAAGACGCGCCACAGTCCCTCCTCGACGTCAGACGGGACCTTGTAGCGCTTCTTGGTCGTCGTGACGCCCTTAGCATCAGTGTTCTCGACCGTTTCATCATCCACGAAACCGAGGTTCCCGACGAAGACGCACCGGCGATGGTCTATCGGGCTGGGATGCGCCACGCTGTCGACGCGGAGGTGCCTATCCAGGACCTGGGTGGCATTGAGCTTCGACACGGCCTTGCGCGCCGCCGCGGCGGTGGAGTAGACGGCGTAGGCGTTGCACGACCTCGTGGTCGTTTCCATGAGCGACTTGGTGATGTAGGCGGCGCGCTTCGGTAGGGAGAGCGAGGAGAAGGCAAGAGACCTGAAGCGCGTGGACTCGAGCTTCTCGGGGGGTGTCGCGGTCTTGTCGAGGACGGACGCGAGGTGCTTCTCCAGCGTCTTCTTGGCCTGCTTTGACGATATCACCTCCGTGGATACGTTCGCGAGGAAGACGGTCCGGTCGGCCTTGTCGGCGTCGACGTCCTTTGTATCCTGTGCCAGAGACTCGTGGACAATCTTGGCTCCGCCGTCGCTCTCATCGTCATCGCCGCTAGCCTCCTCGGATGCGGGCTCGCCATCCTTGCCCTCAGAAGTCTCAGCTCCCTTCTTCCGCTTCTGCGAGGGCTCGTCGTCCTGCTCCATAAGCTTCTGGAGGTGCCTCGCCTCTATGTCATCGGTAGGATCCTTCCGCTTCCGCTTGCGGTCGGCGCGGACATTGGCACCCTCTGTCTGCTCCGCATCCTGCGCCGCGCGCTTCTTCGGTGCAGGCGCATCCTCTACTTCCTCGTCCAATTCCTCGGAGGCTTCATCACTGTCGGCATCCTCCTCCTCCCCCTCGTCAGATTCGCTTTCCTCCTCGTCTTCGCTGGACTCGGGAGCGGGCTCGGCCGCTGGCTTCTTGGCTTCAGAGCTCGCTTTCGCGGGTTTCGCTGGCCCCACCTACTTGATGTTAGAGAAGTCATCGTACCGACGGCGAAACCATGGCAGGCCTCAATGTGGACACTTACACTGCTGCTGAAGAGAGCGTCGAGCGAAGGGTCAATGGCCCCCGCGGACGAGGTGAGGATGGAGGAAAGACTAGAAGCACAGAGTCGGTTAGGAGCGCAATTGGACTTGGAAACGACTGGGTGGTCGCGTTCCAACATACCTTTTCGTCATCCTGCCTGGTTATGAGGAGTATGGCTTATGTTCGGTGTCTTGATGTTGCCAGCTCTCCCTCTGAATTCTGTGAAAGAAAAAAAATGGGCGATATAATACTGCCGTGGGGTCAGCTTCCTCGAGCAAGGCGGTGAGGGGTACGAGGTACCTCCATGACTCCCACCCCACCGCGGCATCCCCGACTCTCCGTCTGCCGAACGCCGGAGCGCGGCAGAATACATGAGCCACCGTCATGCTTCGTATCCCGCAGCTGCCATCAGACGCCGCCAGTTCCGCCCCCGGCAACCAGCTCAGCGCTCGACACACCATTTTCCCCGTGGCTACGAAATCGCAACGCCCAAGAGTTCCCTCGTCTCCAACTCGCTGCGAAATCGCTTCCCCCTCAGGACCAACCGCTCCCACACCTGTACCGGAGCTTGCCTTAGCACTGGAGCTTCCTAGTGATTCCACGAAAGCCAGCTCAGTTTCCTTTGCAACCATCTTTATTCACGACCGCCCACAGGTCATCCTCACCATCCGCCGCCGCCACTGCTTTCCTCGTCTAGCCGTCACCACCAGCAACGCGAGTCTGCTGCTGCCCTGCCACATCCACGCCTTCGCTTTGCTCGCCAAAGTGGTGCGCTTGGCGCCTCGCTCGATACATTGCAGGCGTCGGATTATCTTCACTCGAGACTCGACTCTTACCGCACAAGGCTCGGTAGAACCCGTCGACACAGGAATTGCCTACCATGGCAGCAGCCGCCCCGGCTCCGCCCACCATATCCACGAACCACCCCGTCGGGGATGGGGACGATAGCAACTTATCAAGCCCTCTGAGCGAGGTCGACGACAAGCATGGAGAGCCAGATGACCCTGACAACATGACCCTCGACCACCCCGCGCCACAAGAAGACGACCCCTCTGACTCCGACGTTCTCTCCGAGGCGAACGATACCGAGGCAGAGACCGAGCGCCTCTATGATACCCCTCAGGCCTCTCGTCAGAGGAACCTCGTTCTAAGTCAAATTGACGAGGAAGACCCGACCCAGACGACACCCACGAAGCCCTCCGCCGTCGTCGTGGCTAGTGCGCCTCAGGACGCGGACGACTCCCTGTCGGATGTGGACATGTCCGCGCCGCCGTCCAGTCCGCCTGAGGACCTGACGTCCCCAATCAAGCCCCTGCGCTCTCCTACTCCCGAAGACAACAACTCGGTCTCCGAAGCCAAGAAAAGGAAGCGCTCCGTCGCCGAACGGTCGGACTCTGAGGCGCCGCTTAGGAAGCGCACTGACTCAGCTGGTGCTTCTGGCGAACAGACAACGGGAAATAATGCAGCCGCTGTGGCCAGCGACACGAGACACAACGAGCCCAAGTCCTTGCGGTCATCAGCTGGCGCGTCCACTGATGAGCGTGGCGAGGACGCAGATGACGCGGAGAGAGATGGCTCCCCCGCCCCAGAACCAGTCGTCTCCAAGAAGATGACGCGAAACGGTAGTAAACAGGCGAAGGCGGCCATTGCGAACGGCGCAGACAACGAGAACCGCGATGATGTGCCCGTCGACGATGAAGCTGAAGGTAGGCAAGACGACGAGGGGGGCGAGCCCGACGCCGAAGACGACTTGGACGCTGCTGCGAGGCACGATGAGGAAGAAGGTGCGCCTCTCCGTCTGATGAGAGCCGAAAGCCGTACAGGATCGCTAACAACTGCTGCAGCCGAGAAGAAGCGAGTCGCCCTCGAGGAGTGGACTGCGATAGAGCAGAAGTTCATCGTTTTCAGGGACCGGTATACTATCCCCTCACGGCCACAAACACCTGCCTCAGAGCGTTTAGCACTCCTTCATATGTCTCCTCAAATTTGACTAACTTGGCGCGTCTAGATTATACAAGGACCGGTTGGAGAAACTCGAGAGCGAAGAACGAGCCCTTACCGCCGACGTTCCTTACCATGCTGAATATCTGAACATGAAGCAATGTTTGGATGAGATGCACGAGGAAAAGCTCCGAAAGATCAATAAGGAATACGAGTATACTCTGAGGGCTCACGACGAGGTCGCCGTCAGCCGTCGGGCTATGGCATGGGGCCAGTTCTACCAGGGCATCAGAGAGAAGCGGCTGGAGATGATGTCCGAACTCAATCGGGAATGGCACGATACGCAGAACGCCCGTCGTCACGCTCACAGCACGCCAGACTACGCTCTCCTGTTTCCTTCCGACCCCACGCAGCGTGTGCGCAACGCCGTGGCCTACAACACCGAGGTATCCGTCCTTTCGGGCATGGCGATCCACGAAGGCTTCCCGTCCGCGCCATCGATGCACGGCGTTAGCACGGCTGAGGTCGAGGAGGACCTTGACACCATCAAGGTGAGTCGCAGGTGTGGACTTGCGGCACATGCGACTCTGCTAACGCCTATTCTCCCCAGCGTGTCCGTCGCCAGCGCCAGCAGGCGATGATGCAGCACAACCCTGGCCATTCCGGTGTGTCGGACACCGCCGGTGAGCAGATCGTTCGTAATACCCCTTGGACAAACCCGAACAACCATCACCATCACCAGAAGATCACTGCGGGGCCATCTTTTGAAGGTCAGGGAGGTGCGCAGGCCAAGCCAACGCGGGTCAACGGACAGCACTCGGCCTACGCGGGGCCAGACAAGTCACAGTATCCACTAGTGTCCGTCTCGGCAGAGTCATTGCGGTCGCCGACCAAGGGCAACCAAGGGCAGCCGAAACGAGTCCGACGTCTACAAGAGCCTTCGGGAGCATCGACAAAGACCAGTCAAGAACCCGGAATGGCGAGACAGGGGCTTCTGGGAGCTTATTCTGGGAGTTGATGTCTCCGCTTTGGTGTTCTCAAGATGCGGGTGGTGTACTCTGGTGTACTGGGCTGGTCTGGTTCGGAATTTGGCATGATACCCTTGGTTTGTTGGCGGGGGGAATAGAGTGTATGCTTTAAGGCTGGCTTGTATAGGAGTTTCTTCGGGAGGGCGCTTTTAATCAGCTATATTAGTTGGATGCCGCATTGCAATGTCTGGCATGGGGCTACATGGGAGTATAGGCGGGTTTTTAATGGGATGGACGGTGCATCAATCATCTCAGGGTTTTTTTTTTTTTTTTTTTTTTTGTTGAGGAGCAGGTAGCTTTTTTCTAAATTACACTCTAACGTACAATCTCTGGGCAATTCTCCGCGTTGCTTGTGAATCAGTGGGTATTTATGCGTTGCGTGTTGGCTGTATTCGCCGGTCTCCTTTGCGAGCCTCTTGTGATGATTTCCTGCGACGCGAGAACACTGCCGCGCCCCGTCTTAACACCAGATATCAGTTTCAAAACAGGGCAGGCGGAGCATGAAGCGTCGTGTTCTCCTCGCGACGTTTAAGCCCCCTCCTGCAGGCCCCCCTACGCACGCTTATCCGTCATCTCTTCCCAATGAGGGCGCCTCGTGTCGCGAGAGGGCACTGTCAGGGCTTCCCTATGACTGCTGGGGCTTCCTCGGCTCATCGGGGACCTTGACATCCTCAAAGTCTTCCTGGCCAACGGCCTTTAGCGTCCACACGTCTATCTCTCGGGTTAGTCATGGTCCGACTCGTCAAAAGGTATATCCGTAGGTATCCGTACAGACTCCGCTGACGATGGCGAAGAGGCCAAGGCCGGTAAGCGCGTTCTTCAGGAGGTAGGGCTTGCGGGCGCGGATGAGGGCCGGGCCCTGCCGGAATCTCTGGTCGTAGTACGTGGACTTGGGGACCCTGGCCACCCAAATTTTGTGTTAGTTGTAGCTCGTGAGCGTAGAGCGTGGGATGGACATCGTCGCATACGGCATTGTGAAGGCGAGGTTAGGATACTCTCTCGGGTTGTGGTGACTTCGTCTCGGACGGTGGAGAGGCCACTGATAGGGCCGTAGGAAAACCGCACTTGGAATGTGGTCGGGGAGCTATAGAACGAATCGCGACTCTTCCGGCTCTGGCGACCAAAAAGTTCCGGGGTTGCGGTTCAATAGTGGCGTGGTGCCCGTCCCCGAACGGGTGATGTTCGGCTGAATGGCTTGTCCGGAGTGCCGCCGCCAAGGGGGGTGTGGGGTGACGTACCGCCTGCCGGATCCAGACAGGCGTCAATTCCTGAGCTTGCTCGCAGGCGGGTGCCCTTGAAGTTTTCCGCGTCAAGCCTAGTATCTGGAACTTTTGACGTTCATCTATCAAACCACCTGCTTAGCTACCCCAGCTCGAAGATCTTTCACCCAAGGCAGGAGGGACGGAACAGCGCTCGCTTATACTGGGAAGGAGCTTTGTTGAGTCTCTCTTTCTGTTGCGAACCACAGGTGTTACGCAACCCTCCTTCCGCGTCGCCTTTCCACGATCCAGTCGCAACGATCGCGTCCCGCCTGAACTCTTCTCGTCGACAACCCCTGGTCCAACTTCCCATCAACAACAAGCTGCCTCACCATCACCATCCACCCCGTTTTGCCGGCAGCGTCGCCAAATAATCGAATCCTTCGTCTCCCGTGCGCCCATCTCTTCGCAATTAGCACGACCTCGCAAAGAGCCATCTTGCGCTGCCCATGATTCGACACCCCTCCAGTAATCTAGTTCATCTCCACCTCCCACAATCAGCCCAGGGCCCTCGCGGCCTCTCGTAGTTCACCATGGCAGACTCTCTGTCGGTCTCGGACCACATCAGGCAATTGAATGATGCCCGCAAGCTGGTCCTCGGTGACGTGAAGCTCTACCAGTCCGTCGTCCGGGGCATCCTACCCATCATCGCACCCACGTCCCACCTAGAACTGAGGCGATGGACGGCCGACTTTTTGGCGGACACGTTCGCGACGCCGGTGCTGCCGGCCAAGGAGAAGGAGTCGATGCAACCGTTCGTGCTGGACACGGTGCAGTCTATACTCGAGAACCCGGACGAGGACGCCCATGTCCTGCGGAGCATCATACAGACTGCCGCGAGCATCTACCCCATAGCTCTACGATGGATGTCAGTGCCGTGTTCCCCTCTGTCCCGTTCCCCGTGGCTGGTCTTTCATCAAGCGAGGACTCCGCTGACCTTTGCGGCCTATAGCATCGAGAATTCGTACGATAACATTACATGGGAGCGCATGACGGCGGTCAAGTCGAGGATTCTCCGGATGTGGGATGATGCAAACCCTTCGATTCGGATGTGCTGTATCAAGTTTGCGCAGCGGGTTGTGCTCGCGCAGTCGGCTGCGTCGCCATCTGAACCTCGGGTACGTCCATCTGGCCGGCCTATCTCATGGGTTGCAAGCGCCCGTATCTTGCTAACAGGTACTCTCGTAGCGTGGTGATATGCTCGACATCTCCCTGGACAAGGTTCCCGCCAACCACTCTCTATTAGACCCTCGTACTATGGAGGCAGAGGCGATGGGTCTACTTGACCGCATGCTAGGAGTCCTCCAAGACAACAGCACGTAAGTAAGCTAGCAATGGCAACGAGGCTCGTGGCTAACCTCTGTCTTACTACATAGTGATGCGTTGATTGTCGATGCGACCCTGAACTGCTTGTCTCCTCTTGTCCGCATGCGACCAAGTACCTCGAACAGGATCCTGAACGCTGTCCTCAACTTCAACCCGATGAAGCTGGCCAGCTCGCCTATGTCCGCTAAGGACCGTGTCCTAGTCAAGTCCATGGAGAAGACGACGCGCATGTTCCTCATTCATCTGGTCAAGAGGTGAGTCTGCGCCCTTGAGATACTACGTTTCAATGCTAATGTCGTTATTAGGGATCCCCAAAACCCTATGAACCCGAGGCTTCACCAGCAAATAGAGCGCTTGATGCGGATGAAGACGGAGACTTTCGATGAGACGGCGAAGAAGCGAATACTCGATCCCCACCTGGCAGAGGTGTCCGATGCGAAACGGCTTAGGACTTCGGCTGCAACCGCCGCGGCACCGCCGCCGCAGCAAGACGTTCCTCCGCTTGGTCCCGGGCCCCATAGCCTTGGGTCAGTATTTACCCTCACGCCATCCGAAGGACTCCGCTCGTTCGATGTTGGCGTCGTCCCGCTGCATCTAGCGGCACGGATAGACGTCTCGACTCTTGTAAATGTGGATGGACAGACTTTCGACAAGGCTATCCAGGTTGGTCACTCAATGTCTTTTCCCCAGCTCACTTGTGGACATTACTGACATAGAACATAGGCTGTCCGGGATCGTCTCCTGATGCTGGAAGCCACTCCTCCCGTCCTCAATCCAAACACTGCTCCCTTAGGAGTAGAGGAAGACGACGACGACTACGAGCCTGATTTCTACGCGGCCGAAGATACCGAGCAGATCTTGAACAAGCTCGATAGCTCGCCAGCGGAACTAAAGCCTACCGAGGATTCACTCCAACTACAGGCCTTCTCCCTCCCGGCTGCCCCTCGGTTGACAATAGATACCGCCGCGGAAATCGGAAAGCTCAGCATCACGCAGCTAGTCGAGCAGATGAAATCACTAGAGGATCCGTCGGCAAAACGGTCAAAGCCCGGCTTCAACCGGTTCGCGTCAAGTTTCGGCGACCGGGATTCAGCAGTCACGCTGCTCATCCGCCTCGCAACACGCTCACAAACCGGCCTCGAGGAGGTCGTCCCCAAAAAGGAAGACGAGGACTCGGGCGCCTCCGTGCCCCTCGGCAATTACATCCGCGACATACTCCACGCGTACGTCGTGGACGACTTCCGGAGGCGCATCGACGTGGCGGTAGCGTGGCTGTGTGAGGAGTGGCTCGCGGACCGGCTCCAGCCCGACGGGCCGGCGCGCTACGAGGGGCTTGTGTTGAGGCTCCTGGACGGGTTCCTGCCGTACCTCCACCGCCAGGATAAGATCCTCACCAGGTTCCTCGCCGAGATCCCCGAGCTCACAGAAGCGATCCTCTCGCGCGTCAAGCAGATCTGCCGCGACCCTACCGTTGTAGGGCTGGCGCTGACGAGTCTGCTGTATATCATCATGATGAAGCCGCCGGCGCGGGAGCTGGCGCTTGATACTCTCGAGGCGATCTGGACGGAGTGTAAGTGGCGGCCCTGTGAATCACTGTCTCCTTTTCTGTTTTCAGTCATCCCTCGCGAACCACGGCGTTCCATTCAAGACTATAATGCTAACGGTGACCCTTAGACGAGGACGCGAGACCGACGGCGGAGAAGTACCTGGCCAAGTATAGGCCGGCCTGGCGCGAGAAGAAGGAAGAGGCCGGGGTGGCCTCCGCGCCGGCCAACGGAGCCATCACAACATGAGGTGACGCGGTGCGATTTTGTTGTTTGTGTTTTTGTTTTTTTTTACCTGTACGTTATGAGGGGGTGACCAATGGCAATGGGGGCGATTACATTCGAGATATGTGTCCTTTTGCATGGCTGCCTTGATGGCAATGGGACTGGGTCTAGGACAAGGGGGAGGGAAGGCTACTGGCGAGGGATGACGTGGTACCATTAGCGCGGCGTCGTGGGGATGTATCAATATTCAACTTGTTTCCCTGTCCTGCATCTTTTTCTGTTTTCATCTCGGATCTTTATCTGGTGCGAGCACGGCGCGGTGATAGGGGCGCGGGCGGACAGGGAGGGTGACGTCTGAAGCCGCCCAGCACGGCGTGGGAATGCCTTTAGATATATTGCGGAATACGAGGCAAGTCAAGAGTGACAGGGTAAAAGTGGATGGTGGCAAGTTTTCTTTGTTCGGGGGCCCCGGAAGATATAGGCCAGGAACCGGGGCCCGAAGCGAAGCATCATCATATCCCGCGCGGCTAAGCAGGCAGGACCTCGGTTTGTATCCCCCCTTGCACCTATCTTGTAGGCTCGCCTTGTTACGAAGTAATTAGCGGAGCGGGGTGGAACAAGGACACGCGTGGGTCTTTACGCGAGGACGGAGCAGCTATGTTACAGCAAGCACACGCGGGCGCCAGGGATGGCGTATGGACAATCCGCGTAAATAGTCACATAAGAGTCCTGCTGATGATCCCGCAAGCAAGGGGAAACACGTTCGCCTTGAAACATTCCTTTTGATGGGGATGGGACGGCCGAGCCCCACGTTTCATCCTGGTCCTCCCCGTCCATGATCGACGGTATCAGACGAAGGCGTCTAAGCCAAGGGTTTGGGAGCTGCGCCGGTTATAGCGGGGTACGGGGCGCCGCGGGCTGGTTGGCGGGATGGCGGAAGTTGGCTACGGGGTTGGGGTCTGTGTGGCGGCTGGTGATGGGCGACCCACCCCGATTCGGCTCGTGGAGCTGGGAGATGTCTAGGGAAGGGAAGCTTTCCAAGACCTTGTCGTCGTGATATTGGCGATGGACGTTCGGTGGGCCTTTTTACTGCTCGTTTGGTGAGTGGCGCAGCATAACTGGCATCAGGAAACGGCTCGGAGGAGGATCGTTCTGAATTGGATCCTAGAAAAACCAACCACTCATTCCAGAATCGATGACTCGTCATGCCGTCCACACCACACCACGGCCAAGCCTCCAACCACGGCATTTCTCCATAGTCCCCGCGGTCCGTCCCTCTGGGTGTGACGGATGACGGAAGAGGTTAGCAGGCGGCTCCTGACGTTTTCCCTGTCCGGTGCTAGCGTGGCCCACTGGGGGTGTGTGGGCAAGAGCCAGCCCACCCCAGGCCCGGAGGGAAGGGGGGATTAGCCTGCACCCCCCTCCTGTACCGTCTGGCATGTCAAGGGCCCCGGACCCCCTGGGCGTCCCGTCCACCGTTGCGGCGCTGCCAATACGACGCCAACGGGTATCTCTCGGTCCACAAATCGTGCCAGGGTTACATCGTCGAAAGGTAGCTGGCGAGGTTGCTATGGACGGTGCATGTCAACAACAAGTTCAACAAGCCGATTTCCCTCGCCGACTATTGCTTGCTGGGTCACCTGCGCCGCATTAGTTTCCTGCGTCCCCGGGGCTCCAAAAGCAAGATAACGGCGCCTTTGATTCGCAAGATAGAGTCGTGCGCATGCCGGTGCCTGCGGAGGCGTGCCAGTCAGTCGCGCCGTGAGACAAGGGAGTGACACATCCCCTGCCGCCCTCTGCATCTCCCAGTCCTTCGTTTCTCGTGGAAATACACAGCTCCAACCTCTTCGCAGCCAGCCATCTACCCTTCCGGAGTGTGTTCTCCCCTCTCCTCGTGATCCTCGTTCCTTAATGACCGCCCTTGGCCGCTCAGCGCTGACTTCCGCCTCGTCAGAGAGGTCTTCTCGGCAGTCAACACAGCTCAACTCGAACCTAATAGAGCATCACCAAAAGATTTCCCCCTCCCAACATCAGCTTCTCCTGCGCCCATATCGCCCTCCCGTACCATCGCCCCGTCCATACGCCGTATCTTTCGAGTTTCCGAACGAACCATAGCCCGCGCGACCGTCCCTTGTTACCAACCGACAACCCCAGCCCGCGCCCTGTACCAGTCCTCGTCGCTCCGTCACCGACGGCCAACGACCGGGTCGCACAAGTCGCAGCGTCGTGCAAATACCCGAGACCGACAAACGGACGACGCGTCTTGAAGCCCGTGGCCGCGGCCAGCCCAGACCTGGCGCGATCCAACGTCGACCTACGTTTCTGCTGGTTGCGCCTTCGAGGCGAATACTCGACGAGATGGCGAGCCGGCTCCTTAAATCTCGGAAATTCAGGAGCTCAAAGGGGTCGAAAGATTTGAAAGAGCCCAGCTCCCCAAAGACCCGACTACGATCCGACTCAACTGGTAAGTCGTTCCAGGTCTTTAGGTGACGTCCACCAATTTGGGGGGGCCCCTAAAACCTCAATCCCACGCGCGCTGCCCGAATCGACACGTTGGGTCCCCGTCGTCATTTGTCTCTTGTATGTAAAGTGTCAAGCAAAAAGGGGGGGGGGGCGGGAAAGTGTCGTTCACTCCACAATAATCGATGTGGACTCTTGCTTCCCGAAAGGACGATAAAATCTTCCAATTATCGTCCATCCTTCCCCGACACAGTAACTTGGTCAGAGTGGACCCGCCGTTTGCCGAAACGCGCCCTGCGCGCTCTCCGCTCAATATTACCTCCCAGCATTGAGCGAACTTGCTGACATCCCCGGCTTGCGCTTTCCACAGAAATCGCCAATACTCTACCACCACCCGCGAAGACGCCCGAACGCTCGGACCCCCAGACACCACCGAAGCCCTCGAAATCCCACGGGCATGTCCACCGCCAGGCCATGACACCGACCACCACCTCTCCGCACACGAGTACACCGCCGACGAGAAACAGACTACACCCCGGGCTTGCGGCGTCCAGCCTCTCGCCGTCGCCCAGTATACGGAGCACACCGGGCATGCCATCGACGATCCGAACCGTCTCGAGTTTTGAGGGGGCTCATTCGGATACGAGCTCCGACACGCCGTCGATCGCTACGAAGAATTCGGCGTTTTCGACCTCTGTGAATAGTAATACGAGTGCCGTTACTACGGCGGCCGCTAGTCATACCGAGGACGATAGGAAGTCGGCAGTGCGGCTAAAAGGCGACCAGTCCGAGAATCACGATAGCAGCATGAACGGCCACCTACCGACAAGATTCAGGGCG
The DNA here is from genome assembly GCA_025503055.1 of Sordariomycetes sp. B11D1. Lineage (NCBI taxonomy): Eukaryota > Fungi > Ascomycota > Sordariomycetes > Sordariomycetes sp. B11D1. The sequence continues at coordinate 102,092 of JAMFQS010000033.1, read as the reverse complement.
GGGGGCACGGAGCAGAGCCAGACCGGCAGCCGGCAACAACGGAACCATACACAGGCGGATGAACCATTAGGACAGCCGCCATCACCCCCTATCATAACCCACACACCAGATGTCGCCGACGTCCAGGACGCCCAGGAGGCGTCAGCCCCAGACGCGCAAGATCCTCATGCGCAATGGGACTCGACAATCGGCAAGGCCGGGCTCGGCAAGACGGGGCGCGTAATCAACAAGCTAGTCAGCGACAACGAAGCGCTGAAGCGAGACATCAAGATCGAGAGGCTAAAGGCCGAGGAGGCGAAGCAGGCCGCCAAGCTCACCGAGGACAAGATGGAGCGGCTGGTACAGGACTACGAGAGTCGGCTCCTCGAGGCCAACGTGACCAAGACGCTCCTCGCCCGCAAGGAGCGCCAGGTCGAGTCCCTGACTGCGTCGGTGGAGCTCGAGCGCGAGAGGGCGGCGGCGGCGGTGGAGCGCGAGCGGAAGTGGCGCAACGAGATGGAAGCGGCCAAGCTGGGGGCCAAGGTCAAGGTCGACGAGGCGACGGCGCACGCGCAGCTCATGGACGGGCGGTACAACGCCATTGCGTCGCACTGGAGGGACCAAGGGGAGGAGGTGAAGCTCGCGGCGGCGGAGCTGCGGGGGGAGATATCGGCGCTGGTAAAGGCGAGGCGCGAGGACGATGAGAAGATTGTTACGCTTAGGGAGCTGTGCGATCAGCAGGATGGGAACATCAAGGAGCTGGTGAGGCAGAAGGAGGAGATTGCGAGGCAGTTTGAGGCGTATAAGAGGGAGCAGGAGGAGTGGTTGGGGGATGTCAAGGGAAATGCGAGGGCGAGGGAGCAGGAGCAGGAGAGGTTGCTGGAGGAGACGAGGGAGACGTTGGGGAAGCTGAGGTGGGCGTTGAACGTCAAGGCCAACGTTCGGGGGGCGCAGTGATGGGGCTCTGCGCTGGTGTCCCTAATCCGCTCTTTACATTCCCGGCCTTTGAACGATCCCGTAGATGGGCCATGCTGTTCTCCCCTCGTCTCTCCACTTCTTACCTTTTCTTCCTCGCCGAGACACTCCACCCTTGCGACAATTCTCTTCAACCCCGACCCCCTTTTCAACCCGACGACGTTGCGGCATCTTTCACATTCATGACTATCCCTTCAATCTTCCTTTCATAATCACTTTAATCGGAGTTTGGGGCGCAGAAAGAAAGCACGCTCCTGTACCTGGACATCTTCCCAGCGCAAAAACACCACAAGGGAACATTGGCAGGACGTGGGGGTTTCGTCTTTTTTTTTTTCTTCTTTTTGGGAACTTGGGATAAAGAGAGAAATGAGAACGACTGCATCGCACCTTGCTTGTCTAAACTTATCCTACATATCTATCATTCGCGCCTCGGGGGTTTCGCTCTATCCACGGCATCATCACTTATACTTGAATGACTTACGCCTCCTTTTTTTTTTTTTTTTTGGCTATCCGCGACCCGATTCAAGATAGAGTAACGGGCTTGCAGGGAATGGGCGGACTTTGGGGTGCTGGTGGATAGTAGGGAGTCTTTGAATCGGAGCGCTCAAGCAAGCGGCGGGTACGCGGGAAAACGACGAGTACTCTAATCTAGAGTCAGTGGACGGAATATACTCGGTTTGACATATCCGCGTTGCCATCTACCCTACGTCTGATCACCAGTGTCTCGAACATCATTGGATTCTAGTGAGCCTGCTGGCCGAGGTGAGATGCCTACCTTGTGGTAAGCGGCCAGGAGAGAGTAAAGTGTGGTATACAACGTCGAGGCTTTTGCTGGCCATCCCGACTCGGCTACCAATCCGATCCACCGGGCTTGGGCAGGGCGAGAATGTTCGGGGATAGACCTGTTCCTCTGACTTTGGCCATATCATCGGCTGGTTGCCATCGGCATCTTCGAGAACCCATCGTGGTAAGGGGCCGGGCCGGCCAAAGGAATGTCTACCTACTATTCGGGGATGTGGATATCCGTACTGATAAAGTAGCGGAGATGGAACACCCTGTCCTGACCACCCCCGGCAGTGTCGACTGCCCACGACTGCTACGCCGGGCCCTTCCTTAGTCCCGCTTATGACCGGAGCAGCGTGGGTCCCTTGGGAAGGCGCAAGGTGTATCCTCAATCTCCGTCGCGCCATCTGCACCTTCCTTTTCTCTTGCGGGGAAGAGGGGTCGAGGACGCCTAGGCCCTAAAAAGAGCGCTCCATACATAAGTATACCGTCGCTTTGTCTCTTTGCCTAGTGAGTTGTGGGCGGGCAACGCATCTTTTGTCCTTCTTGATCCACGCTTAGTGCCCACCCAGCTTCCAGAGAGCTCTTACAAGCCTGAGGATAGATTCCAGCGTGAGGGCGTTGAACAAGAACGTTACTACGGAAGGAGCGTAGTCTCCAAGGGTCTCCGCTACGTCTCCGCTGCGTACACTCTTGGACGGACTTGCCTATTCTACAACCACGAAGCCGCACCTTCCCTCGCTGCCATCCACACTCGACCAAACTCCCGCTTTTCCTAACAGAAAGTACTCGAACTTTCATCCGCCAATTTCTCACATATACCTTCCGCGAATAGTGATAGACAGGTCATTTTCACTCCTCACACACTATCGACAACTCCACTGGCACGTCTAGTCATCAAGGGCTTCTGGTATAAGCACCGATCACTACGTTCCCATGACGGCTCTCATGGGCCTGCGCATCTGTTCTTCTGTTCCTCTCTCGAGCCCGAGCACCTTGCCTGTTCCCTGAACCTTTTGCGTTTGACTATCCCAAGTCCGCGCCCCGTTTCACCAGCACGCCATCAACGCCTCTGGCACCTTCACAAAGCCCGTGGGCGGCCAATACCCATGACCATGGGAGAGTTCGTCGAGTTCTACGTCACCTCTAACCCGCCTCTTCGCCCCAATGGGGTCAAATACATCCTCGATCAGCTAAAGGAGAGCATGGTCCAGGTGAGTAGCAATCGTCCAACTACCCACCCCATTCTCCCACACGCTCATACCTCCTCATAGTATCTCGAGATCCTCTATGAGCCTACAGTCCCGTGGTTTCAATGCCTCGTCCCAAAAGGTCAACACAAGCCCTTGGTTGACTTTCTCACATCTCGTCTCCGTAAAATATTAGCCAGCGAGACCCATGACTACGAGCTAGACTTCCAGGCCGCCGACATCAAGATCGTTGGCAAGGATCCCATGGCCATCAGCTGGGGGGCGTTCCTGCAGTTGGGTCCACAGGAACTGGAAGAGTACGAGCAGTTCCGATATCCAGAGAACTTCCGTCCCTTCGCCTTCAAGTCTATTTGGCAGAAACTCCGGTCCCTAGATGCTCCCCCAGGGCTCAACATCAGGCGCCTCTTGGAACGTGAGGGTGACCCCGAGTGGTCTTTCAAAGCCTTTGTGAAGCTCGTGGGGTTCCGGGCATCATATAACGTCAATGAGGACATTCTGTATCTCGGCAGCAATGACAGGGCTTTGATCGACAAGGCACATCGACATCTGGATCTGCTCCTTGAATATCGAGTAAGTTCTTGCATGGGAAATGGTGCTGCATAGATGTTAGCTCACACAAGCCGACCATGAAGAAGCGATCTCCGCCAGGCCCGAGACATCTTATCCTGCCACCAGCGACTTCTCTCGACTGGCGGATAAGCCTTCGTCCCATTTCAAAGTTTGCCACGGCCGCATCCACCATCATCCGGACCAACGCGGTAGCAGCGAAACATGACTACAAGAGCCTCTACACAAACGGCATCATAGCCACCTATGTCTTCACCGACCGGATGAATGATCTGAGAGTACAACTGATGGCCACAAATACGGACCAGGTGCAGCCGTGGAAGACATTCGAGGACTTTGCCGGATATATATATCCACCCAAACAGTCCGAAATGAAATCACTCTCCGAAGTCCCCATTTCAAAAAGAACCATGTCCAAGTTTGACCCTCAAAATAACACTGCCATCATCACCGGCTGGGTTCGAGAAACCGGCGAAGCCCATGGGCAGTATGATCAAGGCTTTCACTCCGCAGCCTCACAGGCTCTCGATACTTTTCTTTCAGATCAGGCAGCTCTTCAGTTGAAGGAGGTTGAATCCGTTACCGAGCCCGATCATCTCCGGGAAGCTCGCAGTGTCCAAGCTCGCGACCTGATCGACGACGAGTATCCCCACCTCTCTCAGGGGCAAAGCACGGATTTCCAAGTTTTAGGCGCAGGGTCCTCTCGTCAAGACACATCTCAAAAGTATACAGCGTGCGGGAACAAACTTTGGGCCCGAGATGGGATTTCTCCACGAGGGACGGGTCAAGTAACAAACAGCTCGTCTTTGGATTTTGCCAGGCCAAACTCCTTACAATGCATGAGTTCCGCACTCGCGGACTTTGTTGGTCTCACCATATCCACCTGTGACCAAATACAGACTTCAGCCGAACAGTTTGACCATATCATGCAAGAAGTGCCCGAGTATCCTACTCTAATACCGAGCCTGCAGCCGTCCAGGAATAAGCATGGCAGCAAGGTCGGGACCCGGGATAGCCGCCAGACCACGCGACAGGTGGATACCAGCGACCTTCTAGGCATGGAAGAGGAAGATGCTCCACAGCACCTCATAACGCCGATGGTTCCAGTCTCAGGTCTTCAACAGAGTTCCAGAGGACACTCACCGCCGAGAGAGTATCATCAGACAATGGGCCAAAAGGTATCGCGGAGGGTACGAACTAGACAAAAACGGCAGGACGACGCCAAAGATCCCACCTCCCCCTCTCCGCCGCCGTCGGCGCGCCGCAGATCCAAGATCCCCATCAGAAGGGGTACTCCTGGTCCTAGTGCCCAGCGTCCTCGACGGGTAACAGCACAGAGGGGCTCCACTATAGACGGAGAGAAATCCTTGATTCCGATGCAGAGTTTTACCGGGACTTGGAACTCCCAGCTTCGGGGGGGATGGAACAAGGGCTTAAGCGGAGAGCAATTAGGAGAGGTGACGCTCCCGTCTGTGCTGCGAGCTAGTGTTGAAAAGCGGTTATACTTCGAACAGGCACTTGAAGATTGTCTCGCTGACATGGCATTCAAGGCAAGGATTATTGCGGGAAAGGTCTCGATGGAGATAGTCTTCGGTCGCATTGTCCTGGAGAATATTGATGAAGACGTCGTCAACCTTGGCGGAGTTGACAGCTTCGAGCCGAACTATGACCCACTCCGTCTCCTCCAGGAGCTGGCGACGTTTAACGAAGCCAATCTACGACTACACAACACGTTATCTCTCGATGGCAACGATGCAAACATGCTCAAGAGTATCCCCTGGACCCCAGATCCGACAAAGATATGGGTACTGGACGACACAGAAGTGTTCTACGATTTGAATTGCCGAGACCTGTCTACCAACTGCTGCTTTACAATCCAGATAAACGCAAAGACGTTTGCATATAGCTTCGAGTCGCAGAGGTACGGACTCGCTGATGTGGCTTTCATCCACTGTCCAGACAGGTCTTGGGATCTGAACGCCTGCCTTCGGGCGACAGACACGGTATACTTTGAGGAGAAGTACGGGAAGTTTGCTAGTTCTATCGTGGAGAACCTCACCATCTCGTAAGTACTTTATCCTTGGCCGCATAATGAGTGTGCTAACGGACTTGGGGGTGTGCTAGAGATGGCCAGACTTGTGGCAACCTACGTTTCTCCTTCGACGAATACGGGCAGTACTGCGTCAGCGTAGATCAGGCCCGAGTGCGGCATGTTGCTCGCTACCGGAACGGGAAAGGGGGGAATACACATTTGAACATAACGATGTGGCAGGCCACGAACTTGGACTTGGACGCTGTCGATGATGGCAATCGCGGCATTCGGCATATCAAGGTGGAGCCGTCAGAGAATGACGATACCCAGGGCCTGGCCAACGTGTGGTATGAAGCGTCGGTTTCGTCGGTCCGTCTCGAGAAGGTGTTGCGGGAGAACGCAGAGATGGAGTTCGGCCAGGAGGTGCAGTGGACGACGGCGCAGTTGAAGGAGGAGGGGGCGTTAAAGAGCCTTTACCGGCCAGCAGTTGGAATGGTGGAAGCCATGGACAAGATCGGGGCGGGTAACAACAACGGGCGGGACCCCTTCGACAAGAGTATCCCATCCGGCGCCGAGTTGAAGATTGGGCAGCTAAAGCAGGGGCTGTATTGGTAAGAGGGAATTGAAGCCTGGCTGTTTCGGCGTGTTGTACAGAACGTGGAGATGACGAGTCGGAAATGGGTTTCCGATCTCCCACCTGGTAGTTGGCGCCTGGAGAGGCTGGGATAGCTGGTTTCGGAATGTTTACTGAGGTTTTCTGACGGGCTTTGATGTGCAATATCACATTCCTGGCTCATGGTAAGCAGGAGCCTTTTTCTATGATCTATGTGCATGCCTGGCTCGTTTCAGCGGGCTCGTACCCCGGCTGACTACGATTATGTCTCCGGCTGACAGTCAACCACGGTGAGGTTTGGGCCAAGCTCGCTATTGTTGATGCCCGCGGGCCTGCCCAGAAAGCGGACAGAAACCCGTTTCGGAAGCAGTGGAAGACGAGACGTATTCATGCAGGATGGGATGTCGTCAAGCGGGATCACGTGGAATTGCCAACTCTCGCAGATCGGACGGAGTCGGACGGGAAGAGTTGTGCACAAACCAACGCTGTGGCAGTGCGAGTGTGGAGATTCCGCTGGGAGCGATTGGCTCACAGGCGGGCGGAGAGCAGCCCGGATCGACGGGCGAGTGTGGGGGAGGGTTTTGCTCCGTTGTGGAGATGCGTTGGCGGTGTCATCCTTGTCGTGTCTGACTTGACTTTTTTCTTTGACAGACTCCACGGGGAGTTGGTTCTTCTGGCAAGACACAAGGCAGTATAGTAAGGAAGGGATGCCCGAGGGATGTTTTGATGACGGATGGGACGGGACGCATTGAAACGCGGTGAGCCGAGGAATTTAGTTGGGACGCCAAGGAGCGAGGGTCTTGGCTGGTCTTGGCTGGTCTTGGCGGGGATGCCGCGGGGCCGGCGTGTGGTTTTTCCTCGCGAAGGTTGTTCGGCTAGGGATCACTAGGGGCCCGTCGCTTAGGGGAATCCGACGAAGGTGTCACGGGGTAGAGGTGAAGACTTGGCCCCTGTGTTATCGTCGCCGGGCCGGCGCAGACACGGCTCCCCCCAGCCCCGGGTTTTGCGGAGGGTGTGATGGGGCGGGAAGCATCGCATGCAGGTCGGTCATCCAATGATCCAGTGACAGCGCCCGGGCGACGGGTGTGGGCGATCTCCAATCCCAACGTCACTGACGCGAGTGGCTGGGGGCTAGACTGGGTCAGGCACAGGCAGGGGTCTCGGCGTGAAGGAGGGGCTGGGGGACCTGTGTGGTCGTGGTCGTCTTGGGGGGCGCCAACCCGCCCGCGGGTATTCCATCTGGTTTTTGGGGACGGAGAACGGTGGCAATCCGGTCGGAGAGCCCGAATTAGGCCCCATTCCATTCCGCTGCCGTTCGCGCTTGTACAATACGAAGGCGCCGATAGCGTATCACTTCCTAGATGAGACAGTGCCAGTGTCAACTCTTCGTGTTTGTCTCGTCGCAGACATGACCGCTGATTCTGATTCACCTTGCCGATGCCGTCATGCCATAGCAGCGAGGAACCACACCGAACAATGCAACCTCCCCTTCATCTCCTCCCTCCCGCCAGTTGCATCCGTTTCGCTCGCAAACTCCGGAGGTACCGCGACCCGGGGCCTCCCTCCCGCCCAGAGCCAAGCCCCTAACCTCAGGCGGGACAAGCGCCAAGAACGGAGCTTGGTGCTGAAGCTGTCACCGTCCCCAGCCAAGTACGTACCATTGAAACACCAAAAGGGCCTCTGGGCATCATCGTGGGAAAAATTGAGTCCCGTCATGCAACCTGGGGTCCCGCTCTTGCCAAGCCTGTGCCCCAAGGCCGGGAAAGTGAAGGTACTCTCGAATGTAGATATATTCAAAACCCGCCGCACCATCCCCGTCCCTCGCTCCTTCCCCCTCTGGTATCACAAAGTCGCATTGGACCTTCCCTCTTCTCGCCCGACCTTGATTCCCCGCTCTCTAAAAGCTCCCCGGCTCCTCCGGCGGCATTGACCTTCTTCTCTTTCCCCCTCGCGAATACTGCGATACATTTATCCTTTGCAGCAACGTAGCTTGTTAGCAACATCCCTGCCAAGCAAACTTTGGCGCGCCATCCACACCCGCGCCTCACGAAGCCCGGATCTCAATCGAGACCGGAAGAAATACACCGTTAGATCGACAACACATCATAATCGAAAATGCGCTCCGCTACCGTCTTCTTCGCTCTGGCTACGGCCTTCGCGTCCGCGGCGGACGACAAGAAGTCGCCGCTTGAGGAGTTTAACATTGTGGCCGGGAACGTGGAGCTCCGCGAGAGGGGTAAGCTTCCGCTCTTGTTATCCTTGGTTTTTTTTTTTCGTGCTGGGTTCCTGTATCTCGGGGACTGGTGTTGTAAGCGAGCGAGTGCTAACTGTGCGACAGGCGCGTGGTGCATTGGGGAGCGGAACACTTGTGAAACGCTGTGTCCCGGCACGCCCCAGGAGAACCGCTGCGACATTGTAAGTCGTTCCCCCTTGTTCCATCCCGAGGCTCCAGACCCTCTTCGAAGAAGACCCTCTCAGAAAACGAGGAGAGTGATGATACTAACAGACGCAGGATACCCTCGAATACAGCTGCACCTGCAAGAACGGCACCGAGCCCGGCCTCCGGTACTACGACTCGTCCCTCTACTCCCACGTCTGCCAGGAGGCCTTCAAGCAGTGCAGCAACACCAACGCCGGCGACCCCGTCGAGCTGCCCAAGTGCAAGGATGACATCCAGTCCAAGTGCGGCACCCTGAGCATTAGCGACTTCGACGAGAGTGATGACGATGGTGACGACGACGACGACGACGACAGCTCGTCGACGTCGGCGAGCCAGAGCTCCGCGCCTTCCGAGACGGAGGGCTCGTCTGCCGACGAGGAGGAGGACGCGGATGAGGGGGATGACGACTCTGGCATCGGTGCGCTGAGGCCCGCGCTGGGCACCGCCGGCGTTGCGGCCGCCATTGGCGCCGCCGCCTTCTTCTTCTGAGTCTGAGGCAGCCGAGCACGTACCCGGAGATCCCCCATTAATCCTCTCATCTTATCTCATCGCCACATATCCTTCTCCACATCCTTTTTACTTTCGAGTTATTTTGTCACATAGCGCGCGCATGGTGCTGTCAGCCCTCCGACGGAAGCAACGCATACTACGAGTTTTGATGATTGGCGCCTGGTCTTGGGCGACGTTTGGTGGAGTGTAAGGGAAGAAGTGGGAAGAGAGGTGGAGAGTTTTTCTTCTTCTTAGTTGAGTCGCGATAGAGATATCCCCTGTTCAAAGAACTTGGTTTGCCCTGTTCGTTGGTGTCACGTTTCGTTCACGCTATCGCTTACTGTCTCTTTGACAAAGTGACGACCATGTATTGTCCGAACTTCGTAACTTTACCGCGCACTCGGTCTCGGGCGGCTTCGAGATGGTTGCGAGACATGCAGGCATACAAGCCTGCTCGAGAAACCTGTGCTCCCGTCCCCAGCCCTTACCTCAACGGGTCTCCAATCGACAATAACCAAGAAAGAGCATACTCACCGGCAACTCCGTCAGGAGCGAAACCGGCTCGAACTCGCAGGGCCGAACCTCCCCAAAGGGCCCCGTGTGTACGAATACGGTCCTCCCGCGGGGCCTAATGACCCGCTTGAAGATGGGGATGGGGTTATACCTCACGAATCCCTTGCCGTCCACCAGCCTTCCATCCACCTCGGGGTCCTGCCCCGCCCCCGGCCGCTCGGCCACGGGTACGAACCCCGAGATTCTCCTCGCGTGCGCAAGGCATGGCACGTCGAGGCTGGGGCCCGCGCGCGCCGTGTCATCCGCCAGCTCCTCAAGGCGCGCCCGCGCGCCCGCGCCCCCGCGACGCGGACGTTGCGCTTCTGGAAGTCGAGGAACACGGCGCGGAGGCGGCCCGTGTTAAAGTTGGACCAGTCGATGCGGGGGGCGGGGCGGAAGTCGCGCTGGACGCGGCCGTACATTGTCTCGCCGCCGGGGCCGAGGGGTCTGTTTACGGGGGAGTTGTGGGTTGTGGTGTAGCACCGCGGCATGATGCGCGGGGTGTTGACAACGAGGATGGATATGGCGTCGCTTAGGCGCCGAGTACGAGGCGGGTCCGCGCTGTCTTGATACTTGGGGGGGGGGACGCCACGGGGTCAAAGGGGAGGTGGCTTAGGGCCGCGAGATCGATTGCGATGGGGCGCCCCGCGGCTATACTAGCTTGGTTTGCTCCGTCGAAGGGGTTGCCCATCAGGCGGCCGCGGTACTCACATTCGAGTTCCTGGCCGTAGACCATTGCGACGCGGCGGACGGCGTTGGGAACGGCCCGGCGCTGGTAGGCGGCCAGGGTCCTCCGCACTGCCATTCTCTCCCTGCGGTGCTGGGACTCGGCGGCCCAGGTGGAGGCGTCCATGCGCCGGACGGGAAAATTTGGGCCCCCGCCTGTGTGGCGGAGATACAAGTCGTCGGGGACATGGGCACGAATGCACTAATGTTCATGATTGCGATGGTACTCACCGCGCTCGTCCGGGTCGTCCGCCTTTATCCAGGTGTCCCATATCCAGTCGCGCATGATGTCGTTGAACAGCGTGTTGTCGCTGTCGCGGGTGCTCGAGATGGTGTCCCGGTCGCAGAGGTGCATGCCGGGGATGAAGTGGATGGAGATGCAGCGCTGGCTGTCGCAGATGAGGGATTTCTTCGAGGATGCGTGCCATGAGCTCTGGCGGTAGAGAGCCCTGCGTGAGGTTAGTGCTTTCGACGGAGACGTAAAAGTCCTCGTAAGGTCAAGCGGCCAAGTGCCCTGGTTGGCCATGTTGGGTGACTTGGTGCCTCTGGAAGGGGTCTGCATCTCGGTGTAAGTCGGGATTGGTGTGCAGGATGGCCGGAGAGAGCTGGAAAGACAGGAAGCTCCAGAGCGAGGATCTTGTACTTACGTGCCTACCTGGAGCTGAGTTGAATTCATCTCCTTGGTATCGTTGAGCCGGGCCATGAAGAGGGTTGATTCACTAACACAGACGTTGAAGTTCCATCTCTGTGGTAGCTGGCGCAAGGGGGTTTCGCTGAACAACTACGATTCGAGGCCTCTTTGTCCGGGACGAAGTCTGAGCAGGATATCTCAGGTATTTCACAGCCCAAAGAATAGGCATTTAATGAGTGTCGAGCGCCTTGTGTGCGTTGGAGCGGCCAACGCCCGGCGAGCCATGGCAGGGACAAGGGATTGTATCAGACAAAAGCCGGCTAGCTCTATGTCCTTTGAAAGCATCCTATAAGTCTTTGTTGAACTGGTCCTGGTCTTTCGCATACTCTCGAGACTTACTGATAAGACCGGGGTTGTTTCCTTACTATTGTGGTATCCAACCTGCGGCCAGTTGCTGGAGATAGAATAGAAGATATGAGCTAGTACTTTAAGATAAGCCGAACACTCAAGTCTTGGGCGGTGGCTCCAAAGATGAGCAGGAGCGATGGGATGTGAAAGGAAGGAGGAAGGAGTGTGAAGTGTGGAATGCGGAATCACATGCAAACCGGTGTTAGTGAGGAAACTGCGACTAGCGATAAGTCGGACCTTCATCCGGACTTTCAAGACAGCCTTAAAAAGGACCTATTCTCGGATCTCCGACTAGCAACGTCTTGCCCAGGGGCAAGCCCACCGCGACTTACACAAGCGGCACCGAGGAATGCCCCGTGCCCCACTCGAGCTCCGAGCTTTAGCTCGCGCCACCAAAAAAGTTGGGCCAAAACCACCACGACCGATACCGCTCATGACATCTGAGCCAACGCATGCCACCCGAGCATCGCTGGAGCGGCCGGTCTGCATACGGCGGCTCTCATCTGGGAATCAAACGGCTTCTAGCTAGTCCATTCCGATCAACCGACTTTTTTCTCCTCGTCGTATATAGGACGGAGTGGCAACGACGAGTCTGCAAAAGGATGCGTTACTGTGGGGTGGGGTTAGCCGAAGACGGGATGGGGAGCTCCGCTGAATTGAGCTCGCAGCTTTACCGCCACCTGACGCTTGGATGGGTAATGGCATCTGCGTCGTCCAACGAGAACCGCAGACACCGGCACCCGCGAGCCAAGCATTGCAAGGATACCTGCGTCTCAGATCCAGCGAGCCAGCCATCCTGGTGTAGCTTCATGCAGCTGCCCGACGATAAATAGTTCCCGATCCGCTACCCCTCCTCTCCGTCTTCGCCACTTCTCTCTCCCACGCGAGCTTCTTCTCATTTCGCGGAATTCCCTCGACGCTCGCTCTTTGTTCACGCTCGAAACTTTCAACTTGCCAACTGCGTCCAACTCTTCAAGATGGACGTCAAGACGGTTCCCTTCCAGGCATTCACCGACCAGAAGGCCGGCACGTACGTCATTCAGCTGCCCCTCCCCCCTCCTCCATTTCTCCCCGATCTCTCCCTTCACTTTCTTCCCCCCGCCATCCCCAAACCCCGCCAAATGCCCCGGCTGCGGGGGCCCCAGCGGCCTTTCTGACAAAATTGCAGGTCGGGTCTTCGCAAGAAGGTTGCCGTTTTCCAGAAAGAGCACTACAGCGAGTCCTTCATTACGAGCATTCTCCTCTCGATCCCCGAAGGCGCCGAAGGTACGCATCTCGCCCTCTCCCCGATTTGGTCAAACAACATGTGCAATATTGCCAATGGTGGACCGGTGGGCGGATACGAGGCCACATGCAGGAAAAGCAATACCCCTCATAGCATGATCTGACTGTAGCCAGGATCGTTCCTCGTTATTGGTGGCGATGGCAGGTACTGGAACCCCGAGGTGATCCAGCTGATTGCCAAGATCGGAGCTGCATACGGAGTGAAGAAGCTCATCATCGGCCAAAACGGCCTGCTCTCGACCCCGGCCGCCAGCCATGTCATCCGGAAGCGCAAGGCCACTGGCGGTATCCTCTTGACTGCCAGTCACAACCCCGGCGGTGAGCAACCCAGCCTGCTAGCTCCTGTGTCGGCGCGACCGAAGTAGCTAACAGAACCTTCCAAGGGCCCGACAATGACTTTGGCGTCAAGTACAACCTCGCCAACGGCGCCCCGGCTCCTGAATCTCTCACCAACAAGATCTTCGAGACCTCCAAGGGCCTCACGAGCTACAAGATTGCGGCCATTCCCGACGTTGACATAAAGACCATTGGCACCCGGTCCTATGGCTCTCTAGAGGTTGAGATCATCGACAGCACCGCGGACTACGTCGAGATGCTGAAGGACATCTTCGACTTTGACGTCATCAAGAAGTTCTTCGCCGACCACCCCGACTACAAGGTGTTGTTTGACGGGCTCCATGGCGTTACGGGCCCGTACGGAAAGGCTGTTTTCGAGACCGAACTAGGTCTCAAGAACGCCACCCAGAACTGCATTCCCAGCCCCGACTTCAACGGCGGCCACCCCGACCCCAACCTTGTGTACGCCAAGGAGCTCGTCGACGCCGTGGATGCCGCCAAGATTCCCTTTGGCGCTGCCTCGGACGGCGACGGCGACCGGAACATGATCTACGGCGCTGGCGCCTTTGTTTCGCCGGGCGACTCGCTGGCCATCATTGCCCACCATGCCCATCTTATCCCGTACTTTAAGAAGAACGGCGTGTTTGGCCTGGCTCGCTCCATGCCCACGAGCGGCGCCGTCGACCTCGTGGCGAAGAAGCAGGGCCTCCAGTGCTACGAGGTCCCCACGGGCTGGAAATTCTTCTGCAACCTCTTTGACACGGACAAGCTGTCCATCTGCGGCGAGGAGAGCTTCGGCACGGGCAGCAACCACATCCGGGAAAAGGACGGAGTGTGGGCCGTTATAGCGTGGCTGAACATCATCGCCGGGCTCGGCGAGAAGACGGGCACCGCGCCGTCGATCAGGCAGATCCAGCTCGACTTTTGGGAGCAGTACGGTCGGACGTTCTTCACTCGCTACGACTATGAGAACGTCGACAGCGAGGGCGCGAACAAGGTGATTGGTGTGCTGAAGGATCTTGTGGCCGACCCCAACTTTGTTGGGAGCAAGGTGGGAGGTAAGCAAAAGTAGCCCCAGTGCCACTATCTTCCAGAGAGACTGACAGCCTACAGATCGTACCGTCACCGAGGCGGGCAACTTCTCGTACACAGACCTCGACGGGTCCGTCTCCTCGAACCAGGGCCTCTTTGTGCGCTTCTCAACGGGGAGCCGCATTGTGGTCCGGCTCTCGGGCACTGGGTCTTCCGGGGCCACCATTCGTCTCTACGTTGAGCAGTACAGCAGCGAGCCGCGGGAGTACGATATGGACGCGCAGGAGTTCCTCAAGCCGGAGATTAAGATGGCCACTGAGCTTTTGCAGTTCAAGCAACACATCGGCCGTGACGAGCCTGACGTCAAGACCTAGATGTAGATTGGGAATCTGGGGAAATCAAAACAACAGTGTGGATGGGGCAGTAATGCTAATGGGAGCAGAGTTACGAACACGAACGAAATGGGTCATGAACAATGTACATGCCGTTTATTACGTCTCGGAACAAAGTGAGCTTTGATCAATGCATATTCTTGTCATTCACTGTCATGAAGGAAATGCCATTTGGAAACCAAGAGACTCCCACAAAGCAAGAACACGAAAGAAGCCCAAGCAACGGGGGGGAAAAAACAAGTCGTACATGCGAAGAGAGAAAACACACGTCCCCGGCCCTTCCCATCTCCCATCTCCTTGCTCATTCCCATGCAGCTCTCCTCTGTCATGATTAGCGCCAGATGCAAAAAAAAAAAAAAAAAAAAAAAAAAAAAAGAGTCATTAGTTTGCAAGATCCGCTTTCCCCAGCAGGAAACTATGGCCATGCCCAGAGATCTCCCCCCTCCCCCCCCCCCTTCCTACTTCCCCATCCTCCCAAACGCCATCAAAAACAACAACGGAACTCTTCGCCCCAAACGATAACGAAAACCCCAGACGCAATGCATAAACGCCTCGCTTCCATCCCCTATATACCAACGGGCAACCCCTAAGACGAGACCTTCCTCGCAACGGGCCCCACGCTCCCCACCCGTCCGCTCGTCTTCCGCACCCCGTTGGGCGCATCCTTGGCCCTCTGGGGGGACCCCCTCGAGGAGCGCGTCTTGGGGAGCACGCCGACGGGGGTGCTCACGACGCGGGACGCCTTCTTCTGGCCCGGGGGCGCCGCGTTCTCGACGTCCTGCGAGGGGTCCGAGTCCGGGAAGCTGTAGGCGGCGCGGGAGGCGTGGCTGCTGCTCACGGAGCGGTTCGCGCTGGGGGACTGTGCCGGGGCGGAGGCGGGTGGGCGGCGGGTGCGCATGCGGAGGTGGATCTCCTCGTCTGACTCCGTGCCGCTGGAGCGGTGGACGGAGACGGCCTCGGCTTGGTGCTCTGCGCCTTGCCCCTCGCTGCTTGTCGTGTTCGCGCCGGAGCGGGCGCCGTAGGGGTGGTGTCTGTCGGCGCGGACGGACTTGCGGGGCTGGCCTGGCGTCGGCGCGGGCAGGTAGTCGTCCGGGTGGACGTGGTTCCGGTCGTCGACCTCGCTTAGCGGGGTCCGGCTAGATGTCGTCCTGTTGGGCGGCGTGGCGGCGGGTCCGGCGCTCCTGGCAGACTTGTGCGAGGGGCGGACGGGGGTGGTGGGAGCGGCGGCGGCGGCGAGCTCGCGGCGGAGGCGCATCTCGGTGCGCTCCTCGACCCACCACTCGCGGAACGTCCCCTGCCGCATGTGCAGCCAGTGCTGCTGCGGGCCAACGACCATGCCGGGCCTCATGAAGCGCATAAAGGCAATGACCTCGTTGGCGGTGAAGCCGTGCCTGTAGATGAGGTACGCGCCGATGAGGCACCCCGTGCGGCCCAGCCCGGCCTTGCAGTGCACCGCGATGCCCTTCTTCTTGTTGACGATGGTGTCGTGCGCGAGGCGGATGAACTTGCGCACAGTCTTCATCGGGGGGCAGGTCCCGTCCTCGAAGATCATGTCGAGGTGCTGGATCCCAAGCGCCTCGAAGTACGAGGGGGAGTAGAGGTGCGAGTTGAGCCTCACCACGAGCCCAATATCCCGGTCGGCGAAGTGCCGGAGGACATTCTTGAAGGGGCGCGGGAGGGCGGGGTCGGCGTCGACGGCCTGGGACGTCCGGGGGAGCTCGTCGAAGAGCGGGGAGGACTCTGGGATCCTCTCGACGGGCTCGTGCTGGGGGGACGCGAAGGCGAGGAAGTGAGGCGTCACCCAGTTGAAGTCGCCGTGCTCGACGCGCTCGAAGCGCTCGTACTCGTCGAGATTGAAGTTCTCGAGGTCGACGACACCTTCCTCCTTTGCGCGCCAGACGCCGTAGACGACGTCCTGCACCGTGATGCCGTAGTCCGCCTGGCTGTAGCCGGCGTCGCGGAAGGGCATCAGGGGGGGGTCGACCTGCGCGATGGGGGCGAGGGCGAGGTGAGGGGGCCAGTGCTGGACTAGGACCATGTAGCACGCCATCAGCGCGGCGGCATTCGCGCGGCCTGGAGAAGGTAAAGTCAGCTGTGCGTCCGGATATCAAGGTCTCGGCTCGGGGGGCCCGGCTCACTCCGCGGGTCGGCGGCGCTCCAGAACACGATGGGCCGGTCCTTGTTCTCAGGCGCAGCCAGGACATCGTGGAAGTACAGCGCGAACCGGTACAGGTGGCCGATGTGCAGCGGGCCGAAGTCGTGGTGGAAGGCGTTGTAGAGGAGGCTGTCGTCGACGGAGAAGTAGAAGGGCTGCTGGGCTCGCCGCGCGTGGCCGCGGCGCGAGGGTGTCCGCGGCGCCGCAGACTCGGAGTATGGGAAAAGGGTATCGGCCGTGGGGGGCTGAGTGTAGGCGGCGAGGTAGAGGCGGTCTGGGGTTCCGTGTTAGCGAGGCGTGTTTTGCGCATCATGGCGGTGATCCGTGTGGCAGGCCATTGCGGGCTCGAGGGGACATACCGGGAATGTACTCGACTATCTGCCCCATATTCGTGCTCTTAACCGAAGGAGCCATCGTGGCGATGGGAGAGGGCCGAGGCACCGGGTTGTGATGCTCGAGGGTGTTGTTCAGTCGCGTCGAAAGAGCACAATGCCTTTCGAGAAGCCCGGGCCAGTGGGATGTGTCTTGTGTGGCGAGTATCAACCGATGGCAGATGGGACGAAGATGGCGATGTCGTCAGGATGAGAGGTATCACATGAACAGACAAGCAAGGCCCGGTGGTCGTCGACTGGGGGGAGCTGATAAACAAGATGGCAAGAGAAGAGGTGAAGAGATGATGGGAGATACCAAAGGATGGGGGAAGGCTGCTTTTTTTTTTCTTCTCCCAAGGAATGTGGAGGGTTGTAAGGTTAATATTGCTGTCCGCTCCGCCGCATATTTTTTTTTGTAAGCTGGCTCTGTATGTTATTGTCGGTGTGTGGTGACGATGTTGTTCGCATCGTTGGCTCAATTTCCCCTGCTGGCGCCGGGGGCCCTGGGAAACATGCACGGCCCGCTGTTTTGATTGGTTGGGGTGGTTGCCATGGGAACCGACCGACGTTTTGCTGGGGGCCCATTGGTCGCGAGGCCACGAGGCGCTGGGTCCGGGTCCGGGGACCGTTTTACACTGGGGTCACGGCGGAGATGCTGAGAGGCTCGGGGGCCATCCCGCGCGGTACTGTGCGGCGGGAGTCTGCATGGTTTTCGTGGAAAGTGTATCCGGAGCGCGGCCGTTCTGTGGACGCCGTTGTTTGTCATTGCGTCACGGGACTCGCGGCCTATCGACACATTGCACGGATAGAAGTACGAGTACCCAGCTTCCCCAGACGCCGACCAGCTGAAAGATGCACGGATACAAGCCCTCCCCGAGACGACGAAGCTCTCGGCCCCTAATGCAAGATGGAATCCGCGATGCTCCCATCCCCACCATGCCAACCTGTCAACCCCGGCCCATCAGCGCGGGCATCGCCATGGCTACCGAAGGCACCTTGGATAATAATACATGTTATTATCGTCTTGTTTATTATGCTGAATCCACTAATGCAACTGTCGGCACGCCGTGGGCCGCATCACGTGAGCCCATCGGACCCCGCATGACTGTTGGGGTTGGGTGTTGTTCTCGCCCCGTTGCCGGGGCCCCGTCCGCAGCTGCCCCCGAATAACAACGACAAGTGTGACTGAGTGAGATGCGTTGTTCCTTCCCGTTGGGGCTCGCTGCTATATTTAGGGGCCCACCGGTGGTGGTCCGCGGGAGTGGGTCTCGCATGACTCGTGCGACTGGTAGATGTGGCGCTGTGGCTCGTGAGCTTATCGGCGCCACGGTGCTTATCGCCCCTCCCCCACCTCCGATCTCGTGTGCTCTAGGGCGTCATGCCCGAGCCAGCAACGACGGCTCGCGAAACCCACCAGCACAGGTCCACGATATACGACTTCGCCTCACGACGGGACAACCCCGACAAACCAATCCAATGGCCGATCCAGACTTTCCCTGCGCCGTGCAAGTCCCACCTCATCTGGCCCTCCCATCCCCTCTAGGCATTCCCACTAACAGAACCCACAGCACCCTCTCGATCCCCTTCCCAACCGCCCGCCTAGCAAGCATAGCCCTAACCTCCATATCTGTCGACGCCGAGCTCTCCCCCCTTGTCCGCCGCACCTTTTCCCTCGAGGCCCCCAGCGCCGACGATGCGGGGAAGGATGGCGAGGGGGAGGAGTCGGTGCTGAGGGTGGAGTACAAGGCCACGACGAACCGCATGCTCCGCGTCGCGACGAACGCCTTCATGGAGAGCCTGAAGCTCGTGGTGGAGGTCATGGAGAGGATGGATATTGGGGTCTTGGGGGAGAATCTGCAGAAGGAGGTTGAGGCTGCGGCGTAGGGGGGGCGCTTGGGAATATGCTGGAGGGGGAGGGGGAAGGGCTGATGGGGGAACATCCACTTGTCCCACCGGAGTCATGGGGCAAAGAGTCTTCTGACAGGGCTCGGTATGAATGTACATAAGGAGGACACATTACAGAAAACAGAGTAGTGGTTGAGACGCAAAAGGGAGTTGGGGCGGGGGGAGGGTGGTGAACAGATACCCAAAACGACTTTTCTCATCACTTCCATGAACGCGTAGTAGCGCCTCACCTGGACTCGTTGACTCAGGCGAGACGTCTACACATCACGTACATACCCACGAGCTCGGCTGTCCCATCACTTCGCGAAACGGTAAAGCGGGACGCCGGGGAGCTGACTCTCATGGAACGGCCTGTCCCGAGGCGGACAATGGACCCATCAAGGGGCTGGATACCCGAAGGGAAGTGTAGGAACGAACATCACGAACCACGTAGATGAACAAAGTCATAAGGGTACCCAAAAGCAACACCGCTCGATTCGTGTACAGCCATTTCTATAAAACCACACTCCATACACCCAGCTCAATCCCAGCAACGCTTTCGAACCTCACCATTGCTTCCACTCACGGCCCAGGATATCTTTCTCCCTACCCATGAATTATCTCGACGCCGGTATAACCATATAACCCCCTCCCCCCTTTCCCCAAGAAAAAAAAAATACTCAAATGCAGGTAATCGAACACGTTAAAACCAAAATGCATTCCCAATCTCCTTTGTTTCCAAAACGCTTCGCAAGCGCAAACCCTGAGTCATGACCATAACAACTTCCCACATGCTCGTTAGCCAGATACACCCCAGCCCCGAGCACAAACCCTTGACGCAATTTCCCTTAATTAGATGCCGCCTCAACGGCCTTCTCCTCACCCTTCTCCCCCTCCCCTTCCCTCTCCTTCAACTTCCTCTCCGCCTCCTCCGCCCTCTTCTTTGCCTCCGCAACCTCCCCCTTCAACTGCTTGATATACTCAATCGCCATCTCAACCGTGCTGGCCTTGCTACCCGGCGTCCCCGTACCTTTCGCCTCCTTCTCAACCTCCTCCCCGCCCTTTCCGTCCCGCGAGCTCGTCGGCAGCAGCGCCGCGATCTCCTGAAGCGCGGAGTTGATCCTGTTCCGCCGCCCCTGCTCCGCAATCTTGTGCGACGTCCGCTTCGAGGTAAGATTCGTCGAGAGCTCGCTGGGGTACGACACGCCGGGCACCTTGTTCCCCTCGAGGATGTTTTGGTAATTCGACTTGCTCGTCAGGAGCTGCGACGCCGCATCGCCGGCGGCCGACTCGCCTGATCCGGGGAGCAGCGGCTTGATGCTGGGGGAGATTCGCGGGAGGAGCGCGGGGGACGCAGTCACGGAGCCCTGCCGCTTTTTGCTCCCGCGCGGCGCCAGCTGCGGCGTTCTCCTCGCCGTGGGCGTCGAGGACCCGGGGCTCAGCATCGGGCTCTGGCTCGCTGACATGGAGCCGGACTTCCCGAAAGCAGGGGACGGCATCGACTGCATAAAGGGCGTCTTTGCGGAACTAGACTCCGCCGCAGGTTGTGATAACGCGGGCGCGCCCAGGGAGGAGAACTGCTCGTCAGAGAAGTTCGTAACCGACTCTGGGAGCTGGAACATCGTGTCCACCGGGTCGGACGAGGGCTGCCCCGAGTGGCCGTTCGGCGACGGCGCAACCTTGGGCGCGTTGGAGCCCGACGACGGGGATGACGACGGGAGCTTCATGAGCGAGGCCGGCGTCGCGGGGGACGGCATGGCAGCCAGAGTTAGCGGCGCAGGCGCGGGTTTCGAGACCGACGTTTGCTTCCCGTTGGCGGCCTGCTTCCCCTTGCTGGACTTGGGTGGGGGCAGCGGAGGGGGGGGCATATCTGATAACGCCTCGGGCGAGACGGAGCTGTTGTCGTCTGTCTCCTCCCGCCTGAGGCCCGACACGTTGGGACTACACGTCCGGCTCGACGACTCGACTGCCTCGTTGAGCACCTGATTTGCGATCGTCGTGCTGGCCGTCTTCCGGCGCTGCGGTTTCGTTATGGGCGACTGGCGCACGTTGGTTTTCCTCGGGGCCTTTGAAGTGCTGGTTTTCCTCGCCTTCTTGGCCACCTCCTGAGGCGCACCGTGGTTCGTCTCTAGGTCCATCTCGACGGGGGAGTTCGCGTTCACGACCTGCTGCTGCAGGTGCTGGTTGAAGAAGACGTTGGATTCATTCTGCGCGTGGAGGGCCGGGGAGGTGAGCGGGCTGAAGTACGTCGCCGGAAGGTTAAAGGCATTGTCGACGTTGAACTGAGGATCTAAGGGTGTCACCGCAGGTGAGACAAGCGGAGTGAAAGCCATCTATCGACATGCATGTGAGCTTCCTGTACGTCCAACGCCAAGCCTCAAGATCCGAGCCACTTACGTCCTGCTGGGAATCTTTCAAGTGAAGCCTGTTGTCAAACATGGGCGTATCTGTCGGGGAGAAAAACTGGCTGTTGTTCCCCGCCTGGATGTCGAGGCTCCGCGGGGTCGGCGGTATTATGCGGTTGTGTCCGGCGTAGTATGTAGACTGCTGCTCGCGCATCTGGCGGCTCTGCTGTTGCAGCCTCTGCTGCTGCAGGTACTGGATCTGCGCATCGATCTCGGAGATGCTGTCGGTGGGCGTCGGCGGCATGCGGGTCATCTGGCTCTGCAGCGAGGGGTGGCTCGCGGCGGTCGTCATGGCGGCGATCTGCTCCCTGCTCAGGCCGCCGGTGGTAGGCACGACGAGCGAGGGCTCGGTGCCGCCCATCGAGGTGTCCATCTGCTCGCGCTGCGACTGTTGAAGCAGGCCCGAGGACGAGTCCTGGAAGGATTGGAAGTCGAAGTTGAGGCCGTCGCTCATGTTGGACATGCCCTGCATCTCGAGGAACTGGTGGAACTCGTCGTCGGCGCCCGACTGCATGTTTTGGTCCTGATGGTTCCACCCCGAGGAGTCCATGGCGGCCATCTTATTTTGCGGATCGCGCCCGGGAGGGGAGGGTACACTGAACCGAGGGAAGAGGTGTGCCGAGCGGCGAAGTTCAATCGAACAGACGTGTCGGTGTTCGGCAAGGCGCGTGCGTGATCTGCCTTTAATGCCAGTGCGTCGGGGCCCCGTCGAGGATTTTGGGTTTGTCCCCGGGGAAGCGGAGAAGGTGCGACAAAGGGCAGATCAGACCCGACCTCGGGTACTTCGATAGAGCGATTGCGGCCGGTGGGGTTTCGGAGTAATAGGCTGGGCAGGCTAGCGGCGCAGAAGTGGTTGGCGTGAGGCGTGGAGAGAGACTATTATCGGGACTTCCACCACTCTTGCGTGAACAGCAAGCGCATCGTCCAATGTTCCCCGGGCTCGGCTCAGATCGGTCGTTGGTTGCGGCGGGCGTCTCGGCGAGTTTCGTTGAGTGGGCTTGTGACTGGAGCCGCGCGGGCGGGGGGTCAGGATGCACGGAAAGAACTAAATTTATACGGGCGAGGATGTGAGGTGACTCCCGGACGGGGAACGGGGAGGTGGAACTTGTTCGTCGAGGTTCCGGAGCGCGGAGAGAGTGGGCGGAGGGCGTCCTCCTTGGGCAGAGAGGGGTCCACTGGAAATTGCGAAAAAAAAAAGAGGGTCGAAGGAGACGGAGAGATGGCGGGTTGGCGATGGGGATGGCGGTGATTGCTAGCGGGGCCTTGGCTCTGCGCCGCCCGGGCATGTCGAGTCCGTCCGTGTACCTTTCCGGGCAGGGGCCATGTACCGATACCGTCGCTGCCGCGGGGGGAGGACCCCTCCTGTCGTATAGCTTTTGCCGGCTGCGCATGTACCGGACACCGAGACATGTACCTACGGATACGGCCGACACAGCGTAATGATACGGCAATGGGTACCGCGGACTGGCTCTTGCGTGCATCGAACAGGGGGCGGAGGAGTGGGGGGCACCACCACGGCGACCGGGATTGCACGGGTCCATGACACCCACTGCCAGCCATTAGCAGTGGGGGGAATGACGGAGAGCTGGCGGGGTCTTTGTGGCTCGTTGAACGAAGGATGAGTATCAAGCCCGGCGCACGCCAGGATGGAATCGCCCCGACGCCAGGATTTACCTCGTTGAGGGCAGTCCCGTGCAACTATCGACTTTTCATCGGACAGGCGGGGACCATGGACTCCGCCAGACGGCCAGGTCCCAGGCGTCGCGAAACCCACCAACGCCTCCCGCAAATCAACGCCGGCCCCGGTCCATCGGTACGAAGGCACCAAAGCCGCATCGCCAAACCATCTCGCCCCACGGAGCGGGACCGGGGGGACATAGAGTGGCTTCTTTGGGTTAGCTGCACCACGCCGATGTGGACCCCCGAAGGGCTACTGTAGCCGGCTCGTCTCCCTGTCGTTACCGCGATGGCAGCTTCTTTTCCATCCGCCGATCACGCCCGTTTCCATCACGGCGCCATTCATGCGGTTCCAGACACGGCGACCCCCACTGCCTGCAGCCCCCGAGCATCGGTTCGCGCCCCCGGGAGCTGCTGTGAGAGGGCCAGAACTCCCCACCATCTTCGGTAGCGCGATCCACTGCTCCGCAAGGAACGAGCTGGGCCCCCTCCTTGTCATTTCGATAGTCTATCTGTCCCAATGTCTCGCGTCTGCCCATCTTTGAGCTTGAAATTTTTCTCTGGGCTGGGCATCTCCACTTTGGCGTTGGCGAGGCACTGGCCGAGAGAATGGTCGCTCTGGCTTTCCGATTCAAAAATGCAACGCAAAGAAAATGGAACATGGCAGTGAGGCGTGGGGGTCGCCGTGCGGGTTTCTAACCCCCTTCTTCTGCAGGTGTGCAGAACAAATCCTACCCTGAGCCTCGTAAACGGAACCACACACGTATCCGCATAAAGCCGAAGCCTTTCGAGACGTGGCTGCGGGTATTCTTCGGCTAGAAATCTAATAGAGTTCCTTCTCTAGCGCTCCCGCTGGCTTGTGAAAAGCGATCGACCTCCTCCCCACCACCTAACAAAGCGGAGCAGATAAGACAAGACCAACGACACAGCCCCCTTCAACCCCTGCTCTTGTCCCGGCCTATAGGCTGGGTCATCGGCCATATCGAAGGACATTGCGCTGAGTGGCAAATGAGCCAACGAACGGGACTGCCGTTCGCGACCCGAACTCGACGCATCCCGCTCGGATGTCCACGAGAAGCCTTGCCTCTTCCGTTGACCGAAGCCCTTCAGGCGTCCCGGCCGCGGACGGATTACCAGCACTGGAGCCCCGGGTTACATCCGCGCAGGCATTCCGCGCCGTCCTCGGTACGGGAGTCTCCGGAAACCGCGCGCTAGTTAGTATCCTGGGCGTGATTACTCGACGATGGACGGGGGTCCCCGGTGCGCTTTGTTGTCCTCTTGTTCGTTCTCACCAGATGTTCCTTGGCCCAGGCGGCTCACGGCGTTCGTTGAAGGGGCGAGTCTTGGGCTGTGCGGATCCTCCCTCGGCTAGAGGGCTCTTGGCAAACTTGTGAGTCCCGAGATGGCAGGCTCACTTACACAACAAGCTCCGGATGATGACCCGTTCAGCTCCCCCCCCCCTTTCTCATTTCGTACCGATCACAAAAGAACCCCTTCTAGTCAGTTGTTACTCAAGCCGACCCCGGTAAAACATGCAACCCACATCGAGGCAACAGTCGCGTGCCCACCCCAAAAGGTCCCTCTCCTCCCGAAACAAGGGTCCAGAAAAGAAAGGAAAGGGACCACTTCTGCTGCTGATCCTACAACCTTGACGCCGGTTAAACAACCCACATCGAGGCAACAGTCGCGTGCTCACCTCCGAAAAAAAAGTTCCTCCCACTCTCCCCTCCCCAAAAGGGCCCATAAAGACAAAACGCCACGCTACACTCGCACTTTACCCGCATCGAATCCCCACCAAAGAGACGGAGGCACAAACGCACTCCAGCGGAGCCGGCGTCACATCCGCCCTTCCCCGACAGCTCCATGGCCCGACACCTTGCATGACTACCCCCTTCGGTGAGCCACTTCAGGAAGTGAGCCGGGTTGCCGTGCTGGCCCCGGCAATCGCGCTCAAAAAAGTCTGACTCGGTCCGGTATTTTGATGCCCGAGGGTGCACTCACGAGGTACGAGGCAAGGAGTTGCATGAAGGACACTCGGAGAGAAAGTACAAGTAATTCTATTTGTTCCACCCGGACATCGAAACGCCCTCCCGTCCAAACACCAAAGGCTGGATATATGCATAACAACGATACGCCTGCTCCAAGAGATATATACAAAGCCCTGAAGGCCCTCTAAGCCATGCGCTCGACAAACACTGGAATGCATCTTGTCGGCCCCCTTGCCCCCAACAAACAGCCCACGGAAAACCGAGGGACGTTTCCCCACCTTCTTCTTCCTCCCTGGTACCGTCACCTCTTCTTCGATGGACTCTCGTAGCTGTAGTCGAGGCTCCAGAGCGACTCGTAGACGACGCTCTTGGAAGGGTCCTCATCCGACTTCGCGCTCTGCTCTCGGTTAAGACGTCGCGCGGTGCTCTGCAGATCGCGGACCCCGCATCAGTCTTACGGCCCAAGTAGAGAATCGATTTCAGCCCGTACCTCTGGCGCCTTACCCTGCTCTTCCGGCCCGTTCTCGGCGCCAGTTGTCGTCTGTCCTTCCGCCGCCTGTTGGTTCGAAGGCCCCGCCAGGGCCCCAGTGGGGCTCGTCCCCGACGCCGCATCCGACGGCGCCGCACGCATCGAGTTGGTCTCGCTAGCCAGCGGCGTCCCCTTCAACAAGCCACCGCTGCCAATCGCAAAGGGCAGGCCCTTCCTAGAGCTGCTGCTCCCCCGACGGTTCTCCAGGCTCTTGGACAAGGTCTTACTAACGCCCTCCATGCTGTGCTGACTGAGCCGACTCTTGTGGCTTCCCCGTGTCCCCGAGCGGGTGCGCATCTCCGCCACAGCCTCGACGGTATTCGCTGCGACAGTTGATTTTCCCAGGCCCGGCGTGGAAGGCGCCCCCTGCTTGTCCTCGTGCGCGTCTAGAAGGTACCACCGCAGCCCATCCGACAGCTGGAAGGGGTTGTCGTTCCCGTCGTCCAGGGAATCGGCGTCTCCGGACTGCTGTACACTCTTCGACAGATCCACCACCCGTTCCTGGATCCGTGAGATTCGCGCCACAAGCCATTCTCGGTTGCGCAGGCCGTGCGTGTCTTGCTCTCGCAGGAAGTAGTGCGGGAAGCCGACGTTAAAGCACGCCCACGCTCCCGAGCTCTGGTTGCGCGTCGGCAGGAACAGCGCCAGGTCGCCCTCCTTGAAGTTCTTAAAGGCGATCTTCTCATGCGCCTCCCGCTGGAGCGCAAGGCCTTTCTCTCTGTACACCCGAGACTCGCGCTGGAACTTTCGGGCAAGATGCTCCATATCCTTGACACGTCGGAATATCGTCTCGGAGAAGAGGTCAATGTCAAAGCTGCCCAGGCTGGACATGAAGGCCTGGTATTTGTGCGCCTCGTTCTCCTCGTCATTGCTGTTCATCCAGTAAAGTAAGTCCAACTCCGCGGCCCCAGGCGATCCGTTCTCTAGTTGAGACGAGGAGCGTCGGAGAGCAGACGCGGCGGGATCGGAGAGGTCGGTTGTGTTCTGCATATGGGAGGCTCGCTCTGCACGAGGTATCTTTTGCACCGTCATCGAGGGGCCATCGCGCGAGACTGAGAACCCCAACTTCTCCAAGAGGCGACAGAGACGTTCATTCTGAGAATAGATACGCTGGGCCAGGTCCTTTGCACGTTCTCCCCGCGCTTCCATGTGGTGAGTTACGCGGGCCAACCTAGATTGCCCCTCCTGGAACTTTTCCTTGAAACTGTAAAGCTCCTCTTCGACTCTGCCGACTTCTGATTGCTTAGATGCGAGTTCCTGGTGAAGAGCTGCAATCTTATCGTCCTGCTCCTCTGCTCTCTTGCGGAGAGAGTCGGACCCCGTCTCCCCATCGGCGATCTGAGAACGCAGCACCGCCAGCTGTTGCTTTGCATCATCCAGGTCCGTTTCCAGAGCTTGGGAGCGGGTTTCCTCCTCCTTGAGTGCTGCCTTCAATTCTGATGATGTCTTTTCCTCGGCAGCCAACTTCGCCGACACTGCCTGTAATTCCTTATGAGCCTCATCCGCTGCAGCTTGAGCCTCGTCCAGTTTAGTCCTCAGAGAGGCGGTCTCGTCCTTGGTGGTTTCCAGTCGGCTTGCAGCATCAAATGCGGTTGCACTGATGCTTTGGACCAACGTGTCGGCATCTTGAGGGGCGGGCTTGTCAGGCGCAATTTGGCCGTGGATGTTGTGTAGTGCGGATAGCCGGGCTTCGCTGGTGGCGACGGCCTCCGCGAGAGCCTTCTCCCTCTGCCGAGCCTCCTCTTGTAGTTCCTGGACCTGTTTATGGAGTGTCTCATTGCGCTCTCTCTGCGCACGAGCCTCGTCTCGGAGGAAGTCGATCTGCCCTTGGTTCCTCATGCCGTCGTCCTTCCTCTCATTTTGGAGACGCTCAACCTCTGCTTCTAGGGCCAACACCTTCTCATTATAGGATGCCTTCTCGTGCTCCCGTGATTCTCCAAAATGCTCGATCTCATCCTCGGTATCTTCGAGGCGAGCTTGAAGCCGCTTTATCTCTTTCTCCAGGGACTTGCGCTCGTCGACAAACTCCCGCTTCAGAGCTTCCATGTTCTCGAGAAGATCCTTCTTCGTAATGTTCGCCTCATCCATCTGGACCTTCATGTCATTACTCTGCGCGGCATGAGTATCCAGGTCCCTCTTGGCCGCCGCAGAGCGTTGCTGCTCCGCACTTAGCTCCGTTTCCAACTGGGTAATCCTTTGCAGCAGCGACTCCGTCCCGTCGGGTTGTTTTACGGGCGATCGTATGGATGAGGTAGAGTCAGAACTCGGCGCCTGGTGAAAGACGCCTAACCCAGGGCGAGATGACTGGCTCTGTCTATGCAGAAGACCCTCCAGCCTTCGGATACGGCTATCGGATGTCTTAATCTTGTTCTCCAGCTTCATCTTGTCCTCTTGTAGAGAGCGAACCAAATCGTCGTCGCCGCGCATCAGAAGGCCGCTAACGCCCAGAGAAGCCTCATGGATACTACCGTTTTTAAAGGCTTTTATCCTTTTGGACTGCTGTTTCGTCGGAGCATTCAGTTCCTTGACAAGTTTGGCAACATCGTC
Source organism: Sordariomycetes sp. B11D1 (assembly GCA_025503055.1). NCBI lineage: Eukaryota > Fungi > Ascomycota > Sordariomycetes > Sordariomycetes sp. B11D1. The sequence goes on along the minus strand of JAMFQS010000033.1, from coordinate 74,086 downwards.
GATGATGGCGGGCTCCGCGTCGTGACTCCGGAGGGAGTCGAGGAACGATTCAAGGTCCTGCTTCGTCATCGCGGGCCATGAATCCTCCTCACCGAGGAGGTTGACCTCGAGACCCATCGCATTCGCATCTAGCTTATCTCGGCCATAAGTGCTACCCACCATCTTCTGCCATTTGCGCCGCCTCTTAATCTCCTCGTCTTGGAAAAGGGCCATGGTGTTGGCGAGCGTGGAAGAATCTGACCTAACCTTCTCATACCACTCACGGCGGCGCACGGCCTCGGCAACGAAAGACGCATACATATACGGAAGTTGCTGGATAAGTCGGAGGTAGTCGAAGGTCGCCATGTCCTCCTCGGCTTGGTTCAAGGCCTTGATCTGGGACTTGACACTCCCGTGGAGGGACGTGATTTCGGTGATGGAACGCATGAACACAATGGATTCTGCCGCAATGTCGTTCCGGGCTCTCGTGGCGTATTGAACCATATCGTTCATCTCCTTTGCACGCTTAGCGAGGCTCGGGATCAGCCGCTCAGTGTGAGTCGACGCCGTTTTGGATGCCTGGAGTACGTCTCTTTGAGAAGTCGTGTATTCCAGAATCTGCTGGTAGTCGGCGTCGATCTTCTTAGCCAGTGTCTCTATGTCTTGCTGCAGCTGCACAGACTCTCCATTATGTGTAAGGGCTGATCGGCTCGTCAATTTGTCAAATTCCTGGACGAGGTCCTGGAGTGTTTGGTACATCCGAGCAGCGGCCTTGTCGAGCTCGGCCGCCCTGCCACTGAACTTCCGGAGTGACACTGGAGCCAACCGTCCGGCCTTTCTGGCTGTGTCCATGTCTATCAGGTCTTCCAAAGTTGCTTCGTTGGGCTTGACGTCCTTCGAGGTCATGAACCGAACCATGAGATGTGAGATTGGAATGGACCGCGCGAGGGCAAGGTTTTCCTCCCAACTTGCAGCGAGTTTCTCGTGCTCCTCCAAGGTCGGCTCCACCCACTTGTTGAACTCGGCGTACTTGGGTTCGATCTGCTTGACGGAAAACTCGAGGTTCGCGACGGCAGCGTCGAGGCATTTGACCATGACATCGATCTCATTGTACCTCTCCTGAGTAGCCTTATCCATTCGCGCACAATCCTCGGCAACCCCCAGAGCCCATGTCCGACGCTGCTTGTAGAGTTCCTCCCACGCGGACATGGCCGTGATGTCCCCTATCGAATTCGACGCCGGCGGGGCCGAGTACTGCCTCGGAAGAGGGATTTCGGATGCGACTGGTGGTCCATTACCCGAGGACGTGGGTTGAGTGATTCGGATGTCGTAGATGAATATCTCTCTCTGCACCCATGTTTAGTAGCGGTAAAGGATGCAAGACTGAAGGAGGCTAACCTCAGAGTGGAGTGAGTGCGCCTTCAAGCTCCTCCCCTCAGGAGTCAGGGCTACAATCTTCTGAAAGGGAATGGAGCTTTGACGAGCTACCCAAGCCTTCAGTTCATCAATCCTAGACGAAGATACATGGTCAGCGAGGCGTTCGTGATCGTCCCTTGCGACAGGATGTCCTAGTGCGGATTGCGCTCACGAAGAGAACTGAGCCGCATCCACCTGCAAACGTTGCCCCGTATGGGCGACCAGCACCTCGGAAGCCATCCCGATACATATCTCGTGGGGAGCTGGCGCGTAGATGGAAGTGGTGTAGCGGGGTTGGCCGCGTAGCAAGAGTTGAAGCTAAAAGCCAAGTGGACAACGAAACGCGTGCGTTTCTGCTTCGTCCCGAATCTAGCAACGCATATTAAAAGGAAGAGGCTGCGACCGGGGGGGTTGCAGTTCAAGGTTGAGCTGCGGTCGGGACGTATAGAAGGGAGGGAGAAGCTGACTTTGCTACGAGGTCGTCGGATCCAGTACAGCGTAGGGCCGCTGACGGCTTAGCGTGACTCTGCCTCGTGACGTGAGCAGTGACCAGCGTATCATTGGCTAATCAGCTCAGTGCAGCCTGATGTGACCCGCTAGGAGGGGCCGCTGCCAAGCCCAAGTCGCCGTTCCTGAGCACCGCAGTCCAATGTTTTCGTCGTACCGGCCGCGGTCTGTAGATGCTTTGTGGGACGGTTTGTCGCGCCGGAGATAAAGATACCGGTTTTTGACTTTCAGTTTGCATGGCGTAGAGGAATAGCACCGTGATGAGAGCGGGATCGACGACCCGGACCGCCAAAACAGAAGCGACACGGTAGACTCTCGCGGGATCAACTTGTCGTCTTTTCGTTCTGCAGCAGGCCCGTTCACCTAGCCAGAGCCGTGAAGCCCGACAACTAAATTCAAGATCCTCTTCTCGATAAACGTTCCTAACCGGCTCCCTCTAGCACCACACTCCCCAAACTTGACCACTTCGCGCAATCCGCTTCTGGCCAAACAGCAACTTGAGAGACCATGGCTTCGGATACCGGACAAGGCAGCGCTATTGCCCCAACACTGCCCTTATCCAAGTCCGAAGAGGAAGTGCTCCGACATTATGACCGGCTTCAAGAGCTTAAACTAGAGATTGCGCTCTTGAGAGCACAGCAGTCATACAGCGCAGGTAAACAACCTTCGGCCCCAAGACCTTGATGAAAGCGACGTGGATCCTTATCAAGATACCAGACACGGCTTCAGGAGATGTATTGAGGAGCCAAGAGGAGGCCCTTCAAGCCAGATCATTATATACGCTTAATAAGGATATCGTCGACAACGTCCTGATGGCAGCTCCTGTCCTCAAGTCGATACATAACGGGACTGACTCGTCACCTATTGAAAAGTACGGCATCCCGGCCCTGCTACAGTCGCGTTGCTAACACACCAAAGCGATCTTCTACCGTACATCAGGGAGCGGGACTCTACGTCAATAGAAACGGCCAAGCAATCCGCCGAGCTACGGAAGACACTGGACGAGCTGACCCACGTGGAGAGCGAGGCTCTCCGCGTGTCGCAAGCCAATGTGTCCATGACGTCAGAGCTCCTCGAGCTCGCCGAAGAAGCCAAGCGGAAGAAGCTGGGCCGAATGGCCGGCCCGGCCATGGAGGCCGAGATGAAGTCGGCGGAGGAGGAAGTCAAAGAGAGCAGGCAGAAGTGGAAGGTGATCAAAGGGACCGCCAGCGCCGTCATCGTGGGCAGCGGCGTGGACTGGGTTGGAGACTCGGCGCTTCGGGATGTTGTTCTCGACCCCGAAGATGAAGGATAGCCTTACCATCAGTACACTAGCTTGGCTTCCATGATTGTGCGGTCGATGTCCGTAGGCCAGTCCACACGAAGCCGGCCATGTCGCCAACCTTCACGGACTTTGGAAACACCTGATCAAGTGGTGAAACTCCAGCTCACTGGATACCGCCTTTGCTGAGCGCCATGCACCCCGCGAATATTAAGCTTATTATTATACTGCTGGCGGTAGATCGTCGGCGTTGGTCGAGGCCTTCGCCAGCAAAAATTGTGGTGAAGAAGAGCACCATCGCGCGGCGCGCGAAGGATATCTTCGATTAGTCAGCAGGTGATTGAATGAAAGGGGAGGGGCAGGAGCAAGCAAAGTTGGGGGGAGCCGGACAGGCAAGGAAAAGTGGCCACCATTTTTCGTGTCCGATTTTCGCGTGCTGAATATGCAATGTACTACCACCCCATCATAAGTGGACCTGATTCCATGGGGCGCGTTTTGCGCAGGCCTCCGCGACTTGCCGGGCGAGGCCAAAGTACCTCTACCCTTAGTTACAGGCGAGAATTGACCTTCTCCCGGGCGCGATACGTTCGGGCCCACGGCGGGATACTACAGTGCAAATTTCCCTTCCTGTCCCATCCATGTCTGGCTTCCGCTACATTGCAGGGGGTGTGGGTATGGGCGCATTGTACCTCGCCCGGAGAGTGGTACAGTGCTGGCACGGTACGCGGCGCGTCCACTGATGTGCCCAATGGTCGCTCGCCCTTGGTGAGAAAAGCAGTGGCTGAGGTCAATCCCACGCCCACGCGGCGAGTCATCTTGTGCCATGGGCACGCCGGCCTGCCACCTCCATAATACAGAGTATGGATGCGGCGACGGTCCCTTGTCCCACAGTACTTCCAAGTGGGAGACGAAGTGGTACTTTCGTGATGATGGCACGCCTAGCGTCTGGGGCAAATAACTGCGCAGGCGGAGACCTCGACTGCTTCGCCTTTCAAGTGTGTGATGGCTTTTTTCGGTCTTTTTCTAAAGGCGGGAAGTTTTCTCCCGGGTTATCCGGTCCATGCTTCATTTGGAGAAGCCGGCGCAACTCTTTCAATGAAGCAAACGCATATTAAGAGAAGGGTACAAGTAACGAAGGTGGTGTGGTGATGGTGAGGAGACTCAGACAACTGGCGCTTGACCTGGGCGACGGGACAGCCAGACCAGGGGTGGACACGGTCCTGTTTCCCGATGGGTACGAAGTACCGAGTAACATGATGAATCCCACCTCGTCCTCCGCCGCCGCGGTACATTCGAGGGCAAACGGTACGCTCTAGGTGCACCTGGCCTGTATGACGTTCATTGTACATCAGCTACCCCTGCATCATTGTGTACACCCCACCGGCCCAGTGCTGTTCGAGCGAGCGTCCACTCTCATAGAAAACACGCTTGCGCCTCATATCCAGTTCGCGCCCAAAGCGTCGCCTCGATATTCTTGAGGCAAACTCCCATCGAAGGGCTCTCCGTTGGAGAAATATTTAGTATCTGGGCCTGCCATGGGTTAAAATTCCGAAGGCCTGGAACATGTTGGATAGCGTACGAGTAAAAGCCTTGGACTGCAGATATGACACTCTATTGTTTCGTATCATGGAAGTGTTAGCAAAAACGTATAATAAGTCAAGACATCCCTTTTCGAGGCTGTCCACTTGCGGCTGGCTGTCATCGGGTGGGTTCTATTGTGCTCCGACTGCGCAGGTTAACACACGTTTACTTGTGCGAAATTTCGAAATCCAGAGGGTCCTAGACCTGCTTCTCTTCTTCCAGCAACTTGTCCCGGAAGCCCCAGGGTAGTCGTAAGACGGCCTCAAGCATGGACATTGGGCAACCCGAGAAACCTGTGAGCTCGGAGCACAAGGGGTGGAAGACTCGCCGCTGGCGGCGCGCCTCAGTTGGCTGGACTGGAAGTCGCCAACTTGGAAACGAGTGCGTGGTACTTCGGCGGGGCATGGTAGGGGTACGAAGATCCGCGTACCACGCGCTCCAAATGAGCGGCTGGATGGAGCCATCCAGCGGAGCTCCCTCCCTCGTAACCGGTTCATCAAGTCCGTAGTTACTTTGTCGTGGCTCTTTTTCAACCTCCGGAATTGATACCAGATTGGTCGACTCAAAGAGAAAGATGCTAACAAAAAATTGTAAAAAGAAAGGGGGAAAAGCAAGGAAACGGGAGGAGCCAGGCGGCGCGTGCGCGAAGAGAGCAAAATACTCGGTACAAGTCCAGGTGAGACGAGTAAATTATGGGGGGTGTAAACGGGACGATGGTTGTGGATCCTGCGTAAATCGGCAACTCTGATGGCAGGCACGAACACTGAAATGGTGGACTTGCAATAAGCTAGGGAAAGAGCTTCCGAGAGCTTCATTCTGCAAGCAAGCACCTGCTCTGATTGCCCAGACGACCTACCCCGCCATCCCGAGAAGGGCCACCACTGTTCCTTGCTCCATTCAACGAGAGCACAATATTTCAGACGGTAGTCAAACTTGTATTGCACTCCGATCGTCAATTCTCTGCATCCGGAACCCCATGGTCGCGGAACTATCTAAGCGCGTTGATGCGGCTCAAACACACGCGAGAGGTTGGTTTTCTACTTGCATACACGACATTCGGGTTTCAGAGAGAGTCTCATCCACCCACCCGTCGCTGTTTTCATATCATTGCTCCTGAGTCTTGACGAAGGCCAAAGCCCCCGTAGGTTTTCCGCCAAGCAGGGAGGTAGCTTTGGTGACCATACAGTCACCAAAGCGAGCCTGTATCGAGGTCATCACACTGCCCTCTATATTGGTCTCTCCCCCCAAAGGCCAAAGTGTGGAGAGATGGGTGTTGCCAGCACCCCATTATTTGCGCCTCTCATTTGACTTTGTGCTAGGACCCTTCCATGCCGAGTGAGCTGCGAGGCGTGGAGGACAATTCGCGCCGCGGGTTCAAGCTAATAGCTTGGGCTACCCATCCCAGCATTGAGCAGGGGAGCTTGTATACAGTGCCAATGGTTCCAATCACTGTAGACAGCTCCTCACTCCGTTTGTTTGGTGGGAAGCTGGCATGACGGCACAACACGCCTCTGGCCCCCTGCGCCCACACCATAATAGCCTTGGATCCGCGGTCCTCCTCAGTCTTGTACCCTCGGTAGCGGCCAGTACAGTACACCATTGTCCTCATACCCATACCGCGTACCTTGGGCAGTCCCGCTCACCACGCACCCACGCGCCCTTCTCACACACACCCAGGCTCTTGCCCCCAATCACCCCGTCATGGTAAAAAGGGCTACCAGGCACTTCCCCCCATACAAATTCCCCCTCTTCTCCCTCTCATACAAATCTCCCACCAAAACCCGCCTCCCATACAAAACCCGCCTCTCAGTCCACCCATCAATTGGTGAGTACCTAGAATTCTAAGCGCATCCCCGCAAAACACAAGTCACTCGCGTTTCCACGCCAATTCCACACAACGCTTTGCGCGCATCGCGAATAGCTCCCAGCAATTTCGCATTCAATCGCATCCGCCACAACACTCGAAGCATCGTGGCCCGCACCCTCAACGCTACTTCTCTCCCACCCATCGTGCCTCTAGCTTCAAAGAGGGCTTTGCAGCGGTCACAATCGTGCGAGTCACGCACTCTCCAGCATCAACACGCACTTTTTGACTCTGTTGTCGCTTGCAAGCTAACGAGCTCCTCGTCCAGCACAGCAGTTCTAACGTCGCAAGCACTACAGCCAATCTTCCAGCCCTTAACACAGGTATGCAACCCGCGCGACCTCTGCGCGTGAACATCTAGTCCCACTTTCGTCATGGAGTCTTAAGTGCGATTTTGCGACAACCTGGCGACTTGATATCTCGAGGCGCGCTTTCGCATCATCACTTACACCTTTTGCCCCACACTAAGCGCGGCAGATCTACACCGGAAGTTCTGCCGGTGCATCCCGACGTCACTCGCAGCTTTCCACCCCGGGTTTCGATTTTGGCCGCTAACCTGATTCTACCGCACAGTCCTTCAAGATGCCCAAGGCCGCGACTAAGCGAGGTGGCAAGGTCGAGAAGACCAAGAGGGGAAAGAAGGGTAAGTTACGCGCCGCCAGAAATACCCACGACTCCACACGCATGCGACGAGCTCACGCGGAACGCGCGCAAGCCTGTTCTGCTTACAACTTTCAACCTCGACGCCTATGCAATGCGTTTGTAGCTGACCTCGTGACTAGACCCTAACGCTCCCAAGCGTGGCCTTTCTGCGTACATGTTCTTCGCCAATGAGCAGCGCGAGAACGTCCGTGAGGAGAACCCCGGTATCACGTTCGGTACGTAACCCCCGCTCATGTTTCATTCAATGCGTCTTGTGCGCTGACCCTCCCATTAGGCCAGGTCGGCAAACTACTCGGCCTCCGCTGGAAGGCGCTGAACGAGAAGCAGCGGGCCCCTTACGAGGCCAAGGCTGCCGCGGACAAGAAGCGGTACGAGGACGAGAAGGCGGCATACAACGTAAGCTCAACCACACCCCTGTATCCGAAGGTCGAGCTAACTTGAGTGCTCAAGGCCGAGCCCGCTGATGACGAGTCGTCTTGAGCGGCTTCCGCACCGGATGAGATATGACGATACGAGGCTCCAGGGCTTCCTGCCCCTGATCCTCCGGATGGTGATTTTCTGCGCACTGTTGTGATTTCCTATTGGCACTTGTTTTGTTTTCCGGTATGGTCGGGTGTTGAGTGACGGCGGACAGGACATGGCAAGGGACTCGTGCTTTTTTCCTCCTTATTTGACAGGCTCATTTTCTTTTTTATCCTTCGAGTCTCGGTCTTGTGTGGCGCAGGGTCCTCTGGTTCCTCGAAGGCGACGGGCTCCGCTTGGCATGTGTCCTTGTAACTCGGTCGGGACCAGTCATCCTGACCTCCGATATGTAAAGATATCAATTATAACGGTTCAGACTTACAAGTTCTCGGGCCAGCTCGTATGTCTCGGCCAGCGGCGCTGGAAGAGTCGGTTGTCTTTATACGGCATCCTGTCATTGTAAACATCACATGTAGTCATTGCGCCGTGTAGTTCATCCAGGAAGGCAGGGACTCCGTCACGCCGGGCGGTACCTTCCGCCTGAGGAAACGAATCACGCCTCATTGGCAAGGCTGCTGCTGCCTGTTTTGAGACTTCTTTCTCACTATCTCACTATCTCACTCTTCCTGAGGTTCTGTTCATTTTCGGTTTGTCTCCCTTTAATGTTGGCTCATGCGGCCTATGCAGTCAGACCTTTGAATCAGCAATAACGGCCTTGTCAAGCCATGTTTCATCGCTCTGAACCAGCGAAGGCTTCGCAGCTCACCTCGCCACACCGCGGTGCTCTTTCCAGACTTCATTCACCGAGAAAACAGCGGAAACTGTTTCATCCCCATCGCCACGTTGGCTCGGGTGCCGCCTGGACAACCATCAACTTACGGCGATGGACGCCAGTTACACCTGCCACGGGAGATGCTTCCAGGGCATCTGCCTAACCTCGACTGAAGCCTCTCAAGAATGCGCTTGGGGACAAACAGTCCCTTAAGGAAGTCTCAGCCTGCCTCCGGCCAACAAAAAATACCTCTCCCTCGTCCACGCTTGCCTAGCGGATGCTAACTTTAGTTTTGTAGGCATATCGGCTTACTCTTACAACCAGCCGTGGTGTCAATCCTCTGCCAATGTCGCAAAGACAGAGCTCCGGAGAGGCCAAACCGCAGCCATACCGTTGGAGTACCTAATACGAATGGCACCGCAAGACTCATTAACCTTTTTTTTTTTTTTTTGGTTTGGGGGGGGGGGGGGGGGGGGGGAAGGGGAATGTACCAATGCAAGTGCCCCGCCAGCCAACCGGGCAAGGTCAAACACCAAAAGCAA
>JAMFQS010000033.1:49218-65029 GCA_025503055.1 Sordariomycetes sp. B11D1 | reverse complement strand
GCCCCGCCCCGCCCCCCCCCCCCCCCCCCCCCCCCCCCCCCCCCCCCCCACGCGCAATGTACCGATTCTACTGGCCGGCCTGCCTACCGGTCTAGGTAACAGAGCAATAGCTCCGATATCAGCCCTGGCCTATCACATCTGTCTCGGACCTCTCTATCTTGGTGCCCGCTAATGGCTCCAATAACCTTACTTGCTTTCTGGCTCACATGTTTGCTTGCGCTGTCTAACCCCACCCATTCTTCTCCACCATCCCGCCTCTTCCTCGACTATCGACTTGGACGAACTCTCATGACACAGCTTATCCCGTCATGGCGGAGGTTCAGGGTTTCGGCTCTGTACGTTTTCGGCACTCGTTCGGTGGCCATGCCCTGGAGGTTGGAGCTTCCTGTGTGAGACGTTCGTGAAGCTGCAGCGCATGCCACCTCCAATTGCAGAAATCCGATTGCGGCCGCCTTCCGCGGCCATATGACCTTGCATATCTTAGGGATTGACACGTCACTAACACCTTTTCAAAGAGCAAGACGGATCGAGCCCTGCGATCGATGAATAACTTCGGTTGGTGGAGACGACCATAGCTGCGGCTCACATTGGTTGGCGGGGTTCATCCTGCAGCTACACTGGCATCTTCAGGCCGTATCACGACGGCAGATCAAAGGCTCTCCCTAGCCTTCTCAAAATTCCCTGTGTCGTATGGCTGGAAAGGTCTCCTGACTTTCTGATTACCGTGTCTTGCGGGAACCCGCCGAGCCTACATGATATCCGGCATTCTCAGTGACGCCGGGCGCGGCCTCAGATCCGGTTATTGCATAATAAATTTCAGCCCAACCGAGCCTGCGAACTGAGACTTTTACCCCTCACGTCCAGATATTCTTTTTCCATCTTATTTCTTCCCCCGGAGCTTTTGCTTTCCCTCCATATCTGCTCAAACAGCTAGTGTTCGGCGTGAATTGGGAGCAACGAAGACGCTGCGCAAACAGACGAGGCGTGGGGTGCGATCTAGACGAGCTTTGATCACGACGCGACTCAGCTGTCCCTTCACCGGGGAACATTCCGATGCTACTAGAAACTATGTCACCTTAGCCTCTGCTAACCAAAAGTCGGACCACGCTGTTTACCGAAGCAACGCACCGCCGGGGTTTACAAAAGAGCGCAACGATGCCGTCTGGACATCTGACCACCTACACGGGTCACCTCGACACCCGGCTCCTCCATGCGTGTATGCGGGAGGCAGAACGCTGTGAGCTGGTGGGCCAGGGCCTCGAAGGTCTCCGAAATGCCTTGCCCGAGAAGTACCATGCCCACATGGCGGCCCTCGGAGAGGAGATCTGGGTCTCGGGTCGTATACTCCGAGACTTGATGGGCCGATCCCAGACCAGCTTCACCCGAGTTCCTGTCATACTCGAATACTTGAACGTTATTCTCCCGTGTCTCTCCAAGACGCTCTATGATATCGACGGCCACATCGAGGACAGGTCAATCTCTAAAGAGAACAGGTGGCGAAAGATGTATAATAAGATGACGGACGAGGTCGGTGGGATTCCGCTTCCTCAACGATTTGTTCTGTACAACCGCTTCTTGACGTGCATTTACCAACTGTTGACGAGGTCTGTCTCGTTGATACTCCTTGCCCTAAAAGCTGGGTCAGCCAGGGGTTGGAACCGTGTTATTGACGTGCGAATCCAGAGATACCAACTTTGACCTCAATAACTTGGAGATGCTTCGGACTCGCGTCATGGAACTACGTGAAAAAAGAGGGATAGGTAGGTCTTCTAAAAAAGCACCTATGGAACTTGGCAATGATACTCACGTCTATAGCTCCGCCTCCCACGCATGTCGGACCTCTTATCAAACCAAACGTGGCCCTTATGCCGATCACTCAAGAGCATGTATGTATCGTGTTGAAGTTCGAACTCTCGATTAACCTCGGATGTCTTGATGATAACAGCTGGAAGGCCGCCCATTGGGCACAACAGATCTTTTCCATTCCTTTGCCCTCGCGAACGCCATTGAAAAGCTCAAAAAGGTGTGTAACCCTTGCGAGGTTATTCTATGGGTCTCACTAATTACTTTACCAGATCGAAGTCGTTTGGTCCCCACCTACCGCTTATTAGCTCTCCGTTACCACCCGAATCTATTGTACTCTTCCGAAGGTTGGTACATCGAGACGAGGCTCTCTTTCTGCGGCTTTCCCGGGCCGCAGGCGATTCGAATCTTGCCTAATACTTACAATAAATAGGAGCCTTGATAACGACTCGATCTCCATCACCGCATATATAAACCAAGCGGATCAAGAGCCATATCTCATGCTCCGGTCATACCACCAGGGTCACCAGTGGTTCTCCGCCCGGCCTGTCGGCGAGCTTCTCATCCAGCGCAATCGCAGTGCAGTGGAGCTTCGACGATGGAGCCACTCTGAAGAGGTGTCCAAGCTGTGGGCCTCTTTCTACTTTATCACCTGGGAAGGTATGACGGACTTTGGGATTACCCCTGGTAGAAGCGTGACTAGATATTGGAAGGCCGCTGACACTTGTGGTTAGAGATGGTCCTGTTCTCTTGCACTTTTAGCGGACTGAAGGCTAAAAGCTTCCTGAGGTACAAGATAAACCCGGATGAGCTCAAGCTTGAGGGCGAGAGGCGTCTATTCCAAGCGTATGGCCTCCTGCTCCTCCATCAACTGTGGCATTTCCTAACCGTTAACCGTTAGGCAAATCTTGGATGACGGGTACAAACATTCTCTTATTGTTTACGAGGATAGCGAAACCAGGGGGATCCGACTACATGCGGCCGTGTGGAGTGGAGAGTTGCGACAGTGTCCCGTCTGGACGGCTTTCGGTAGGTGAAACCCCAGTATAGCCCGACGAGCGAAATGATTTGACTAAGCGCAAGCAGTTACACATCAGTGCACGTCTCCCACGTGGATGGTGAGGAAGTCGAAGCACAAGATCTGGCTCACAGACGTCCAGCTGTACGTGTTCTGCGAAGAGTATCAGCAGCACAGGCAGCGCAAGGGGAGGGAGGGCGCGTTTGAGCTTGACTTTATCAACGAGAAAGGTGAGTTGGCTGGGGGTTGATCGCGGGGGTCAGCATACTGACGCTTCTGTGGGCTTAGCCGCCGTCAAGTTTCGGGACGTCTTTTACCCGCCCTCGTCGCCTACTTTCCATACGGACTCGGAGAGAGAAGGTGGTCCGTCAAAGTAGAGCGGCCTTGCGCCGTCTCTGCTTAGGCGTGTCTACGGCACGGAACACACCTACGCAGGAGGCCGGCACGTATGAGCGGCTGGCTTCATTAGCGATACTACCAGCATCAATTCGAATGACGGCACAGACGAACAACTGGTCCTATCCGAGACTGTTTACGACACATTTCATCACACCTACCCAAGAACGCACTTTGCACTCTCCTTTGTTGTCCCACCTCTGGTCGCACCGTATTTCTTCGGATCCGTTCAACGAGCGAGAGAAGATTGCTGATCGCCAACTGACCGAGGAGAACGCCCTTTGTACACCACCTGCTACGAGAAGTCGGAGGTCGATGAGATTGGATCATTATGAGAGGCGGAGGCGAATGCTGGATGGCGGGAGTTTATTCCCCCACCGAGCGATGCGATGAACGACGCGATGCCCTGATGAGACTAGATTAAGAATGTATAGCAGTATACCTTGCGATCAATAGCACATGGAGTTATGTCCATGAGGGCTGAGGGGGTTAAGTGACGCGTTGTATAGCTTGCAGTTTGATTGATTTACGGAGATTGTAGTCCGTGATGTTATTGCCCTTGATGGTAACGTCGATGGCCAAGCCGTCCCTTGCCGGTAAGGCCAGAGCATTCCAAGAAGGGCGATGTGGATACCGGAGTCCGATATGTTGGGTCTGGCCATTTCGTAAGGAAAGATATAAACGCCCCCAGAGCCGGAAATAACGCCTGTCCCAGAATTGCCCTGCAAGTCAGATACCCTGCCCCTCCTCCTAACCTGGGGCGTTGTCAAAGATTGCGACAGAAGGACGGTCCAACTGGGACACATCGATCGGTCTACGCCTTCCTGCCCAAGATTCGTGGGCTGTTCCCTTTCATCGACGGCCCATGCGCGCGAGGGACCGCCCGCCCTCCGTATCCCCAGCACCCCTCGTGTACTCCCACGGGCACGGCGGAAATCGACGCAGAACCACAAGTGGTCCCGCGGCGGGCCCCATGCCAGCAATGCATACCCGTGGGACCCGGCCAGATAACTCGCGATGCTCAGACCCAGACTCGCCCGGGGGCTCCACCCCCCCAATCACGTCCTCGCAGCCGCGGCCCTCAACATTCCCATGTCGTAGTGCCTCGGCGTCTCGAGCCCGTGCGCGGCGTCGTACCGCAGCGTAGGCGGGGTGCCCACGTCGGAGAGGGCGGTCCGCAGCCTGGCGCGGAGGCGGCGGCGGGAGCTTCCGGTCGGGGAGGCGGCGGGGCCTGCTCGCGCGCTCTCCTCGTAGGAAGGGGGTGGTGGTAGTAGGGGGGCGCTCGAGTCTATAGAGGCGGCGTCGTCTGCGGGTTTCATTTTCCGGGGAGGGTTGTGAGGCCGGGGGTCGTGCTCTTGTTGGATGGCGATGCTCGTTCCGGGGTTTGGGGTTGGCGATGACGACGTGACGGGGTTGCGGTGGGGTCGGGCTGGGTTGGTGTCGTATTCGGGATACGGGGGGTGGGTGGAAGGCGAGGGGCGATGGATTTCTCGGAATGGCCTGGGGGACCCTTCTGTCTTAACTCCCCCGGGTCGCCGAGTTGCCGGCACGGACCAATGAGAGGACCTCTCGGGCAGGCTACTTCCCCGCGCAGCCGCCCACGTCTCCGCTACTGGGGAAGTGACCGCCCGGGGCTTGATATATGATGGATATCCCAAACACATCAAGAAGGGTCCAGAGTTCCGCCTCCCGTCGGGTGGCGATAGCATAACGGGCGCGGGAAGACCCAGACCGCTCCCGCCGTTTCCTGGAGCCGCCCGGGGATGGGAGCTCTTCGCTGTAAACAGGACATGGGATGATGCGGCAATTGCAATGCTCTACTTTACATATGCGAGACCCAGGCCTACCAGCATGGGCCGCCAAAAAGCCGTGGACGCTCGCGCCCTCTATAGCTCGTCCTTCTTGCCCTTCCCCTGCCTCGCAGCCCGCAGCCTGTCAGAGACCTCGACGCTCCAGTGCCCCTTGTCCCCCCTGTTCCTCCGCGCAATCTCCTCGACGTAAAAGTCCACGCACCCCTCCCGCGCCGCGCCTCCCGCCGCACACACCTCGTCGCTCTCAGCCTCGCCGGTAGGCCACACGCCCAGCGTCGCACCGCCCTCGGGGTCCAGGAAGGTATCGAGGAGCAAGTGCCCCACCTTGCGCTGCGCCGGCGCCCACCGCTCGTCCTTCGCCGCGAGGACCTCCAGGAGGTTCCTCATGCCGCCTTTGGCGACGAAGTCGTCCCGGATGGCGGGGTTCTGGATCAGGCCCTTGGCCGCAAAGACGGCGGACCCAGCCCTCGAGACAGCCCTCGCGTGCTCCTCGGCCGAAAGACTCGCGACCTCGTCCGCCGAGGGCACGAAGCTAGCGTAGAAGGCCGACTCAAGGGTACGCGACGCAGACGGGCAGCTAGAAGCCATGAGGCCCCCCCAGCGCGCCTCGATCTCCGCCAGCGCCTTGACGTTGTTCTGCACCGCGCCCCCCAGGATCCGCGACGCAGCCTGCCCGTCGTCGGGCGTCGTCCGCCCCGAGGCGTCGCCGACCATGAGGCACAGGAGCGCCTTGACGACCTCGGCGTCCTCGGTCAGCTTGAGCCCGTAGTAGATGTCGCTCGAGATGTCGAGCAAGTTCTCCAGTGCGGCGCGGAGCTCTGCGCCAGTGGCGTCCGCGCCCCGCTTCATCACCTTCAGGGACTCGAAGAAGCTGGCCTCCTCGACGGGCGGCGTCTTGACCGCGCCGACGGGCTCGTACGCCGGTGCGTTTTCCGGAATCCGCGGCTCAGCCGGCGGCCCCGCGTCGCCCTCCTGCTCCACGAGCACCACGCCGCCGTCGACGGGGAGGCCCTCGAGCGCGGCGTCCTCTTGGCCGGGCACGTTGATCTTGGCCTCCTTCTCGCCCGTCCAGATGTTGAGGCGGACGTGGAGCCCGCTGGGTATCTCCTGGTCGGGCTTGACGGGCTGGAACTCGTCCGTCGGCTGGAAGACGCGCGGGTAACAGTCCGCCGGGTTGTCGGTGTGGCAGATGAGGTCGTTTGCGTCGGGGCTCTGGTTAGGGGGGTTTGAAGAAGTTGCGGGCTGGGCGAAGAGGGACATTACGCCGAGGAGGAGGGTGGCGAGGAAGAAGATGTGGCCGAGGGGCCGCCGGGACGCCCTTGAGGGTGCCATCGCCGCCTCTTATATGAAGTGTGAGGTGAGGTGAAGTCTTTTGGATGAGCCGTGTATCCTTACCACACCAGGTAAGGGGCGAAATCAGGTCGGTTGGGGCTGGAGATGGGAATGACGTGTGAGTTGCACCCGATTAAGTGTGAGATTTTCTTATGAGGGCGTGGCGATTCCGTTTTATAATGAGTCTAGAAAGACGGAGCTCGAATGTGCAAACGTGTCGCCCCCAAGAGGCCAGGTAGAAGAAGCCAAACGGGCACCTGTCCAGAAAATTTCATACCGGGTTTGCGGATGCTAGTGTACTTGATACGGTCAGAAACCGGGTGCCAAACTTGCATTTCCACACTCAGCAGGTGCGTGGAGCTTTGGTGAAATCTGGCTTTGTGCAAGAGGACTCGCCACTCAGCTACTAGGGGTGTCACTGCACCGGGAAGACGTTTCTTTTTTTTTTTTTTTTCCAAAAAAAATAATAATCTCAGGACACTGAGATGAAGCTCTGCTAGGGCAGTTAGCTACTTGAAATCCAGGTTCAACGCAACATGGCCTAGTAAAGCCAAGCCGTAGTTGGTGATGCGACGTCTGGAAGCCCCACACCTGGTGCCAACTGGCTAGAGTGTTCCATTAGCCGAAGCTGACCCGGAATATTCACGCAATGCTTCACCAGAGCCGAGCAACCTCAATTGATCGACTCTGGAACCCCATTCAGTCCCCAGATCCCACACGTCACCGGACCGACCCGACCACACAATGCTAGCTCTACGACAGGGAGCGGCCCGCCTGGCCCCGAGGCCCGCGCAGGCCCTCCGCACGACGAGACGGTACGCCTCGGGCGGCGCGCACCACGCACAGGAGGCCGTCAACGAGCCGCTTGGGGTAAGCAGCGCACACCTCGACGCCCGCGAGCGCCCGGACACGAACAATCTCTCTCTAACAATCGCACTGCTGTAGACCGGTGTCATCTTCGCCGTCGCGGGCCTTCCGCTGGGGTGCGCCCTGTACTTCATCTCCCGGCCCGGCGAGAACGGCGAGGCGCCCCGCCTCACGAGGTGGATCCAGAGCTTCCGCAACCTCGACGCCGTCTGGGAGGAGAGGGGCGCGCTGCACGCCGCGGCCATCACGCAGGCCAGCTTCGACAGGAACCTCTTCCTCCACACGCCGAGGTCCGCCAGCCACGAGCTCAGGTACCCGGAGTGAGTTACACCAGCCCCCGGATTGCCCGGTTCTGGATGCGGTGATCTAACTTCGCGCAGGTCCTTCCAGTCCTACTCGCCGCGGAACGTCTCCCCCGGCGACCTCATCAACATGGACGCCGTGACGGAGCGCTACAGGAAGCAGCACCTGGAGGAGGAGGAGAGGAAGGCCCGAAAGGCCGCCGCCCAGCTCGAGGCTCGGAAGGAGTAAGCGGAGCGAGCGATGGGGCTGCTGGGAATGTATAAAGAATGAAGGTGTACAGGGCTACATGTTTCTACCTATAGAATCCGGTTTCTTCCGACGTCCCGCTTTCATGGCTCCTTCACTTTGAGAGCCTCACGTTCTGGGGCTCTTTCCCCTTGGTGGGTTGGGCTTGCCGGTCCTGGTTACTGTGAAAGTCCTGTGTGCTTTTGATCTTACCATCTAGACCAAGGGATCCCTTTCTTCCACCACGGTTCGTGAAACGCACCGGCTGTCTTACCCTGTATGCGCAGGTTGGGGCATCTCTTACTGCGAAGTAGGTGATTCGCCTCGTTCATTCGTTATTCAAGACTACACTTTGGCTAGAGATTATTCGAATCCATCAAAGGCCCTCTTCCTTCTCATTGCTACCGAGTTGGCCCATTGTTTATCCATACCCGCCCGTCACCGGTCTGGGATCTTCTGCGCATCCTGGCAAGGTCCACTCGCTGGGAGCCTGTGTCCAGCTATTGTAGTGAAATTGCAACTAGTCGACAGAAGACGGTGCGCTTCCTGGCGTCATCCCTTGTCCGCCTGCTTTAGTACTTTCAACCCTTTCTTTTCCTCCCCTGTCCTTCCCTGGTGTCATCCCAACAAGCACCACGACCTGGTCGAGCTATGCT
The DNA here is from genome assembly GCA_025503055.1 of Sordariomycetes sp. B11D1. Lineage (NCBI taxonomy): Eukaryota > Fungi > Ascomycota > Sordariomycetes > Sordariomycetes sp. B11D1. Next base: position 56,618 of record JAMFQS010000033.1, on the reverse strand, counting down.
CGAGTCGACCATGGCCTCCAAGAAAGCCAGCGGAAGTGCAGGATCGAGTTCCCAACGAGTAAGTCAGTGCGTTGCTGCTTTCAAACCCCGCTCTCTACAATCAGCGAGTGAGCGGAGACGCCAGCGTTTGGCTGATAACTCTCGACTAACAGAACCTAGGGCAGGGTCGGCCACTCTGCGGCGAAGAGCCCAGCCATGTTCCACGAGATATCCCCGGATTCCGACATGTCCTTGACTCGCCACGAGATCATCAGACCGGCCTGTCAGCCGGGAGCCCAGTCTTACGACATGTACCATCCTCTGAGGCCATTGGGAATCGCTGGAGCCGCCGCTGATGAGGGAGAAGGCCAGCCACCTCATCGTGGCCCAGGCCCGAATAGGGGGATCCTCCGTGTTTCTCCGCCTGATGCTCAGCGGGACTCCGTTTCGGTTACTCCGAGTCCCAAATCTCCTCGGTTTGCCCATCTTGCGACGATACACAACGAGATCAGCCCGCATGACGAGACCCAGAGCGTCACGAGAACTATTCGCCCGCCTGGTGGCCCGCCGAAACCGAAGGAGAATTCTGGCAAATCGAGAAGCGTGCCGAGGAGCAGGGGGAAAGAGGGGGCCTCGGCCGGTCTAAATCAACTCCTGAGGGACGGTCCGACGGCCAGCTCCTACGTTGGCGTCGATGGCTCGCAGTCCGAGGCGGTCTTTGACACCACCGAAGCCCCGTCTTCAGGATCGTGTTCAGAAGAAGACCACGCGGCGTCTAGCAACTCTCTCTTTGCCCAGATGGGATATCGGCCACCCACTCCACCGTTGGAAACTAGCTCGCCAGAGCCGTCGGAGCCGGTTGAGCAGGAGGAGGGAGGTATCGAAGTTGACACGATCCTGCCCGGTGAGCCAATGCAGTTTGACGCGGCGCTACCTGCTTCCCCTAATGGCGAGGCACGGATTCCGGTGCCAAGTGCGGTGGCCGACGTGCCCGGGTCAGGGGGAGATGAGCTACGGCCTCCTCCATATTCAAGCGCTGAGCCCACCAAGCCCGTGGATGGGAATGAAGCAGCAGGCCCTGCACCTGGAAGCTCGGCTCCTACAACTGCGTCAGCCAGACCCCCGACGACTCTTTCTACCGCAGCATCTAGTGTGACTCGGCAACCTGCGCCGACGCCGTCGCAACCCCCGATCGTTCCACCCCTCCGCATCGATACAATGGGTAGCGGGGGCCGAGGGATCGTTGCGTCGAGATCCATCCCCTTCGGTGAGATCCTCGTCCGCGAGAGCCCCCTCATCGACGAGCGCCACGATACCATCGCCGGGGGGACGCGCCGAATCCGGGAGTCCTAGGAGAAGTACCCGGAGGGATTACAGCAGCGCCTCCGCGACCGCTTCCCTGTCCTCATGCAGGTTCCCTCGCGGGCCCTCAACGGCGCCCACCGCGATGTCCTCGAGAAGTTCATGAATGACTACGCGTTCCGTTACGGCCAACACCAGAAGGGCCACGTATACGAGTGGATCTCGTTGGCGAACCACTCGTGCGAACCGAACGCGTCGGCCGTCCCCGGCCTGCCCGCCACGCTGAGGGCCCTGAGGGACATAGCCGAGGGCGAGGAGGTGACCATCACTTACTCGAAGGAGAAGGCCAGGTTCAAGTGCCGGTGTGGCGCCTGCGAGAGGCGCCGCGGGTCGTTGTTGCGTCGCAAGGGCTCGGCGGACGGGAGCGCTGCGGAGTATTTGAGGAGGAAGCTTGGGAGCATTGGGAAGAGCCGCTCGTCGAGGGAAACGTCCACTGGCGATGATGAGGACGAGTACTATGATGATAGGGCGCCGGGCGACTTAAGTGGCGGGGCGATGGAGTGGCTCAAAAGCACGGCCTCTTCTGTCCGGCGGTTAGGGAGCGCAAAGCAGGATGAGAGTTCGGAACGCCCTGAGGAGGCGGACGCTGGTAAATAGGTAGTGGGGATGTCGCCGAGTTTGCGGGACGGGGTTGACGCCGCTGCGGCGTCGACCAGGGAGACTATCAAGGACGGCAAAGCCCAGATCGACCGCTGGTTTGGGCGGAATGCCTAGAGCTGTGTGGGTGGAAGTGTTCCTGCGTGAGCTAGTTTCTGCTGTTCATTTTGTTTGTTTCATATGGCTGGGCGTCTTGTCGCGAGGGGCGCACGTGTCCTCGGGAGTCTGCCTGCTGGCTCTGCGCTTGATACATCTTGGTCTACGAGGGCATCTTTGGCAGACGAAGCTTTTTAGGGGGTTCTCAGGAAACGGCCTACGTCATGTCATGACGGCAAAGCGGGCGGTGGAGTGAGTTGAGCATGGAGGGTAGTCAGAGCGGATCTTATAGGCCGTATAAGAAGCATCGACACAAAAGGAAGACAAGCGCACGCGCGCCGTTTGGTACAGAAGACGCCCCCTTTTTGTGCTCCGTGGCGCGCCTCGTCGGCGGTTACCCGCCAGAGAACTTCGGCTTTGAACCTTTTTTGAAAGTTGTCTCCATTCGCCCAGACCTTTGAAAACCCTTGATCATGCACATGACGCGGAAGGTATTGCTATAAAAAACAAGGATTCCATTTTTTCCCTTCCTCCGCCCGACGACGCCTCCCCGAACCCACGCAAAAAAACCGCAGATACCCTGCGTGGGGAAAAGAAGGAAAGGAAAGGAGAAGTTGTTCCGCCCCTCCTTCTTTCCTTGCTCGTGTCTCCATGAGTTTCCCTTTTTTTTTGCCATCCGTACAACAACAAAGACTGCACTCGCAGTTTTGCTTCGTTTCGCTTACTTGAGGGGGATGAAACGCGAGGAGTGGGTGGCACCGATACCGGGCCTACCGTGCTTGACAGGCTGGCTGTGTGGGTTGTTAGAACCTGACATCTTTACTCCCGAAGCCACGGCGCATTCACAGACTGCAGCCTGCGACGGCAAGGGGATTGGGTTGGGGTTGGGGGAGGGGGGCGACGCACTATGAGATGGAGAACTCGGCAAGGTAGTGACCAACCATCTCGGGCTTGATCTCGACCTGGTTGAACTGCTTGCCGGAGTAGATGCCGATGACGGAGCCAATCATCTCGGGGACGACGATCATGTCACGGAGGTGCGTCTTGACGAGCTCGGGCTTCTCGTTGGGCTTGGCCTCCTGCTTGGCCTTGCGGAGCTTCTTGATGAGGCCCATGGGCTTGCGCTTGAGGCCACGGTTGATCCTGCGGCGGGCGCGCGCGTGGACGAGAGAGCGGAGTTCTTCGGAGGAGAGGTCGAGGAGGCTATTGGCGCGGTGAGTGTTAGTTCAGCGCAAGGTTCTTTTCTCCTCCTTTCCCATGGTGCCGTTCGTTTGTGTGGGGTTTTTGATAATGGTGGTTTCGACGTTCGCGTGGAGGGAGAGGGTTTGGAGTGGACGTACGCCTCAAGCTCAACTCCCCTGTAGGAGAACTTCCGGAACTGTCTTCTTCTCTTCATCTCGGCCGCAGCCTCCGCGTTCTATCGTTGCCCCAACGTTAGCTACACTCATCCCTCAATGCTAGACGTCGCCGCCATGTTCTCCCATCTCGACGCGACAATCAATCGCCCGGGGGCATTTTAGAAGTGAGAGACATACGTATTCGTCGTCAGCCATGGTTGCGGTGTTGTTGCTTTCCGATTACCGGTGTCGTCGAAAGGCGGAAGGGGGGCCGATGGGTTGGTGTTGGGCTCGGAGGTTGGAGGTGAGGATACAACGAGATTCCGGGCTCTGCCTTGGGGAGGGGCTCAATTTTTTTGGCCGTAGGGTTTTGGTGCCCTCCGCTGTGAGGGTGGAGCTTGTGGTCTGAGGTCACGTGTTATTGATGGGAGAGGGATAGAGAGAAATATTAGTCATCGAACCGTGTGGGATTAATTTAACCAGAGATCTGCCGGATCTGTCGGTTTCCCCCACATTTTCCGAGCTCGCTGCACCGACGAGGTGGACGATGACGAGACTCCATCATCCAGTGTCCAGATTGGCTATCTTCCGTCCCAACTACTGGTAAGATAATTACCTAACCGGTATGGTTCTGCGTAAAGCGCCAGCGGCGACAGGCGCAAATGCCGTCTATATGAGCGCGGCATCGATGGGCTCAGCAACCCACCCGGGTGTGATATCGGCTCCCCGCTTGAAGCGTGTAACTTCAAGAGGGCGACGCAAGGGCCCATGACAGCCAGTCTTCTGTCGCCATCCGAGCATTCTGCTAGCCAGCTTGACTCCCTGCGATTGCCATCCTTGCATGGCAGCTCGACTGGACGAGAAGACCGCCCCCTGCCAATCGCCGATGGACGAAGACATAGTGTCGAAGTGACATTGACATCGCCGATCGCTGCGCGAAACTACCGGACATTGGGACCTTCTCTCGTCCTTCTTGGCCCGGCATTGTGTTCCGGGCGGGCGCCGAGTCTGCCCTCGTCACGTTGTCCTCGATGAATTTTCGCCATATGCTTGGCGCCGTCAAACTCGGCTCCCAAGCTCGTCTTGGCCCCCTCTCGGCGGCGGTGGCACCTCCTCGGGGGCCCCTCACGATATGGTCGCTGGGAGCGGTCAGTCGGCCAGCAGTGGGGCGGCTTCCCTCAGAGGGCGTGCCGTGCATGTCGCGCCGTCAGGTGCCCAGCGCGCCCAGAGTTTGCCGAGAGTCAGCAGCTTGCATTCATGCGCAGTGTCAATTCCCTTCCCCTTCCACCCGGCAGGATGCGCGAGCCCCTTTTCGGCCGCGAAACAAAAGGCCTCTTCTCGGCACCACTGAGACGGTCTTTTTCTTTCAATTCTCACTTGTCGGGCCCCCGTCTTGGCTCTTGGCCTTGGCGCCCTGAGCTCGCACCGGTCCGCCCCCCCTCTAGCGTCAGTCCCCCCCTCCAGGACCCCACCGGCGGCGAGCAAAACCGCCAAGACCGTTTCTCCCCCGGCCCTGCGTTCGACGTGGACGAGAGGGCGTTTCCTCTTGGCGCTCGCCCCGGCCGACCAACCGTCGTCGACCAGCGTGCCGGGATCCCTGGCCTGATACCGTCCGCCAAGACCGCCCGACGCTTGGGGAAGATGCCGAATGGGCTTTCAACCATTTGTCTCACGTCGAGCTCTCGGGTGCGACAGTTCACTGGGCCCTCGATGCGGCATTCTCGTGCACCGGCAGTGCCCGAGGAGGACGGCAGCTCTCTTGCTCACCCTCGTCGCCCCGCGGAAGAGGATAGGGCGGCTTTTTCTCCCCCCCCTTGCCCACGCCCAGCCGCCAGACCAGGCCGGAACGGACAATTTAACTTCGCTTCCGTTCGTGCTTCGGCCAAGCCTTCTCCCATTTCCGGTCTGCCTCGTCTCCGTCTTGGCCTTTTCCCCGTACATCCCACCCCCATCCTTTATTAGGAGCCCCCCCCCCTGCAGCTTCGGGCGCTGCGGTCCTCTTGACATGCTCGACTACGACGTTCCTCTCTTCCGCATCGTCAATGCGAAAGTCATTCGTGATCAAGACCCGACCCGTTCTATACCAGGACCCTCCATGTGCGTCGTAGGTAAGGAGACATCAGCCGCGAAAGTATCTGAATTACATGCTCCTTCGGTCGAGAGTTGAGCGACCCGGCATACGCTCCAGCAGCGAACTCGGGAACCTTTCCCGTCGGACTCCGGCTTCCTTGCTTCATCTGTTTGACCCCTCGAGTGTGGCTGTCTACTCCCGATCCGATGCCTTGAACAATCAGGCTCCGCAACCCTCCCTCAACGTCCCCGACAGCGAATAGCTCCGCGTCGCGTCTCTGGTGACGGCACCCGGCTCCCCCCCCCCCCCCCCTCCGCCACCCCCCGCCGGAGTGATGGCGAGCAATACACCCGAACCCTCATCGACGATAGACTCGCCCTCGTCCACACCCTCGACTCTCACCACGAGCACCACGACCAGTAGCAGCAGCAGCAGCACAACAACAACCACCTCTTCCCCCTCCTCTCACTACGTACCCGCCCTGACCACGCTATGGACCCGCCCCGAAACATGCGCGTACACATATGACGCCGATAATCCCCCAGAGGGGGGCTATGGGCCTACGGCCTACCTCGACTGGTCCGTTGATGGGGACGCCTCGACCTTTTCGTGCTACCCCCCGGGCATGTTCGAGTCGGGGAACTCGGGGACCTTTAGCCCGGCGTCGTGCCCGTTCAGCTGGTATACTGTCGATACTACAAGCGGAGCGGACGCTTCACAGCCGGAGACCACGACGCGGACCTGCTGCTCCAAGTACGTGGACCCACCTACCCGCCTCGCTCCTCGGGAGCTCGTACATAGCCCAGTAGCTAACAGAGATCCCCCACCTGTAGGCAGTACACCCTCAACGGCGGCTTCTGCGAAAAGGCTGTGCCCACCGTCATCGCTACGCCCGTAACATACGTCTCGCAAGAGAGCGCGACCTCGTACATGACCGAGACGACGACGTACCTCGTCAACGCCACGATAGCCCACCACCCCATAGTGATCCTCTTCCAAGAAAAGGACCAGGACGTCCTCGGCCTAGTAGACGACGACCTCGCACACGACTCCGACTCTTCATCCTCCTCGTCCTCCTCGTCCTCTGGCGACAGCCTCCCCCTCGGTGCGAGGGTCGGCATCGGCGTCACCGTCGCCGTGGCCGTCTCCATAATCGTCTGCTTCGCGTACTACCTCCTCCGCCGGAAGCGGCACATGTCGGAAAAGGCCGCGGCGCTGCAGATGGCGCAGATACAGGCGCACGGCGGGGACTTGCCCCGCGACGCCGCGTGCCGGAGCTCAGTCTCCACGAGCACGCTGTCGCACGACGAGGCGGCGCTAGCGAGGAGGGGGGACACGGCCGAGGCGGACCCGCCGCCCGCGTACGAGCCGTCGCCTAGGCTGTTGACGCCAACGGGGGACCTCGCGGACGGCGCGGAGTCGCCTCCGGGGAGCGAGCTGAGCGAGCTTCGGGCGCAGCAGGAGGCGATACGGCAGCGGATATTGGAGCTTGAGAGGAGCGGGGAGAGGGTCGGGGATGAGAGGGTATAAGCGGGGATGTTGTTCTTTTTGGTGAGAGGAGGAATGTGACTATTGGGTGACTTGTCTATATCTCATCTTTTTTTGTCTGCATGTTTATGATACCACATCTTATGCGAGTCGCTTTGAAATAAACGAGAAATTTGCGGGAAGAAAAAAAGAAAAAAGAAGGGAAAAAAAGGCAAACGGTTGTTTGTGCTCTTGATTGAAGATGCCCTTTTTTTTTTCTCGGTGCTGCGAGTAGACTAGGCTCGCTCGGCCGTTCGATTGCATGCAAAAACGCCGTAAATACACGCCAAACTCGCCCTTACAAGGGGGTTCTCGATGCACCCACACAAGCAAAAACAAGGCCGTAAGATGAACTGCAGTAGCGGAACACGCTTCAAGCACGGCCTTGGGGGGGGGGGGGGCGGGGCCGCCCGGGGGCGCGGCGGCGGGGG
>JAMFQS010000033.1:31026-49208 GCA_025503055.1 Sordariomycetes sp. B11D1 | reverse complement strand
CTTACATGGGGGTTGTGGTTGCACCCACCCAAGCAAAAAAAAGGCCGTAAGTTTCACTGCGGTTGGGGAACACGTTTCAAGCACGGCATTTACCCCCCCCCCCCCCCCCCCCCTCGCTCCAATGTGCGTAAAACGTAACCCCAGAAACATACCTCCCCACTACCCACCGCCTACTCCTCCTTCCCGGCGCCGTCCTGGCTCTCTGCATCATCCTCGATCAGCCTCCCCTCCGCGTTTCTCGGCTTCCGCTGCCAGCCCGTGGAGAATGGCGGCGCCATGTCAAAGCGCGGGAAGGGGTGTGCCTCGGTGTTGAGGACGATCTTGTCCAGGGGGAGGAGGTCGTGCGGCGAGAAGAGGAGGTAAAAGTACTTTAGCGTCTCAGCCTGTCCCGGGACCTCGTTAGCATATCCGCAAACTCCGAGACGAGCGCGCTATGGGTTAAAAAAAGAAAAAAAAAAAAAAAAAGGAATGCCGGGGGAACCCGAACTCACAAGCCAGAAACTCTCCATGTTATCTCGCATGGCAGCCGGCACGACATTCGCGTCCTTCAAGCTCGAGAACCCGCTCCCCTCGACCGCCGTGTGCTCCATGAAGCTCCGGAACATCTCCCACCCCCACTCCCTGTACTTCTCGTCCCCCGTGATCCTCCACATGTAGAGCAGCGTCTCCACCGTCTCGGGCCGCTGGAGGTTATGCGCGTCGTTGGACTTGACGATCAAGTCCTGCCGCCACGCCGCGTCCCTGCTCTTCGAGAGGACGGCCGGCGGCCGCGCGTGCGGCGCGCCCTCCGGGATGGGCGGGTCGCCGATGTTGAAGTGGGTTATCTCGGCGGCGAGGCCCGTCGCCATGTACTTGTAGGTCGCCCAGCAAGTGTGCGTCAGCTCCTCGGCCAGCTGGATGTCGTCCTCGTGGGCGGACGTCCAGGTGGGCAGCTTCCGCGCCTCGGAGAGCGGGATGCCGCCCGTGGCGGCCAGGGCGATGGTCCCCGGGAGGAAGCAGACGAGATGGTCCATCTTGGGGGAGAGGGACCCGCTGAGGCCGTGGGGCCGCTCGCCGATGATGGTGAAGCCCGAGGGCTCCGTGTACGTCACCAGGTGCTTACGCACGCCGGCCATCGCCTCATACCACATCTCCTCGTAGATGGGCTCCGACAGGTTCGTCTGGTGGTACTGCTTGATGAGGTACTCGTAGTAAGAGTCGCCGCGGCTGCCGAGGCGGATGTTGCGGCCGCGGAAGGTGCCGTCCTTGGGGTAGATGTAGATGGGCACGAGGCCGTCCTCGACGCCGTTGTCGTCGATGACCTGCATCACCTTCTCCACCCTGTCCCAGTAGTGCTTCTCGCCGGTAAGCCGCGCCAGGTACTTGAACTCTAGCTGGAGGGTGGCCGCCTCGGCGGTTGAGGAGGCGCCCATGTCGCTGTGGGCGGGGATCCCCTGGCGCTTGCCGATGTTGACGCTCGCGTACGGGATGCCGGAGGGGCTGTCGAAGGCGGCGAGGAGGCGGTCGGCCAGGTCCGTCGCCTTTTCGAGGTAGAGGGTCTCGCCGCCGGCGTCGGAGGGCACGGGGGCCATGTCGGGGAACTCGGTGGATAGGTAGTGCGCGCCTAGGAGGCCGCCCATCATGCGGATTGTCGTCTCGAAGGTGTTGACGTCCTGATCCTGGTCCCACGTCAGGGACTCGTGCAGCCACTCTCTCGCGTGGCTGATCCTCGACGTCAGGTTCATCAGCATCATGGTGTCGAGGGAGTCGACAATCATCCAGCCGAGGCCCCTTGGTGCCATCTGTTTCCCGCCCTTCGAGACGGGGTGATACTCGTCGTAGCCTGCGCCGTGTTAGCTAGTGGACAGGGACGGCCGGTATCCCAGTGGATCAAACCCACCCCACGCATACTCTTCGTACGCGTCCCAGCTCAGCTCAAACGCCTTGACAACACGCTGCCTCCTCGCCTCCCAGTCTGGCCGCCCAGGCGACTCATAAAGGAAGCCGCTGATGCTCCACACAGACGTCTTGCGGCCGTCCTTCTCCATCTCGAACGCGCCGTTGAGCCACATGAGCGCCAGCAGCAACACTCCTCCGACGAACGCTATGATCCTCTTCCTCCTCCACAGCGGCCGCATCCTCCTAGACGCGGCGTAGGCGAAGGGCTTGTCTTTGTACATGGGCAGCGCGGCCGTCGCGTCGTCGAACAGGCCCTCCATACGGCCCTGGACGCCGTGCAGCAGCCCGCCGGACTGGGCCGACTGGGCGTCGCGCGCCGCGCGCGCGGCAGTGCCAGACGAGACCCATAGGTGGTCCTCGACCTTGCGCGTGGGGTTTGTGAAGGAGGGGACGTTCCGGGGGACGGCGAAGGACATTTGCGTTGGTTGGGTGCGCCGGCGCGCAGGAGTGGCCGCGGGGGCACTTGATGATTTTGCGTGCCAAGGGACGTCGGGGTCTGGGCTGTGTGAGGAGCGGTCCGATGCTCGAGGTCTAAAGTCGTCGGCTCGGCTCTGCTGAGTCGGACGCAACTAAGTGCTGGAGATCTGGCAACGTCGTGCTGCTCCGGGGAGACGTGGAGACTTGGTAGCAAGTTACGGCGCTCGCCAAGCCATTGCGGCAAGGCCAAGGTGGTCGAGAGCGGGTAAGACCAGATGGCCAAGAGATTCGTCTCCAGCGTGGGGGTGATGCCAAATACGAGGGCCCCGAGACAAGAGGAATATTACCAGTTGACAGAGCGGAGTTGAGTCGTAGAGAGTCCAGCGGTGACTTTTCGCCATGCGGGCCTCGCCTCAGGTGGCCGTCCCATCTGGTCCGGTGGGCGGCCGCTGCGTTCCAGTGGTGTTTCCTTCAGCTGTCCCGGGCCTACCGGGGCAGATGGCGCCGTCGCCAAGACACATCAAGTCAACGTTGGGCTAGCGGCTGCCGGCGTGCGACAGAAAGGGGCCCGCTGGGGCCGGTATAGGGGGCGGGCGCCTGGGACCACCGCTATCCACCACACTAGCGAGTCCCCGCGCCGCGGGAACAGTGCGGTGCTCGGCTGACCTGCCGGGTTGGGCGGGGGTTTCAGTGGCCCGATGGGTTGTTTTGCTCGGCGGCCCCGACGCAGACCAGCGCCGTCTTGTGTGGTGTTGATGAAGGCAGCGGGTCTCTGGACGAAAGGGGAAGTCACGGCGGGCGAGCGGGGCCGCCGGCACCGAACTTTCATCTTGAGGGCATTCCCGGGGGAGCAAAGACGGAGTTTACGAGGAGAAACCCCCCCCCCCCGACGTTCAACTTGTTGGTCGAGAACGTCCAAGTAGCCAACCGTCGATCCTTCACCGAAGAAGGATTGGGATTGCCGGAATCCCGCCCTGGATTGGATTGACCCACCATCCCCATCTTTTTGGATTCTTTTTGACAATGTCTATTCTATGGAGACCCTGACCCACCTGCTCCATCCTTTGGGATCTCCATGGGCCATTTGCCAGGAACCGTCCGAACCTTGATTCCTTCCGGAAGGCGGGCTACCGAGTCCGATGCCTTTCTCAAGAGCCGTCTGACACCGCTGCCTGGTCTGGACCACTGCGAAGAGCCGCGTCACCGTCGTCTCGGCAGGTGCCGGGTGTTCATTGAGTAGTATGTAAGTGTTTGACTGTGGGCGCGCTGGGACATGACTCTACATACTCAACACCTCCCATCCACACGATGCTGCCATGTTAAGCCCCCCACCTCGAATCGATGTCTCCAACTGACTCCGACCCCTGACCTACACCTTTCTCGTCGAGACTCGGCTATACATGACATGGAGTGCGGGGTGGATCTAAAGAGGCTTAGCTCTAACATCCTTCCTGGAAGGATGAGAGCATGAACCGTAGCGTATATGAGCCATAGGGGCGAGCTGGGCACATCATGTCTCACCCTATCATCCGGCGTGATATCCCCGTACTGGCAACGCAGGGATGAACTAGGTATACAAACTAAACCCACCCTTCTCCATCGAGCCAACCGCCAGTCACCATCGACACACCATCACATCCCAGTCCATCCCTCACCTATTGCCCCCCCGCCGATCCAGCAACACTAGCCCAAGTTCGCCCACAAGGGCGCCGCACGCTCACAAGCACCGATGCGCCACGATACGAGAACGTCTCGCAGAAACGAGACAAAAAAAAACAGAAAGGGGTATCAGTTTCGGCTCTTCTAACAGCAAGAAAAGCAAACCGCCGCCCGCATAGCCTCCACGGTGCCGGATATGACCACCCCCAGTCGAGGGAAAAAGAACAAAAAAGACAAAGTGCAAGTACCGGAAGGGATAACACGCTAGACACAGCCAGTCCGGTGCACGCGCCATCAACTATAGCAAACGCAGTCGGCCGCAGTACAGTACCCCCGAGTATGCTTCGAAGCAACCGCCATTACTTCTCCTTCTCTTCCATCGCCACCTCGGTAGCCAGCCCGCCGATGAACTCCATTATGGCCTCAAAGTAGCCCTCTTCCAGGACGCTGGAGTTATGGTCGCCCCCGGGCAAGGCCTTCCACGTCTTGCTCGGCGCCCTCGATAGATCGTAGAGCTGGCGCATGTGCGTCGGCCTAGACGAGAAGATGTCAGTGCTCTGCCCACAGCAATGGGAATGGGCATAGGACCCGAGCTGCACTCACGGGATTATCTCGTCTTGCAGACCGCTCAAGAACAGGATGGGCACCTGCGTGATCTGCGGCATCAGAGTATCGCTGGGCCAGACCTGGTGGCACAGCAGCGTCACGTACTTGGCCATGGGGATGACCGAGGGAATCAGCTTGCGCATGGACAGGAACGTGTTCTCCAGCACCAACCCCACGATATCCCCCCGCGCCTGGTTCCTCGCCACAAGCCTGATCCCCACGGCGCCCCCCAGGCTCTGCCCGTACACGATGATCTTGTGCGAGCTCGTCTCGGCGCGGTGCCGGAGGTACTCGAGCGCCGTCTGCGCGTCAATGTGCAGCCCCGCCTCGTCCGCCTCGCCCGTCGACAGGCCGTAGCCGCGGTACTCGAGCATGAAGACGTTGCAGCCCGTGAAGTTGATGATCATGCGCGCGATGGGCAGCCGGTGCCCGATGTTGCCCGCGTTGCCGTGGAACATGAGGACCGTGAGGTTCGAGTTGGGACCCCCGCGAGGGCCCCGGATGTAGAAGGCGGACAGCTTCTCGCCATCGTTGGTGGGGATCACGAGCTCCTCGAAGTCGCTGATACCGTACTGGGTCGGTCGGGGGACGTCAACCCGGGCGTTCGGGGGCATGTGCGAGGGGTAGATTAAGGCCCTAGGTACCGGGGGGGGGCTCGCGTTAGCTTCTTGTGCGTGTCTTGGAGGAGGGAGGGGCGGGAGGGACGATCTTGGACGGAGCTGGAAGGCTCGCCCGCGAGGTGAGGGGCGTGGAGGGGGCGGCGCTAGGGACCGGGACGACGTCACATTGGACGGGGAGGTACAACCAACTTTTGCTTAAAGTACAGCAGGCCCGTGAGGACGGCAGCAACGCCCTAGAACCAGCGCGCAGCCTTCGTTAGCGCAACCGGTTGTTTTCCCAACCCATACTGGCCGCTGCGACAAGCCCGGATCGTCGGGGGTACCTGTGAGAAGCGCCTGACACAGGCGGCGCACGCCCGCTCAAGATGGTGTGTGGTGGAGGCGGTGGAGAGCGCGGAGGGCGAGGACAACATGACGAGCCTCGTCGGAGGAGGGGAAGCGGCGCGGACGACGCGCGTGGCTTCGCTTAACGGGGGAAAAGCAAAGACGTGTGGCACATACCGTGGATGCCAGCGCCGGTAGCCGCATGTATGACGCGACCGTGCTGAGCAGGGAGGCGGTCTGCTCCAGGTAGCTCTGGCTCTGCGGCGTCGGCGGCGGCGAGGTGGACATGGTTCGAGGCGAGCCGAAGGGGTCCCACGAGGGGGGCTTCTTATCCGAGCCGGGTCTGAGGTATATATGTTGAGGGTATGGGCGGCGGTGAGGAAGCGGCGCGGAGGTTGGGACGGTCCCCGCGTTTGCTGGGGGTCCCTGTATGACGGACCTGACACGAGCCGGGGAATGGGGCGAGCCGAGGGAGAGCGCGGATGCGGTTGGCGGCGGAGACGCAAGGCAGGGGAGAGGGGCCAGTCGCGTCGAGGGCCGTTGGTTGTATTATTCGCGTATGTGGGGCTCAGAGAGACGGAGCGGTAAGATTGGCCGATCGGGATGGCGGAAGAGACGGCGCTTGCGGCCGGCGCGAAAATGGGATCGTCAACCTGTTGGCGCGGCGAACTGGGTGCCCCTGAGCGGAGGGTAAATGGGCAATCTCAAGCTCTGATGATGGTGCGGGCGCCGGCCGGATGCAGGGCGCGCCACTGTCAGGAAACCAGATGAGAGACGGTGCGGGTGTGTGAGATTCGCGTTGCGGTGAGCCGAGTTAACCACTACTGGAAGGGCCGGCGCGCCCCCCACCACTGTACTGTGGATGACGTCGGGGGGCCGCCTGTTATCCGCATTTACACCAGCGCTGGAGGCCCCCGGCATAGCGGCCCCTTGTGAGAGGCGGATTTCATTCCGGCATCCCAGCCACTCGGCAATATCATCACCTCCTCAATTACTCGGTGATCATGTCCAGAGCAAAAAGCAGGCACAGGTTGTCAGAGCTTTGGTCCATTCCCACAGAATTCATGTTCCTCGCGAGTGGTGGGTATCCGCGTCAACGCAACTGCGTAGCATTCCAATGGCTCGATTCCCAGCCCGTTGTCGTAACGTTGCTAAGTGACACCAAGCCTCCAGGGCTGTGTCTGTCATGAGGACATGCTCGACTCCATCTCGCGGACCCACCGTCCCACTGCTGGTAGCACACGGACAGCGCACGGCATAAGCGGGGGGCGAACATACAAGGGTAGCTTGGCTCAAGGGTGGGTGACGAGCCAAATAGTCATCTCTCGTACCTAAACGCCGACAATGTGAACGGAGAAACCGAAGCATAGACACGGCCAGCTGCGTGGAAGTTGCTTGCTTTCTTGCTAAAAGGGGGTTTTCCCGGCAGCACGCCCGAATACGCGGAGGAGCCGTCTGCATAAGTGTTTCGTGTCCGGGTAAAACACGTCGTAGTAGTTAACATACCTGAGACCGACAGCTCTAGAACGCCCGCAGATTGTTCGGAATGACTAGTCCATTTCAAGTGGTCTCGACCGGCCGGCTCGGAGATTTGCGTGTAAGTGCTCTAGAGTGGCTGAGGATAGACAGGGAGGTGGAGGGCGAATTGGGCCTCCCCGTGGATGATATCACTCATTACCTTGCCTATCTAGATTGCCGAGAGGGTCATCTTATGTTGGATCTTCGAATAGAAGCTTGGGTCAGTGCTCAAATCTGTGACGATGTCGTACCGCAGCGTCCAATGGCGTCACCGCGACGAGCGACACAGATAGTGGGGCTAATATATGGCGGAAGTTAACGAGACGGGATGCGAGGGCGGCATGAATGAGCAACGCCTTGCTACCGGCTCTTTAATCTATATCCGACGTGACGGTTGGGCCATGTAAGCCTCGAGCATGGATAGCGGCCCGGGAGCTATGAGAGGAACCCGAGCGGATTGAGATGTCCAATATCTGGGAACGTGCCTTTTTTTCTTCCCTTTGTAGAGACAAAGACTGCGGAATTCTATTCTCAGCGCTGATCCCCCTCATAGGGCGGCTCGATATCCCTCGGCGCAGCGTTATTTCGGGCGCCATCGGCAGCCGCTGCGACACAGACCAATGTGAGATCACGGAATCAAGAGGATCATCTGCGGCTGCGTGTAATGACGCCAACGGCCCAACGCCGAGCAGGAGCGTGGAGCAAGGCGCTCAGGGCACCGGTTGGGGGCCACGACAGAGACCACGTAGTGTAAGCGTCGATGTGTACGGTGCCTTCCTTTGATTACTACGTCTAACACGATGCTTCACCAACGTGGCAAGCGGCGGGGCCCAGCGGCGCCAAGCCACCTGGTTTAGCGGCGCCCAGCTCATCCCTCGGCCCAGTCTCGCTTGGGGATCCGGACATGACATGTGGTACAGAAGTCGCCGCTGGTCCTTCCCCGCGGTGCTACGGGCGTGCCCGGGTGACCCCACCGTGGCGAGGGATATCCCATCCCGTGTTAGTTGGGCAGCAATGCGGCGACCCGACAGCGCAGGGCACGGAAGCTACTGGTGGGGGTTTGCTGGGCTGCGCCGCGGGGTTGCCCAATGCTCGGCCCTGGAGCCCGCTTTACCAACCTAAACGCTGCGGTCCCGGCTGCTCGTCCAGTGGCCCTCGCTCGTGTCTTGCGCTAGATCTCTCTCTGGATGCGGGTGAGGCGACCTCAACACGTTCGCGCCGATCCCCCAGCCTCCCCTTTGGCTAGTTCACCATCCCCTGAACATGACGAGAATTGCTCGGGAGACTCTGATGACTTATCGAGCGCCCTATAGGATTTGACAAGGTGACGTCCGTGGCGAGCCCGGCTGCCAGACGCGACGGCATGCGGATTGCACGACGGGCGCTCCAGCAGAGAACCTGCCCATGAGGTCCGGCAGTGGGCCAACCCCACGTCTACACCCACTCCATGGCGTGATTTGAACGGAGAACCACGGTGCCTCAGGTGACTTTGCTGACGACCAGTGGTTCCAAAACCGGCGACGCTCAAACACATGTGGCCAATGACGGATCGCGAAACGGTCCATCATGGCTTTCGCCCAATACCCTTGCGCGCTGTTCCCCTGACTACGGGGGTCCCCGGTGGGGTGGTCCTAATGATGTCACCCCAGCGGTGGGTTCTTTCGGGAGCGGGCCAGCGCCCCACGAGGGGCGCCTTTGGGCCCTGTTCAAGCTTGTCCCGATGGGCTGGTGGGCAAAAAAATACAGACGAAGTAGAGAGTAGAAAAAAATCTCACGCATGAAACCGCAGCAAACGGGTCCGAAACCAGCCAGTAACTGAGGCGATAGACGACACACAGACGGGGCGAGCCCGGCTTTGGTAAAAAAAAAAAATAAGAACTATTCCACTCCCAACGGTTCGAACATTCCACTCTTCTTCTCTCCAGACCCCAGCAGCAAGGACCAAAGCAGCAGCAGAGGCGGTGTCCCGGGAACTTCTCGTCCAATCGTGGCTTTTCATCGAACCTTCCTCTCCACTCTTTCTCCAATTCCATAGCGACCGACACTCTCTCGTCGACCTCTCGTTCCTTCGAGACTCTCGCTGACCGTCTATCCCGTCCTGGAGCCCTCCCAAAGGAGAAGTCATCGACTCCCCCCTTGGCCCAGCTGCGCCGTCACCAACGGAGCCGCCCCCGTCTCTCGAACCCGACGCTCTCTGAAACACGCAGCTCAGCCCCCCTGGCGACGAAGCGAGTGTAGTCTCGGACCCAACGCGCGAACCACTACTCGTGCTGCCTCGACCTGTTCTAAATTTGTCGCGGCCCCCGGCAGCTCGTCCCAGTTGGCCCCCTTGCCGCTCACCCAAACGGCCAGACCGAGTCGCCCATGTCGTAGCGCCCGCCCTCTCCTTGTCCGAGGCACACGCAAAGGATCACCATTCCGCTCCTGAGACGCATCGGAGGCACGTCCTGCCCATCCTTGCCAAAGGCAGGAAACCCGCCCGGGCAACCAGGCGCGAGGTACGAAATACTCGCAGCACGGCTCTCGCACCTTCATCTCTCGGCGGCCCAATCAGACGCCAAGGCTGAACAAGCAGAGACCATGGTTTCCTTCTCGTGTGAGGTAAGTCAATTATTACAACAAGGTCATAAGCCATTCCTATAGCATTACATTCCCCGGGCGCTCGGCATAACACAAACACGCAACCACCCCCCCTCCTTTCTTCTGAGACTCCAGCTCGGGGGCCTGTCAGGGAAATCTGCCCCTCCACATTCGCGTCGCTACATGTACATACATACACACACACACTCGTGTCTCGTCCGTCCCACCCACGACGCACGCCCCTCCCCTTCCCTCTGATCATCGTTGGTCATCAGCTGTCTCGTCTCGTCTCGCCCTCACTGCCGCCCGCAATCTGCCCCGTCTAGATATACAAGACGCCACCCCCTTATCGCACCAGCTCTGCACTTTTCGTTCCGTCGCGTCTTTGTCTACTACCACTAACACACCGATTTCCGACTTGCAGTCGTGCGGTGACGTTTTGACCAAGAAGAAGCTTGATCAACACCGCAACCGTTGCTACGGCGCGACTTTTACCTGCATTGATTGCATGACCTACTTCCCCGGCACGTCTTATCGCACTCATACGGTATGTCACTCTCCCCGCCACGACGTTGCGGCCGCCGAACTGCGACCGGCGAATGGATGGATGCTAACCCTGTCGTCGCAGACTTGCATGTCCGAAGATCAGAAATACCAAGGCGCCCTCTACAAAGAAAAGAAGCCGAAGCCCGCGCAGCAGAACAAGATGAACCACCGCGCGTCCTACGTCGAGGACGTCCCCGACGATGTCCCGGAGCACTACAGGGACTACGAAGACAACAGCGACGCCCGGTCCCCCGTCGAGCCACTCCCCGAGGCGCCCACCCCACCGCCTGCCCCCGAGGGTGTCAACGTCTTCGACTTCCTCGTCGCGAGCAACACGCCCAGCGCGTCGACTGTCAACTTCCCCAACCCTGCCGGCGGCGTGAGCCACGACGAGTCGACGCAGCTGGTGCGATACGACTACGAGACCAACGGCTATGACGACGGGTGCATGGGCGGCGACGAGCTGGCGCAGTACGGCACCGGCCCGATACCCACCGGGCCCTACGCGACGCCCGCCCCCAAGGCGCAGCGGAAGAAGAGCAAGGAGGGGTCAGAGGTCAAGTCGGATAAGAAGCGGAAGAGGTTGCACATCGAGACGGACCACGTCATGGTCGACGCGCCGCCCGTGCTCCACAGTGGGCTGACGGGGGGCCTCAACAAGATGATGAAGCCCGTGCTCCCGCCGTCGCCGGACTACTCTGGCGGCGACGGCCCGCCTACGAGCCCGATCAAGAAGACGAAGCAGCCCAAGCACTCGAAGAGCAGCCGTACCGAGACGAGCAGCGTTGGGAACAACCTCCTCGCCATGGTGACCCCCG
Source organism: Sordariomycetes sp. B11D1 (assembly GCA_025503055.1). Classification (NCBI taxonomy): domain Eukaryota; kingdom Fungi; phylum Ascomycota; class Sordariomycetes; species Sordariomycetes sp. B11D1. The sequence goes on along the minus strand of JAMFQS010000033.1, from coordinate 38,182 downwards.
CCGCCAAGACCAAGGTGAAGAGGACGAAGAAGACGTCCAAGAAGACCAAGAGCCGGCGCGCGGACAAGGCGCCCAAGCTCATCGAGTACAAGACGCAGAGCGCCAAGGGGAACGAGGGGAACCAAATGGTGGTGTACAAGCCGCGGTCCGACCTGTTCCTCTCCTTTGTGAACAAGGGGCCCGAGAGCGAGAGGGGTTGCAGCGTCAACAAGGCGCTGAAGAGATACCACCGCGAGAGGGCGGATGCCGGGGACGGGCTGTCCAAAGTTATGGAGGAGAAGGAGCTCTGGAAGTCGTTGCGGTTGAGGAGGAATGACCGCGGGGAGATTGTGCTTTTTGGTCTCGAGTGATGACGCCACGAAAAAAAAAAAAAAAAAAAGGGAAAGTATTGGAGTGATGATGAGAGGTGGGAGAGGGAAAGTCATTTATACGATGGGCAAGGGAAGCAAGTGTATCAATGAGTGGGGCATAGGGAACCGGCGTTGCATTTGGAGGGCGGTCATTTTTTTTTACCTTTCTTGTTCTGTTGCGGGCGGATTTTGGGGCTGTCATACGGCGCACCTCTTCCGTCCCTTACGTCTTTCCTTCCTTCAACCCGAACATCACCCCAAGCTTATCTAGGTGTTGGGCGATTCCTGGGAACTGGGGAGGGGCGCTGTTCAAGGGGTTCCAGTTTGGCTTTTTGAGATACTCCTGTATTCATTCGTCCTTTGCGCTTCTTGCTTTATCATCAATCTTCACGTTTCTCAAGGCTGGGTTTTCGGCTTGTTTTCTTCGCTGGACTTTGAGTTTGTGCTTGGGCGGAGTGTAAGTTGGGAACTTCTTGTTGCGGCTTGTTCTGGTCTCTCCCTCTGTTCTTGAGTTACGTTTCTAGCTCGCGGGTCCTTGCTCTCTTTCGTGGACGCCGTTTCGGTGCGGTCGTTGAGGCTTGGCGGTGTTGATCATCAGCAACATGGCAACGAGGGTCTCCTAATTTTGCGGTAGAGGTTGAGGCCATTCTGTATCAACGTGGACCTTGTACAATTACTCTTTCAGACGGCGTCATTTAATCGATTCATCTAGTCCGTATAAGAATGCTCCCAAACGCCAGAACCCGGCAACCCCTTGACACACATCCCATGCTATATACAAACCCCGCAAAACGAGAAGCTCCCCAACACCCTCCGAGCCGGCTTACACGACCCTCAACGGCAATATATGCTGCACCATGGCCTCCTGCCTGCAAAGCGGACACTCGGGCTTCTCCCTCACCCAGTCCCCAATGCACTCCCAGCAGAACACGTGCCCGCACTGCGTCGCCGCCGGGTCCCGGAGCGCCTCCAGGCACAGCGTGCACTTTCTTTGCTGCCCGCCCCGCACGTACGCCATCACAGAGTCGTCCGCGAGGTCGTACCTCGGCGCGCCGAGCACGGGCGTGTGCGTCGCGCTCTGCGCGTCCAGGGTGCCTTGGGGGGCCGAGCCCGTGGGGGCGAGGAGTCCGTTGTTGGAGGCGTAGGCGTTGTCGCTCAGTGAGACGTCCACCTCCGCGGCGTACGCGTTCTCCGTGGACCGTTCCGTTTGCCGCGGCTCGGTAGAGGAGAGGACGTTGCGCAGGTGCAGGTACGCCTGTGTCGCGAGCTGCACCGCCAGCAGCGCGCCGAGGACCTCGTAGCCCGCGCGGTCGGGGGTGTCGGCGACCTTGTGGGTGAAGATGTACCTGAGGCCGAGGGCCCGCTTCGCGAGCTCGTAGTACGTCCCCGTGAAGTAGAAGACGGCGAGGGAGACGGCGTGGAGGGGGGTAAGCGAGGTGATGGTGCCGAGGTGCTCGTGGAGGTAGCGCCACAGCCGGGCCTCCCTACTACGCTCCTTGCCGCGGGCTGCGAGCTTGGCTAGGCGCACCTCGAGGGCTGCGCGGAGCTTCGAGCGGAGCTTCGGGAGGAGCTTGTTCGCTAGGTATGGCGCTAGCACGGAAGCGACAACGTATGCCGCCCGACGCGCGATGCCGGGGAGTTTGGCACGCGGGCCGTCCACCTGGATCACGTCCGTGTACTCCTCGCCGAGTGTGCGGTTCCCGACGAGGGTGGTGAGGGAGAGGTAGAGGAGGGAGGAGGCGAGGCGGGACTCGGGGGCCCAGGAGTGGGCGGAGCGCGCGCCGAGGAGAGAGCGGTGGAGAGCGGTGAGGGCGTTGGAGAGGGTGCCGGTGAAGTAGGCGTCTTTTTGGTGGGCGCGGATCACGTCGGGAGCCGTGGCGTAGGGGAAGGGCGTCGCGGGCGCGGTGGCGGCGGCCATGGTTGCGGGTGATTTGAGGGCTCGTTGAGGATGGCGGTTCAAGATCGAGCGTGTGACGACGGAGTCCAAGTGCGACGAAAAGAAGGCTGCGAGCTCTGGTTCTCTGCGCGAACAGCTCGGTCGGGGTCGTTGATATGCGGACCCGGCGCCGAAGCAACCTCGGCTTCGCTCACGGTCCCCACACCCGCCTAGAGCATGGGCGGCGGGCGGGAAGCTGAGCTCCGCAATCACGTGGGCCGCGGGGTTCTGGACCCTGGACAGACCGCTGAATGCTGACGTAGTATCTGATCAACAGCTAATCAATTCGATAAGATAACGAACAAAAAGGGAAAAAGCATAAATCCACCCCTGACTTAATCATCCGCATCGAACGCTAATCCGTCTCTGCTCGTCATCGTCAGTATCACGGCGCGCAACGAGCAATTCCTTCGGACCCGCGCGCTTCTTGATGGTTTGGTCACGGATTCGGCAGCGCTTGGCACCCTGTCCCCGGCTTAAATGGAAGTGAGAGCGCACGCGACTTGAAGATGAGCGACCGAGACCTCGACTCCCTCGGCGCGGTGCTCCCGCTGCCCTACCGAATTGGTGCCCTCCTCACGGCCGGTATGTCCCTCTCAACGAAGCCCGAGTCATATGCCCGGACTGTCATCTCTGACTCGCTCTAGGAATATGGGCCTGGGGCCTGAACCTCCATGTTCTCCAGGCCTGGAAGATCGACGTGCCAGCCCTCATCCGCTACCCGCCGCGCTCCTCCCCGCACCAGGCCCCGCACCACGTCTCAACCTACCGCCTCGCCGGCGTCGCCACGACTCTCCTCGTCATATCCCTCGCGACCTTCTGGCTCTTCACCCGCGGCGAGCCCGCCCTCATCCTCCACCACGACTGGCTCCCCATCTCCTTCCTCGCCTCCCTCTGCATCCTCTTCTGCGCGCCCCTCCGCAGCCTCAGCCACTCGGGCCGCCGCCGCTTCGTCGCAACCCTGAAGCGGATAAGCATCGGCGGGCTGGCCGAGTCGCGCGACGGCCGCTTCGGTGACATCATCCTCGCCGATGCGCTGACGAGCTACGCCAAGGTCTTGGCTGACCTGTTCGTCGCGGGCTGCATGTTCCTCGCGCCCCGGACCGCCGCGACCGCGCACCCGGACCGCTCGCTCGGGGGGAGCTTCGTGCCGTTACTCGTGGCGGTGCCGAGCGCCATTCGACTCCGGCAGTGTCTCATCGAGTACTCCCGCGTCCGCAAGTCACCGTACAACCCCTCCACCGGCTGGGGCGGGCAGCACCTTGCCAACGCGCTAAAGTACTCCACCACTTTCCCGGTCATCATCCTTACGACGATGCTTTCCCGCGGCCCGTCTGGCCCGGGCCTCAGGCTCGCTTGGTTCCTCGCGTCGCTGGTCAACTCGCTCTACACCTTCTACTGGGACGTCGCCAAGGACTGGGATCTAACGCTCCTCGACTCAAAGGAGCGCATCTCGCCCGAGTACCCAACTGGCCTGCGCCGGCGCACAATGTTCCCGACGTGGACGTACTACGCCGTCATCGCCGGGGACTTTGTCCTGAGGATGACCTGGGCCTTTAGGCTTGGCCCGGGGCTCACGCGGCTACCAGACGCGGAGACAACAGTCTTCTTCCTACAGACCCTCGAGGTGTTCCGGCGGTGGGTCTGGATCTTCTTCCGGGTTGAGACGGAGTTTGTGAGGAGCTCTGAGTCGGGGCTCGGGGTCGACGACATCCTCATGGCGGAGACGGGCCTCAAGTACACGGACGAGGACTAGGACTCTTCCTCGGGCCTGGTCCCCGACATGTACAAGTATGAGCTAGGACTGTAGGAATACGACAGGTTATAGATGGACGGGGCGTTTCGCGGGTGACGGGCGAAATGGACTTTTAGCGTTCATGCCTCCACATTAGATGGTGGTGCGTTTTCATGGATATACATGTATAGAGCTTTTAATATTCAGAACGAGCAACAGCCGGGTATCAGCATTGATGCGTGAAGATAATGTTACATGGGTATCTCCATATCATGAAACAAAGATAGGTTGGGGGGCGGTGGAGGCGGTTGCGTGGTGGATAGTATACAGATGTCATCAAGGAAACTGAGGGGCACTCATCGCCGTGTGGTCCCTCATTTCTCCCCTTTCGCCTCCCTCCTCTTACATGGCCGACGACTCTATCCTCGCTCGCTCAAACGACGCAGAACCATGCCCGCAGCCGGCCTCCGGATATGAACATCATCATCCCACGCCGCAACCCTCCCCCACATATACACGCGCATTATGCAATTATTTTCATATACCGTCGTTCTCTCTACCTCTACCACCAGAATATCCTCGGCGGGAACTGCCGCGCCTGCGTATTAGGCTCCTTCAGCCTCGTGACGCACCCCAAGGGGTGGTTCGTCTGGTCGCCGCCGCCGCCGTCGGGGCAGCTACACCGGCAGCCGACGCCGCCGGGATGCTCCGGGTCGGGGTAGGGCGCAGGGTCGTCCGAGGGGGGGAGCTCGGGGAGCTGGGCGCCGGGGGCGTTGTTGGGGCAGACCCAGAGGTCGTCGTGGTTGTAGGCGATGTCCTGGAAGTGGTGGACCTGCTGGGGGCTGAGGAGCATGGCGACGGCGAGGGAGTGGACGGAGGCGTCTCCCCACTGGTAAAGTTAGCGATGCTGCCAAACGGAATATAGGCCGCGGGTTTGGCTTACCCTCTCAAAGTAGAATCCGCCCTTGCTGTCCAGGAACTGGTAGTACTTCTGGTACGCGCTACCCCTGAAAAAGTCCAGGTCCGCAATCTCAAAGTTGTCCCAGTAGTGGCACCGGTTCCACCTGTCGCCGTGGCCATCCCGCAGCGAGAACCAGGCGGCGAACCACCGGAAGGGCCACGGCAGCCACGACGCGGATATCAGAGCGGTCCACAGCGCCGACGTGGTGTAGCCGTGGCGCTCCTTGTAGTCGGACGTCTCGCGGAAGAGCGACGAGACGGTCTCGCCGCGCTCCCACGTGGCCATTGTCCAGCCGTAGACCTTTCTGTTGCGGGCCATCTCGACGAAGGGGTCGTAGGTGAGGTCGCAGTAGAACTGGACATCGGGCTCTATACGCCAGTACCACTTGTACTCCTTGAGAGCGTCGAGCATGAAGAAGTCGCTGTAGAGTAAAAGAGTTAGCGCGTGCGGCCCCCACCGTCTGTTCGCCATTGGCTTCGTCGAGACAAAGACTCACCCGGAGTAGAAGCGGCACATGTGGTGATACGATTCGGTGCCGCCGTATTTTACCCCGTCCCGCTCCTGCTGCCGCATAGACTCTTTCGCGGCCTCGACGTCCATGCCCTCTGGGAAGCCCCAGTTCTTCTCGGGGATGATCTCGAAGATGGCGTCGCCACTGACGCTCATGTTCAGCTGGGCCATGACGTCGGGCTCCCAGGGCTCGTCGTTGAGGAACATGACGGGGTAGTGGAAAAATCGGTTGAAACGCTGCTCGACGGTCCGTAACGACGTTAGCGCGCCGCCGACGTCTGAGTTGCGCAGCAGCATGACGAGGACGGCCTTCTCGCGCTCCGTGTACTCGGCCGGGTCCCGGCACCCCTTGTAGAAGACCTCATCCTGCTCGCGGTTGGGTATCGGCACAAGGAGGCTGTAGAAGTGGATCAGGGTCTCGAGGAGGAGGAAGACGAGGAGGAGTATGACCCAGGGCGACGCGCGCAGGCGACGGATCGCGCCGATGCGGGGAAACATGGCTCGGTGCGACGGAAAGGGGGGAGGGGCCCGGTTCCCGTCCTTCCTGTGTTGGCGGCAGGTGTCCCGTGGTGTCGACGTTTGCCGGCTTGGCGGGGGAGGGTTTCTATATCCCCCGGCTCGCGCGCTGTACGAGTGACCGATTGGAGATGGGTGGACAAGATCCTGTCCTACCTCAGCGCTTCGGGGGCTGGGGCGTGAGAGGCGGGAGGTCGCGGAGCGCCGGATTGGGGAGATGGCTGCCGGGGGCGGAAGACTGAGAAGCGGCCGGCGGGCTTTATGGACATGGGCCGCGCTCGCAGAGACGCATCTGGCTAGGTGGACAGATGATTCGATGAAGAAAAAAAAAAGCGGGATAAAAAGGAGACGAAGGGGGGGGGGGTTCCGCCGCGCCGTTGGGAGCAGCCCGAGAGTCCGGGGGTGCGCTCGAGAGCACGATTGGCCAAGGCTCTCAGGGTCGATCGCAGTGGACCCAGGATCCTCCGTTTGAACGAATCCAGGGCCAGGCTGCTGAGATAAGACGAAAAGGAGGGATATAGGCGGGGACCCTGTGATGCTGGCGGTAGGCGTGGTGCGACGACCCGCTGCGGAATATACTTTAGTGGGGCTAGGCCACCTGGTCGGGGCGGCCCTAGGCAGCTATCCCCGCTAGGGTGAAGTGCTGGGATGCGGTACGTACCATCCCTCAGCTCCAACTTTCCAACCTTCCGGCTGCCAGATCTGCATCCTACCAAAGTTGCACTACATCTCACACTCCTCACACTGGCCAAACCTCTTCACAGCATCTTCATGACAACCCGGACCAAACGCCCGGTGCCTCCCGGCGCCGCGGCGCCATCCGATATTTGTCGGGAAGTTTCCCCCCGGTCTGGTCTCAGACACGCCCCGTCGGGACGCTGGAAACGTCGCTGACGCTGGGTTTCCGGAGCGTGCTGAGACGTGTGCCACGATGGTATCGGGATCTCCTGCCGCGCACATCAGGCGGCGCATCCTGAACGCCTTTGTTGCGTACTGGCGTTTCCGCCCGGCCAGCTGCAAGAAGAGCCGTCTTCTTCTTTTCTCCTTTTTTTTTTTTTTTCTTTTTTTTTTTTGGGTTGGGGGGGGGGGGGGGGGGCCCCGCGGGGGGGGGGGGGGGGGGGGGAGGGAAAAATTTGACCAAAAAGCGG
>JAMFQS010000033.1:0-24029 GCA_025503055.1 Sordariomycetes sp. B11D1 | reverse complement strand
ACCGTCATGGTAAGCAAATTAACCCCCTTCCCCCCCGCCGCATCTTATCGTGCCCCAAACCCCCCCCCCCCCCCCCTCGCCCCCCCCCCCCCCCCCGGCGACACGACCAGGAGCCTCACCCACCCTAGATCGTCGGCGGCCCCAACGCCCGGACGGACTACCACATCAACCAGACCCCCGAGTGGTTCTACCAGCACAAGGGCGCCATGACCCTCAAGGTCGTGGAGTCCGACGGCTGCTTCCGCGACATCGTCATCCGCGAGGGCGACATGTTCCTCCTGCCGCCCAACACCCCGCACAACCCCGTGCGCTTCGCCAACACGGTCGGCGTCGTGCTGGAGCAGAAGAGGCCCGAGGACTCTATCGACAGGATGCGGTGGTACTGTAGGTGTGGGGAGATCGTGCACGAGGTGGGCTTCCACTGCACGGATCTCGGGACCCAGATCAAGGCTGCGGTGGAGGAGTTTAGGGAGGACAACGAGGCGAGGACGTGTAAGAAGTGCGGGGCCGTGGCGGACTGGAAGCCCGAGCCGGGGTCCATCAAAGATCCGAACCTGGAGTAGGGAGGGCCCAAGACCGTAGGGGGACAGAGAGAGGAAAAAGTAAAGAACTGGTAGCGATCACATGTAGTCTATATGCAAAGGGCCGTCTCGACACGACCTCCAAAACTGTACGGATGGATATAACCCTTCTCCCCAGACCCCTCTTAAGTCTCGGTAAACTCGTACGAGCTCGACGACCTCTCAACCGGAATCTCAATCTTCGCATCCTCAAGCTCCTTCCCGTTTACCCTGACACCCGCCCTCATCACGTCCCCAGGCACAACGCGCCCCACGCCCGCCGGCGTTCCCGTGAGCACGAGGTCGCCCGGCTCGAGCGTCATGACCTTGGAGATCTCGCTCAGAAGGCGCGGCAGGCGGAAGAGCATGAGGTTCGTGGAGGCGTCCTGGCGCGTCTCGCCGTTGACCTTTAGGAAGAGCTCGATGTCGTGGGGGTCTGGGATCGAGGACTTGGGGATCACGGCGCCGACGGGGAGGAAGGTGTCGAAGCCCTTGGCGATGTCCCAGGGGAGGCCCTTCTTCTTGGCCTCGTTCTGGGCGTTGCGGGCGGTCATGTCGATGGTAAGGAGGTAGGCTGCGAGGGGCGTCGGTTTAGTGCTCCGTGTTGAACTGCTGGCGTAGGGGAAGATTGAGGGTCTACTCACACTCAATGGCATCGATGGCGCCCTTCTCGTCGCTCGCGGGGAAGTCCCGGAGCTGCTTGCCCATGATAACGCCGAGTTCGACCTCATAGTGGAGGTCCACGCCCTTAGGCTCGAGGACGGCGCCGGCGCCGGGGAGGACGATTGACGAGGGCGGCTTGAGGAAGTAGAAGGGCTGCTTCGGCCTCGCGTTGTTAAGCTCCTTAACGTGCTCACTAGCACACATCGCGCCGCAGTAAGCCTCAATTGCATGAGATATGCCCGGTAGAGTGCTCGCGGAGCTCACTTACGCGTAGTTGCGGCCGATGCAGACGACCTTGCTGGGCGTGCGGAAGCGCGAAGCCATGGTGGCGAAGGAACGGCGGAACGCTGACATTGTGACGGATGGGGGGACCCTGGCCCGGGAAATCAACGAGTGGAAGCGGGTGATATGTATCCGTGTGCGACGTCTATGCACGGGAGGAGTGAGGGGAAGAGTTCGCTTAGGGATAGCTGGTCCCGAAGTTCGGAATTCAAGCTCCTGGTCGCAATTGCGGGAACATGGCGGGGCGAGCTTCGCGGGCACGGATTGGCCAGCGTGCTGTGGAGCCTCGGGGTTTCGGCTGTGGGGGACATATCCGAGTGACGCGGAGGTACTCCGTCAGCTCGAGGGCGCACGGAAGTGAGCCGGGCGGGCCTAGTTGGTTCCGCGAAGGAAGTGAGATTGTCTGCTTAGGATAACTTGGGAGTTTGGAAACAGCGTCTCTCGAAACGACGTCATCACGGCAGCCGCGCCTCTCGCTTACGGTATCGCAGCTCCTCCTGCCAGTTTCCTAGTGGACCTCGTCCGGTTCCATCGCGGAGCTGACCCGATTTGGAGAAGCACAATCCGCCACGCGGAAAGCATTCGGACTTGAGATAGTATCCGCGTGCGACGGACACTGGACTGGACCGGTCTTCCACTGTCTTGAGTGGGGACACTTGTTTTCCCGCAGCATGGAAGGCCGGGTGGATGCAAGAATGCAGGTGGTCTGGGGGTGGGGCGCTCCAGGCCATGTGACCAATTGGAGAATGACTTTGACTTCTCCGGTCGCAACTTCCAACATCTGGTCAAGAGCAAGGAAGACCACCACATACCCCGCGAGCTCCTTCCCATCAACAACATCGCGCTCCCCTGGAAACTAAGCGCATACTCCGGAGCGACTATACCTGATTCTGCATCGACTCATCCAAACCCCGACACACGACAGACCACTCGCACCCGGATTGTTGATTGCCGCCACGCGACCATTTGACGTCGACCATGGAGTCCCTCCAGTTAGCCCAGATGCTGGCCGACCTGAGCAGTCTTAACGAGGCTGTGAGTACAGCGCCGAAGGGCATCGCGCATCACTCTCTTATCCGGAGCTAACGTCGCGTTCGCAAAGGACCCCCCGGCGACATCAGCCCTCCTCAACGCGACCAAGACCGTCGACGACGCTATCGAAAAGGTCTCGAGCGACAAGCCCCAACCCCAGGCCACCCAGTACCTCCGACCCAGCATGCCCCGGACCACGTCGTCAGTCAGCTCGCCCGGAGGCCCACTCGACCGCTTCGGCCGCCATGTCTTGGGCAGCAACCCCCCTTCGCGCCCAGGCTCCGTCGCCGCCACGGCCCCCGGGACGCCCACGCACGGCCAGTCGCGCGATGTACGCACATGCCATTACTCCATATCACCGGCCGCTCCCGACATTGGTGACGCCACCTGTTATCTCTACGTACGCTGACAAATCCGCAGATCGAGGACGACGTCAACAAGGCGAGCACGCTCCTGGCGCTGCAGGAGATACGCGCCAAGCTGAAGCAGCAGGACAACACGAGCCTGATGAAGGCGCGCGAGAAAGTCAACGCGCTGGCCGCGCGCCAGCACGCGCTCGAGACACGCGACAAGACCCAGAGGCCAAAGTACACGTTCCCGAAGTGAGCGGACTATTTGAGAAGGGCTCACCGCCTGGTGTCGCGGCTACACGGAACGGCATGGGTGACAATCACGACAGATGTTTTTTTTTTCTTGCCGTTTTCTTTTTATGCTAAAACGGGGAGCTGGGAGGATGGCGTTTTGGTGTTTGGGTGGCCTACGCGAAACAAAAGCTGTGATTTCGGTTGGCCCTTGGGTTACGGCGTTGTGGACTTTTTTTTTTTTTTCATTTTCATTTTTACCATTTTTACTCGTATCGCGGCTCGCCGAGTGAGCAAACTCACTGGGCGCGGGACGGCGCATCTTGTCTGTATCAAAGGGCCCGGCAATCTGGGTCTTTGACGATGAGCACTTCACACCACAGGCTCCTCTGAATCTCGTGCGGCAAACGCAATGTTGAAGTCTCCGCTACTCGGGAACCTCAGAAAGCTACCCCTCGTAAATAAGCTCCCCGACTGTTCCGGGCCGCCAGTTGGACCCCAGACGTTACCTAGCCCCGACGTCATCCGGCACCTTTTCCCAGATCCTGCCCTGTGAGTGGGGACATCGAACTGCTCCGCCTGCGCGGGGGAGACTTCGCACTGTGATTCGTAATGTGGCGCGGAGAGGCTAAGCATAGTGTGAGTGTCGTTGGTATGGCGGCGCCTGTCCAGCCACGCGAGTTAAGCTTCTTTGGGAGGGGAGGGGAGGGGAGGTACAGGTACCTCGCTCTGCTTTGGATGGTGCAATGTGCTTCTTGTTGCTCTGTCGTTATAACAGATGCTTCTGTTCTGCACCCACAGCTAGGTGTTGCTTTTTTTTCTCTGCAGGACGGGAACGTACAGGCATCAGGAGACTTGAGCACGATCTTGGTCTGTGAGGTTATGGGCTTGCCCTGCCGACAGCTCAGCCACGCGCCACGTCGTGACCTGGAGACCCTGTGGGGCCCCGATCGCCCCATAAGGTACCGGCCGCCCCGCCGGCGACACGTCGATCGACACCTCACGCCGACTGCCACTGCAAAGCCAAGGCCCATCGCCAAGATTGCGTACGAATAAGGGTAAGAAAGCGTCGACCGTGTATTAGAACAACTAGCTTCCCGCCATTTCGGGGCTGATTTAAACTCGTCCCTTCCCCTCTTTTCTCCTCTGTAATTATTCGTGTACCCGCTCGTTTTTGAGTCGTTGGATTTTGAGTTCCGGAAGCAAGCCGATTCCTGAGCGAACGAGGTCAAACGCCGAGAGCGACCGCGACGCACTGATACTAGTCTAGTGGCCGCGTAACCTTCCGAAGGCGACTTTCAATCTGCCTGATCCTCTTTGCCGAGCATCACACAAAACTCCATTCCACATCAGACAAAGACGAGGTCTGATTCCGTCGAACGCCCACGGAATCGAACGACGTCACTCTGCATCGCGCGCACCTCTGCGAACTAGCGTCTCCAGTCGCAAACAAGCATATCTTTTATCATTCGCTCGACTGCAAAGGCACCGCAGATATGCCGCCGACGGACGACATCTTCCCTCGGGATGACATCTTTGCCCGGTACGTGACTTTCCGCCTAACCACAGGCGAACATCTCCCAACCCCCGTCCCCGCAACCCAGACACCCCATACAGGAGAGCCCCCTACTGACGCGACTCCAACAGCGACCGCCGCTGCGGCCCGGGCTGGTACTACGACACCCGCCGCCACCGCTGCCTCCGCAACAGCCACTGGAACCGCTGGGGCCGCTGGGTCCTCATGGCCATAATCATCGCCCTCGCCATCGTCCTCATCTTCCTCACCTGCTGCCGCTCCCGCCGCCAGCGCCGCCGCGGCCGCCAGCCGATGTACGGCACCGGCTGGATGGCGCCCCAGAACGGCAAGTTCGGGGTTCCGCCGCCGCAGCATCAGGGGTGGGGGGGCCAGGGCGGGTATCATATGCAGGGGCAGGCGCCGCCCCCGCCCCCTTACCCTCAGGAGCACTATGGCCAGCAGCACGGGGGTTACGGGCCGCCGCCGGGGCAGGAGGGGGGGTATGGGCAGTCGCCTTACGCGGGGTACGCGCCGGTCGAGACGGGGGTGCAGCAGCCGCCGAATGCGTACCAGCCCGCTTATGCGCCGCCCATGGGGCCGCCTCCTGGGAAGTGAAGGGGGGCGGAGCTGGGCATGTAATGCGGTGGAGGGGACGAAGATTGGCATGAGATATGAGGGTCAGGGTTGAGGGGGGAAGGGAAAGGATGCGATACATGATACCTGGGAGGCGACGGGATGTCGCTGCTCTTTCTTTTCCGTGTTATACCTTAATTTACTGAGATTTCTTCGACTTCAGAATCACACACATGTCTAAAAGCGTTTCGCGGCACACATTTACTTTAGAAATGATCTTGCATTCATGATGCGTAGTTCATGGCGTTCATGGATCAACATGGCCGCATCAACCGCTGACCCATCTCCTCCGTCGGTGCTCCGCAGACTGAGAACCAACCCCTCTAAACCCACGGCGTCAACTTCCCCGACGGCCTCGCCCCCGCCCGCGCCGCGTTGCTCCCATCCGAGTAATCGAGTCTACACTGATCCTGCGAGAACCACCATTCCAGCCTCCCCTGCCAGGGCACATCCATCCACCGCAACCCTCCCACGCCGTCACCCCCTTCCCCCCGCTGGCTAATCTCCGCAACGTACGGGATCCTCGCCGCCGACGTCCCCATCCCGATCCGCAGCGCGCGCGAGTCGTCGACCAGCAAGGGCCGCGCCGCCCAGTCGACACGGAACTGTCCCACGCAGGCGCGGCGGCCGTCGCGGTAACGCAGCAACATTCCCACGACGGGGGAGTCTTTTGAGTGTAGGTCCGCGCAGGGGGTTACAGACTGGACGGACTCGAGGCGGCAGGTGGTGTAGTGCCACAGCTCAGCGTGCCGGGAGTAAGGCGGCGGGAAGGAAGGAACGAGGGATGGGGGGTAGCGGGAAGGACGGTCCCTCACGGGGCCGGCGACGGAGACGCCGGGGCGGGCTGTTTCCTCGTCGATGCCCAGATGACTTATCCAGGGGTCGCCGTGGATGGGGTCCCACTCGTTGAAGTAGATGCGGGTAGGGGCGTCGGTGAGGGTGCAGAGGTGGTTGACGCGGAAGCCGGGACCGTGGTCTAGGTAGTAGCAACCGAAGAGCACGGCCCGGTCTTCACTAGTGTGGAGCTTGCGTGATGTTAGGGTAGGGGCTTCCGTGGGTAGATGTGAGGGTCCTCACTAGCAATGCGACAAACTTCGAGAACAGCCTGATGGCGGAAATCTCCTTTACCGTCTCGCCCGGGTTGAGCGGCATGTACATCCACATCACGGGCATCGCCGCGTTGTCCAGGTCCTTGTAAAAGCTGATGTCGCCGCCGGAATGGTGCGCGACAAGCTTCAGGAGGTGGAACCCTTCCATTGCGGCGGCGTAGCCATCGGTGCCCGGCCTGTTGCAGTCGAAGAAGCTCATCCGAAGGGGCTTGCTCAATTCTGGCTCGATTCTGCACTTCTGTAGGTTTATCAGGGTGCGCTCGGGGCCGCGGATGGCCCAGCCGTGAGTGACACCTACGGACGGGACGGTGGCGTCTCTGACTACTCGAAGTTTCAGGCCCTGCAGCACGCTCGCGTTAGGGTTGATCGGCGCGCAAGTGCACTGTGAGAGATGCATACATCGGTCCTCGTCGTGAGACGCAGGGGCCAGCTGGCCTTCCCTAGCTTTTCCCACCATACACCCCGAGTAACAGGAGACGACGGCGGCGGGCCATCCTTGGGAGGAGTGTCTAGAAAGATGTCCCTGATGCCAAGGTGATCATAGGCGACGTAGACATCTTGCACAGAGTCTTGCCGTTTAGAATCGAATAGCAGCTCTACCCTACCACCGCTCCGCTTGCGTGGCTCATTATCCAGAGACTGGACGTAGCGGATGCCTTCAACGCTCACATAGGTCGCATATACATCCGCGGAGAGGTCGACATCCGTGTCGCGGCCGCCGGAATACGAAGTGAGCTCCTGGCAGGTTGTGATGGCGCACTCGCGAACGAGATGCTCCGCGACCATCAGGCACAGCTCCTCGGGCATGGCAGCGAGCACGCCGGAGCCCAGCTTCCGTGCCAGGGCGCGCCGGATACGCCGGCGCCTGCGCACCCCATCGGAGGCGGGGGGCGTGAAGTCATAGTGCGTGGCGGGTACGAAGTTGGGGGACAGCGGCGACGGCTTAAAGGCGTAGCACCCCTCGTGGAAACAGGCGGCCACGCAGTTGCGCTTCATGCAGTGCTTCCGGCAGCACATGTGGTACGTGACGGGGCCCGTGTCGCTTTGGAGCGTGTGGGCGGACCTGATGCGGAAAGGGAATGGCGGGCTGAGGCTGCCCCCGCGGACTTTTATGCGTGTATGCCTGGTAAGAGCGAGGCTCCTTCACGCGACTATGGCACTGAGGGACGGCGCGGCGGCGGGGCACGTACCCACGAGGACCGGGTCGCCGTCCTCAAGGTGGAACTGGCATAGGCGGCACCGCGGCTCGACTATGCAGCAATAAAAGGGGCTCGGACCGGCCATGGTGGGCAGGTTGGCGGGCGAGCCTGGGTTTGGGCTTGGTGAGGTTTTGAGGCGAGATTGGGCGGAGGAAGGCGCTCTTGGTAGGCTCGCTTCAGCGGGCGAATTTCGGGTCAAGAGTACATGCAGACGCATCAGACGCTGTAAGCATTTCTCGTTAGCCAACGCGTGCATGTAACGTCGGTTGAACAAATTTCCCACAGAGGCCGTTTCAGGCCATATCCGCTCTGGCCTTTCACAGAGCCGGCCCGCCAAGTCTGGATTCGGAGCCATCGCCTCTCCATCCCACCAAGACGACTGGATTCGGAAATATACATGTCGTGCAACCCAGACAGAGCATCTCCCAAACCATCGCTTTCCTCCACGGCCGTGGAAGCACGGGCGAGGAGCTCGCCGAGGAACTCTTCGCGTCCAGCCTTTCGAGCGGCAGCTCGCTACGTGATGCGCTCCCCGTGTTTCCCTCGTCGAGTTCTGGAGCAACATCTTCCTCGAAGACATGCCGGCGTGGTTCGAGGCGCCTTCGCTAACCGACACGGCTGCCGGCCACGGTTTGCAAGCCCCTGAAATAGAAAACTCAGTCGCGTATGTGAGCGGGATACTGGATGACGAAATCAGCCTGGTAGGCGGGAGACCGGGGACGATCGTCCTAGGCGGTATAAGTCAAGGCGGCGACATTGCGATGTGGACTCTCCTCTGCCACAACCAAGCCCGCTCCGGGGGGTTGTGTGCATTCGTTGGCGCCAGCACCTGGCTCCCCTCTGCCGGGGACATTCAAGCCATTCTCTCCAAACGCCCCTCGATGTCCGCCACGCAAACGGCGGCCGAACTTGGCAGTCTTGTCGACGAGATGGTAGGTCCCTCGAGGGAAGGCATCTACCGGGCAGGTCGAACCTGTCACCTCTCGAAAACGCCCGTGTTCCTGGGGCACGGGTCGGACGACGCCTACGTTGACATGGACCTGGGAATAGAGGCCGCGGACGTGCTGTCCTCGATTGGGTTCAACGTGGAGTGGAAAAGCTACTATGGCGCCGAGCAGGAGGGACAATGGCTAGAAGTACCGGAGCAAGTGGATGATATTCGGGCGTTTCTGGCCGGAGCCATGAGCAAAGGGAAATGATGGTTGCGTGTTGCAGTGGACCCTAGCCCTGGGCGGTATTAGACGTGTTCGAGAGCACTTTGCCTGCCCAGGGGTTCCGGGGGTTTGTATTACTATCCCCCCCTTGCGACGAGGTTACTTCTGGATCGCCAGAAACCTTGTTAGTTCGGGTGGGTGAATCTGGACGCCCGTCGTTTACGCGAGGACCCAGACGGGAATGTCTCCGGCTTCGGCAAATTTCCATGTCCAGACCAAACAGATCTTAGTGGCGATCTGCTTCTCATAAACCTTCGCTACTCGGCATAAGTCGATCACAATCTGCCTGCCAAGCCACGGCTCCGGGGGTACCCCATTCCGACTGCCCACAACTCCGGGACTCCACGTGCTTGGCTCGCACTTTAGCCCAGCTCCATACCCTTCGACTTTCCTTTTTCGACCATGCAAGCGATCTCGTCGGTGTTTTTACGGAGGAGTTCCTTTTTCCAGATACGTCACCCCGGTGTGACTATTGGAAAAAGCAGACGAGCGCAAAGCCTCTTGTCTGCCGCCACAGCCGCTACTTGCACCTACTGGCTCGCTTGTAATGAGGCCGATTTGACCCACCAATTTGCACAGCCCAGTCAGTTCGAGGAACCTCGCAGGGGCTGGGCGAGACAACTGAGCGGGTGGTTGTCAGAGGATGACGTCCCGAGCGCCATCCATTCGCCCTGGACGGATTTCACAGGGCGGTTGGACAAGGTTGGACGACAGCACGTGGCTGTGGTTTGTGGTGAGCTTCACAGTACTTTGAACCGTACCAGGGACCTGTCATCCTGAGAAATTTTTACGTGCCCTTGGCGCTAAGAAGCGACGGCCTGTCAGCTTCTACTACCCCTGCATTCGGGGGAAGACCACCCCTGCCGTGTCTTGCTCCTTTCGTCAGTAGCGCCTTCTGTCACGGCCCCAATCGCCCTGCCTAAATCAGCCCACCCACCTTCTCTTCCCCACCTCTGGGCTTTCACATTTGTGTTCCTGGCTTTTTCTCCAGTTTTAAAAAGCCGCCATCGGTACCGTACCTGGTTGAGCGACCGCGTGTTTGGGAGCTACACTCGCCCCCGCACCTCCTGAACGCGCAAGACCCTTCCTTTTATGCTGATCACGCACAAGGAGATAGTTCTGCTGGTTACCGCGTAATCGAGGGATGGCTCGATCTCCACTTTTTTTTTCATCTCCCAGATTTACCACTCGCTCGCTTGTTTGCCTTTTGTTCGAGTCGACATCTTGCCCGACCGTCCACTCCTTCGATTTGCCACGACACCGACCTAATCCCTTCCTTTCGGGCCTCCCGCAGACGGATTTTTCCCTCCCGACCAACAGGGAGATACTTTCATTCAAGATGCCGTCTGTCGACGTTGCAATGGCCAGGAGCCTGCGGGGAGGCGTGTGGGAGTCGATTGCGCAGAGCCTACATTCATCATTAGCGCGGCGAGACATCGGCGACCTCAAGGACAAGGCCACCGATGCTGCGACTGCCTTTTCGAGTTGGGACAATTGCATGGAAGTAAACTACTGCAAGTATGTGGCGTATCTCCTCTTGCCCCAGTTCAATCTGCGGGCGAGGTCTCAGACACCGCGCTAACCAATGCTGTGTCGCAGATGGCCCGTCATTGCCGTAATCATCATCGGCGGTCTTATCATACTCTCCATCGTGTGGTGTATAATCCGCTGCGCTTGCTGCGGTCTGTCCTGTTGCTGCTCGTGCTTCCAATGCCTGAAGTGCTGCGGCAACTGCTGCGGCTGCTGCGACCCTCCCAAGGGCAGTCGCCACAAGTACCTCGACAACGAGACGATACCCCCGAACTACGGATACCGACCTGAGCCGCCCATGAAGGCCCCCGATTTTGGACCCTCGCGACCCATGCCGACGCACGCGCACGATCCCCCTCAGTACGCCGAGTTCGAAACGTCGAGGAAGGGCGGTGACGACTCCCTCCCCTCGATGCCCACGTGGGAGCAGGCAAGCTCGAGGAAGGTCGAGATGGAGGTCGAGGCTGTAGAAATGAACCAGCTCAACAAGCCCCAGGAGACCAATCAGAGTGTGGCCTCGGCGTCTGCGGCCGCGGCGGCGTCCGCCGCTGCGGTTGCTGCTGCTGCTGGCGGCCACGGGCCGCGACGGCAAGGGAGCCGGGACCCCTACCGCCAGCCGTCACCCATGGGCGGGATGGGCTATGCGTCGCAGGATCCGTACGCAGGCAACCACCACGGCTACGAAGACTACGGGAACGGGAGCTATGGACCGGCTGCGTCGCACTTTGGTGGGAACCAGTACGGCGCAGCTGTGGGGATGCCCACGAGTCCCCAGAGGGCTTCGCCGCCCCGTCAGGAGTACGGATACCGCGGCTACGATGCTGGCCCGCCGGCTCGCTCGTATACTCGGACGCCTCAGCCGGCGGATCCCTCTGCTCGCGCGCCCCAGGCCGCGGAGGTCTATGCGCAGATGCCCCAATCGCCTAATCGCTATGCTCAGACGCCTCAGCCGATGAATGACTACACCCAGATGCCCGAGATACCAGACCGTTACGCCCAGACTCCTCAGCCGGCTGGGCCCTACGGCCAGATGCCCCAAGCGACGGATCCCTACGCCGCGGACCCGAGGGGCCCCTCCCCATCCGCTATGGCATATGCCGTTGGCAGGACGGGGAATTCGCCAGCTCCTCCGGCTGATTTCCGTGAGAGGATGGGAAGCAACGCCTCGCCGGCTCCCATGGCTGGCTACCGAACCGAGAGGATGGGAAGCAATGCCTCGCCGGCTCCGATGGCCGACTACGGCCGCGGGAACCAGCAATACGCCACCGGTAACGGGTATGGGCAGCGCCAGGCGGAGCCTCAGAGCCCGCTGCAGAACACGGCCGGGTTCGACTTTAACTCTGGATACAGCCGGTCACCGTCACAGGATCAGTTCGGCGGGCAGAGCAGCCCCATCAACCAGTCGGCGCCGAAAAACGGAGGCTTCACGGCTTATAACCCTCTCGGACAGTAGCGGCGGGACGGGTGGTATGCGGTGCATCGAGTTCTCTGTGAAGATGCGGGCTGTTATGAAGTTTTGACTGGACTAGACGGCGTTGGGGTTTTCATATGGGCTAGACGGCGCGCTGCGTTCTTTTTCTCCTTTTCTTCTACTTCGCATGAGTACACGGACTATTCTGCGCTACACGCGGCACGACGGATTGATGATGGGGCGAGATAGGAAGACAACTTCCTTGATGGACCAGAGCGAAGGAGCGCCAGCGCATGGCGTTTTTCGTACGGTTATATCTCGAAGCCTCCCTATTCCTGGCCGGGGCGTCTCTCCCGCGAAGCCAGTACCTCCACCCATCTGCAGCCGATCCTCGCTGCAACGTCAACAAAAAGATACACCGGATACCCATCCATGCCCTCACCGGTATGGTTTTTTTCTTCTTCAATTCTCACGACAAAAGCACATCGGCGCTGGCATTGTTCCGACTTGGGCACTTTTTCTTCATTACTCTTATGTCGTTTTGCGCGAGTTCTTCAACCCGTTTTTCTTCGATATGACCGGTATTACCAGAGGCGGAGCTGAACATGACAACTTATACCCGGGGAAAGAAGAACAGGCATGAAAGAGAACTGGTATAGGCAAGTCATAAGGCGGACATGCTCATGAGGGGTCGTTGAATCCGTTCTGAATGATGAATCATGGGATGGGACCTACATGCGATGCTGGCGTGTAGAATTGTAGACTATAGAGTGTATACCTCGCATCTTCCGCTTCTTTTGACGGGTTTGATTTAGGATGGGCTTTCAAGAGAGCTGTCATGATTGGTTCTATGGATATAATACCAGAGTTTCAATGTTTACGTCTTTACTGCATGTCAACGGACAGACTAGTCCACCTTGTTTCATATCGAGTCGTATCTTTGCCTAAGTGCATCAGAGGATGCCCACATCAGTAGACGCCAGACCAGGGTACGTTGTATCCCATTCATCAGGAAACAAATGCGAAGACTATCTCCATCCCAAACGCCCGCCAATTGACAGAAAGCAGACTGAACGCAATGGGAGCAGGAAATGGTCTGAAAAAACGAGAGCTCTGTATATGCTTGCTAACCTTATCCCACAAGAGAACGGCCTGGAAGAGAGAAGAGATGATGGGAGACTCGGTGTGCTTCGTGTATTGGCCCCCTCAGTGTAGTATTGGTGAATGAGAAAAAGGGGTAGAGGGACCTCGGTCCGGCGAGGAAGCCGGCTAACCGAGGTGAGATAAGGCAGAGGTGATCTAGTACGAAGGACGAGGAAGCGCTGGGGAACGCCGTAGAGTAGAGAGGCTAAGAGGAGAAGCGGGAAGACACACATCACGCCCCCGGATACAGGTTCTTCTGCAGCAGCGCCGCCGTCGCGCTGTCCCTGCTCGACCCACTGCTAGCAATGACCGTCTGCGCATCGCCGTCCACGTCCGAGTCATACCCGTCGCGACCCGCCTGGCGCCTCGACCTCTGCAGCCGCACGTCCTCGTCGTTCTCGACCCCCACGCCATCAGAGCTCGAGCTCGCGTCAAAGCTAACGTCATACCTCCCGTCCCCCCTATCCTCCTCCCCGCCGTCGCGCCCCTCGCTGGGCTCCTCGCTTGGTATCCGCTCGTGCTCGTGCTCGGGCGTGGGCTCCTTCTTGATGAAGGAGTCGATGATGTAGTACTGCATGGCGTTCATGATGACGGGAAAGAGCATCATGACGAAGACGATCTGCAGGCGCTCGTTGCCCTCCGTCCAGCGGAGGGCCCAGTCGCCGACGTGGGAAAGCCAGGGGAAGGCGTAGAACATGATGAGCACGACGAGCTTCATGCCGAAGAGACCGCAGAAGTAGAGGAGGGACTGCTTGAGCCACCAGCGCCAGCTGGGCGGGCTGCCGTAGTAGCCCGAGAGGATGGACTCCGGGGGCTGGCCGAAGAAGGTGCGGGAGGCGAGGGCGGTGGCCATGCGGACGAGGAAGATGAGGATGGGGATGCCGAGGGTCGTCTACGTTCTGTCAGCAGGCGGGGGAACAGCAGTATGGTGACCGGGGGAGGAGGAAGAGGGGGGGGGAACGTCTACTCACGTCGATGGCGAGATTCAGCAGGTAGAACGAGCACGGGTTGGGCCTGTAGTCCTCGTCCCCGTCCCTGCGGAGGAGCATTCTCTCAGCCGCGACGGGCCCCACGGGCTGCGACTCAAACGTCACGCGGCCGTACGTCAGCATGGACATGAAGACGTTGGCGGCATGAACCAGCACCGACCCAAACACTTGCTTCGACACGTCGAAGAACCAGATCTTGACGGGCCGCTGCGGGCGCTCCCTCCACCGCTTGTACACGAGCGACAGCATCGCGAGCCCCCCGAGCGCGAGCTGCACCAGCAGCGCAAAGGGGCCCAGGAGCCGGCACTCGCCCCTGGGCTCCTCGCCATCGGTGGGGGCGCCCGTCGCGGTGGGGAGGGCGGCGGCGGCAGCCGTCGTGGCTACCGTCGCGAGGAGCTTGAGAGCATCGGCGGCGGTGGGGGTGGGGTTCGCGAGGGGGGTTGTCGCGGTGGCGGCGAGGTCTCGGACGGCGTTCAGCACGGCGGGCTGGAGCGGGGATGACATGGGAAGTTCTGGCGGGCGGCGGCCTGCTGGAGTAGGGGAGGTGAGTGTCGTGGGCTCGGGTCCACGTCGAGGAGTGTCGTGGTGCCTTCTCCTGGCTCTCGGGTCGGAGAGGTTGATGGCGATTGTCACGTAGGGATCATTACGGGAGGGCGAGACGGGAGTGTCGAGCGGCGGTGCAGCAGGCTGGCGTTGGGACCGTGGGAGGATGGGGTGGAACGTATATTGGATGAAGAAGCGGAGAAAGAAAAAAGAAGAAAGAAAAGAAAGGCCAGGTTAAGGGAGGGAAAGAAAGGAACGAAGAGCAGGAATGGAATACGGTTGGCGTCGTCAGGAAAGGTCGAGGACGATCCTCCTGAAGGGGTGACGTCCGCTGGCGGTGGACACGGGGGGGATGGAGAGGCTCAGGTTAGGCTCGAGCCCCTGGTCCGGTACGCTAGGCGTTGACTGCCTGGGGCGGTGGGGCACCGCAGTTTCGGGTGCTGCACCAGTACGAGCTCAGGAGGGGGCCGGCTTTCACGGACCAGCATTAAACTGGATGGACGCCTGTATTACGAGATACGAATTCATGTCACTTTGCAACCTCGACACGAGACCCTTTATCTTCTTGCCGACGATCCGAATGTGCGAGGAGTCACTGTATGCATTTCTAAGAGTCGGCCGCGTGTACTCTCGCTTGGTTGGCTAACCAAATGGTGGCCTTATGACTGCGCCATGGACTAGCCTCACTTGACCCTACCATCCCATATGCACCAGTCTTGATTCCGGCAGCTCTCGATCGAACCGCCGATGCCATGTGGGGAACGTGCTTGTGCTCGCTGATGACGGCAAAACCTCGGACGAGAAGCCACCGAACAAGCTCATGACACGGGTGGAGACCTCCACGTACTTACCTAAGCAGGAGTCAAGAGCTATGCGCGGTCAGAGTGACGAAAAAATGCTCCAATTGACCAAGGCAGAGATCGCGGACCATCCATCACCTTGAGATCAGCGAGTCCGACAGAGCTCGCCCGGCGCCCTCCCCCTCGCCCTACTTAAAACCTCCCGTAGCTCCAACGGACAGCCACCGGAATCGCAGCACCACCGACAGCCGCATACACGCAAATCACAGCACAATGATCCGCTCGAGGCTATTAAGGATACCTCGCGTGTCCCTGGCGCGCCCGGCGACCCGGAGGTCACTCCACTCGCTTCCTTCTCTGCCGCACGAGTTCAAGAGTGGCGTGCCGGGCCTGCTGTCGGCCGACGGGTACGACATGGCCTGGACGCAGTACCAGAGCCTGATGCTCGAGAAGCTCAACTCGCTCGTCGCCGGTGAGCTCCGCCTCTGCTACCCAAGCGCATACGCCCCTTCTCGACGCAGCGCTAACCACGCACAGGAACCGAGTTCGAGCAGAGCGACACGTACAAGACGCTCGTCTCCACGGCCCGCGACCCTAACAAGGCACCCATCTTCAACCACGCCTCCATGGCCCACAACAACCACTTCTTCTTCAAGAACCTCACCCCCAACCCCCGGGAGATGCCGTCCGACCTCCGCCGCGACCTCGAGCGCTCCTTCTCCAGCATCGAGACGCTCCGCCGCGAGTTCGTCGCCACGGCCACGGCCATGTTCGGCCCCGGCTTCGTCTGGCTCGTGCAGACGGGCCCCTCGGACTTTGCCATCCTGCCCACCTACCTCGCGGGCTCTCCTTACCCCGCCGCCCACTGGCGGCGCCAGGACGTCGACATGAACACGACGGGCGCGCACGGATCGGCCGGCCCGTGGCTGCGCAACGCGCAGGTCAAGGGCATGCCTCAGAAGAAGGACGAGGCGCCGCCGGGCTCGGCCAAGGTGATGCCGCTGCTGTGCGTCAACACGTGGGAGCACGTGTGGCTGCGCGACTACGGCGTCGGCTACGGCGGGCAAGGCGGCAAGAAGGCGTTCGTCGAGGCGTGGTGGGAGGCGGTGGACTGGGACGCCGTGGCGTACTCTATGCGCCTGGTGAAGCCGGGCGACTTTACGACCAAGGCGTCGATGGAGAGCCCGACGCCGGAGCAGACGACGACGGACGAGAAGGGGGAGGAGGCGCCGACGCCGCCGCGGGAGTAGAGCGGGGCGGCCCGTTAGGAGCCTTGGCCTTGCTCGGCAGGTGAAGCCGTCGTTGCCGTCCGGGGACGAGATTATTCTCACTCGAGGGGCCATGCCCGGCGATAGATGCCGAGGAGCGCACTGTATAATAGACTTGTTCGAAAAGAGGTGTAGAGTTGTGAAATAAAACACTGGTTGCAAAGGGTGGTCTAGGTGATGTGGAACAGCCGATGCCGGGTGTCGCAGTCGGGCAAGCCTCGAAGACTCGCTTGTTACGAGACGTCTCCGCGCCCCCGTGTTCTTGATGAGATGGTACTCCACGGTCACGGTCACGGTCACAGTCACAGTCACAGCCACTCAACAATGCGCGGGATACGTTTCAACTGATTTCATTTCGTCTCATTATCAGAATGCCTACCCAAGAGCGAGTGCGGATATCAAGCGTTCGTGTCATCTCATCTCATCTCACCCCGCCGTCGTGATATTTCCCGTCCTAAACCGTCCCGGACCCCGCTCCAGAGCGTGAGCCCTTTCAATCTTTGTCCGATATGCCCAAAAAAAGAGAAACAAAAAAGAAAAAAAAAAAAAAAAAAAAAGGAGGGAAACAAGGGAAACAAGATAAAGGGAAAGAAAGGCCGCGGATGCCGCGCCTTATGCGGGAACGCCGAAGCCATGCCTTGCCGAGGGGCGAACGAAGGAAGGAAAGAAACGAGACGGACGATGGAGGAGGCGGGTATGTCGGGATGGCCCCGATGAAAAGCAGCAGCTGACAGGACGAACCGACAAAGAGAACAAGACGAAGGAAGAAGAAGTAGAAAAGGGGGCCGGAGGGGAGGTTCAAATCATGTTCCCGTTGACGCTCACCTCCCACCCCTCCCCCTTCTGCTTCAGCGCCTTGGCAAGCATCAGCTCCCTCATCCAGTCGATCCTCTCCTCCCTGCCCCTGACGGCGAAATGGTGCGTCTTCCCCGTCCCATTCACGCCCTCACCCTCGGCCGCCCCCGGCGAGGCGCTCTCCCTCTTCCTCAGCTTGGCCGCCTGCTTATCCTGCGGCACGAGCTGAAACGCAAAGGCCGCGACGTCCGCCTTGCCCGCCTTGCCCTGGCGCAGGTGCATCGTCTTCAGCGCCGCGGAGAGTTTCGACTGGGAGGCGAAGGTGGAGCACGCGATGGCGTAGTCGTCGATGTCGACGTACTCGAGCGTGCGGTCCACGTTCGCCCGGTCCTTGTGCATGTTTAGGCGGGAGCCCTTGAGGGTGAAGTAGCCGTCCTGCCACTCGTGCCTCAGGAAGTGCGTCTTGCGCTTCTTCATGGGGCCTTCGTAGGATACCCCGTTGGACGAGGACGAGGTGGTGGCGGGGACGGAGTCGGTGGAGGAGCGGGCGGCCTGCTTCACGGGCGTGGCCTTGGAGACGGAGGGGAGGGGCGGGATGGCCGTCTCGAAGGGCCTGGCGCGCTCCGCCGACGACCAGGGGTAGTGCCCCCTCGGGGGCGCCTTGAGAGGCAGCTGCCGGCTAGTGGGCGACGGCGTCTTGGAGGCGCGGCCGACGGGGGGCGTCGCCCTGTTCTCGTCCACGGGCGGCATGACGGGGAACGAAGGCCTCCTGGACGCCCGCGACGACGCCGAGCGCGCCGGCACGCGGTAGTTCATGTCCGGCGGGACGGACTGCGAGGCGTCCCGCGGGATGGCGTCGAGCGGCACGGGGGCGCAGGGGACGTCCATCTCCGAGAAGGGCGTCCCGCGCCGGAGCTGCCCCGTCGGCGAGACGAGGTCCTGCGCGATGGGCGACGCCTTGTCCATCGTGTACGGGATGAAGCCCGCCGCGGACCGGGACCTCTGGTGCTGCCTTGGCGGCTGGATCGAGTGCGCGGCGGGGGCCATCGCGGGGGGGGCCGAGGGGCTGGGGCCCGGGATCGAGAGCTTGGGGAGGTTCCGGAGGCCGTGGTGCGGCGCCTGCGCCTGCGGGAGCATCTCGAAGGGGGGCGTGGGCGGCACCTCGCTTCCCGCCGACTGGCCCCGCTGCTGGAAGTCGAGGAACTGCTTCACGTTCTCCCGGGGGTCCCGCTTGTGGAGGCTCCGCAGTTGCGCCTCGCGGAGATACTGCAGCGGCGGGAGGCCCCCGGGCCCGAGGACGTCCGACGACGCGACGACGGAGGGCACCGCGTCGGAGACGGGGCGGTACTCCCGGAGCTCGCCGGCGTCCAGCCGCGGCGCCGTGGCGGGGTTCCCCGGGTCGCCCGCGATGAGGACCGCCTCGTCCAGCGAGGCGAGGGGGTGCTCCTTCTTGAAGGCCTCGATGAGGCGCCTCTGCTTCCTGAACTTGGAGCACGCCTCGCCCTTTGCGCAGTGGTGCGGCTTGGGGATGACCTGCTCTATCCCCACGATGGAGACGGACTCCATGGGCGAGATGACGTCGTCGAGGGCAGTCTCCGTCGACCTGAAGCGGCGCCGGGACTCGTGGCGGCGGGGCGCGGGCTCGGGCGCTTCCGCCACCGGGACGTCCTCGATGGGGGTGGGAGGCACGGGCGACGCGGCCCTGCAGTCCGTCAGGACCTGTATCTGGTTCCAGATCCGGATGCGCACGCCGAAGGACTGGAGGCCCAGCTCCTTTAGGTCCTCGAAGCGCAGCGTGGGGAGGATGGCGCCCCCGATGTCGTTGTCGACGAACCGCTCCGCGGCCTCGAGCTCGACGCCGGCGTTGAGCATCGACTGCGCCACCATGACGGGCGACCACTCCGCCAGCCTCCCCGCGTCGAGGTGCTCGTCCGTGAGCCGCGCGCGCCTGTTCGCCTGCGCGAGCATGGCAGCCAGCTCGTCGGGCGCCGCGTCGGAGCCGGGGCCAGGCCCGAGGTAGGGCGCGGCCTTGGCGGTGGAGGGCGTGATGGGCGAGAGAGTGAGGACGTGCTCGTCGGCGAGGGTGCTGGCGGTCGAGCTGCGGAAGAGGTGCGGGCCGCGGGGCCCTTCGACGGGGCGCTCCTCCATCTCGAGGTAGACGTCGGGCATGCGGCCCCTGCTGGAGCGGGGTGTCGAGGCCTCGTCGTAGGAGGAGAGGGTGGTTATGCTGCGCTCTCCGGACTGGGGCAAGATGTCAGTGCTGCCTCTCGGCCCCCGCCCCCCTTCCCTTTTTTTTTCTCTTTTCTATATCTTGTTGCCTCTCCACGGAAACTCGTAGAGACACGGGGGTAAGCTCACCGAGTGTAAGCTGGCGCGGGGCGAGTTGTCGCCCGGCTCCTCAAAGTCCGTGAGGATGTCCTCCTCGTCGTCAAAGTCGGTGTCGACGAACTCCGTTGCGACGGAGACGGGGCGGCGCTGGGTCTCGCGCTTGAGGCTGAAGAAGGTGTCGCGCAGGCTGTTGCGCTCCTTCATCTCGGTGGCGCGGTGCTCGATCATCGTGAGCTGGGGGTAGTCGTACTCCTGCGATCCAGCCGTGTAAGTCGGCGGTTCACGTCCGCAAGCGCCACCGCGATGGGAGGACCTTGGGATACTCACCATTTTGGCGGTTCAGGCTGAGCCTGGGCGTATGTTCCTAGTATATCGGCTGTTCAGATGGCCTCCTTTTACCTCGTGGACGTTCTGAGGCCGAGCCGTTGCCGGCAGAGCGAGGTCTAGTTCCAGTACCAAGGAGATGCGATGACGACGGAAAGAATGCAGATGCTCTGGGCAGGACGATACGAAACAATATCAGTCCGAAAGAGGCATCACCACCTTCGGAGCGGGGAGGGAAGAAACATGAATGGAGAGGGTGGGGCTCGAGAAGGGGGCGATGGTTTTTTTTTTTTTTTTGGGGGGGGGGGGGGGGGGGGGGGGTGGATGCCGGGCGGCGGCTCTGGGTGGTCAAGTATCAGCGAGCTTTCTCTTTTCCGCGCGGGAAAAACGGCGAGATTCTGAGAAGAGGAGGCGAGGGTGGTCTGCCAGGCGGTTGCTTGTGTGATTTTGGGCGCCGTGCGGTGATGGGGGCCGAGAAGGGCACGGCCGGTGAGAGCAGAGCATGTACGGGAGGGACCGATCGGTGTGATGGACGGTTACGCGGGCGACCGGGGGTCGGGCAGATGATATGGCCCGCTTCGCTTCTCCCCCCCAAGAAGAAAGACCTGTGGCCTCTCGGGGCGGCCAGCCATGCATCACGGGCTGGGCTGCTATGAATATCGCGCCGGCGAGAAGCGGGAGGGCCGCCCGCCAGGCACTTACACCAACTTACACCGCCGTCACCCACTAAGAAAACCCCCCCGGGCCCCGTCACACGCCCCGGCCCCGGCACCTTTCCCAACACGGCAGCCGCTCGGCCGCTCAAGGCGCGAAGCGGCGGCGTGCCATTGGGCGGCGGGGTCCGCCCGTGGGAACGGAAGCTGCATTGCATCTCTGTCTTGACGTTCCTGAACTGATCTGTGCGTCTTCCCCCCTGCCGCTGCGAGCATGACGGGCGCCGGCGCCCCATTGGCGGAAATTGGGGGGGGGGGGGGAGACCTTGGTGGTGTTCCCCGAGAGTGGCCCTGTTGGGAGAGGGGGGCGTGATTGGCTGTCTGTTCCAAGTGCACTTGTCACGGCGTCGGTCTGTCTGTGGCCAAAAATCGAGGGCGTTTAGCGCCGGGGACACGAGGCCTGGCGACTTGCTCCTTTGTTCGTGGTCTCGGGCGAGAGTGGTCCGTTTTGACGGGAGGAAACGGAGGGATGGGTCCGCTGGGGACTTTCCGTTGCCTTTCTTTTTTTTTTCTTTTTTTCCACCTTTGGAAGAAGCGGGGTGCCCGCTGCACATTCGCACGAGGCCCGTCGAATTCCCGTCTTACAACTCGGACGATGCGCTGCTGCTGGCGGCCCCCAAGCGCATCCAGCAAACGACACCAACGCCATCACAGCCCCATCACGCCGCCAATCTTCTTCACCACCCCCAAGTCATCCCATAGCATGCGAAGCCCTCTACGTCCGGCCGGCCCCCCCCCCCCCCGCCCAGCGCCGCCACCACCACCCAATGGGCGGTGCGTGACAAGTGTCGCTGTCCGTCTGCACGTCCGATCACAAAGTGGGAACGTGATGTGACTGCGCCGCCCCCGCACCGCACTTCGCAGCGAGCTTGGGGGCCCGTTTCCGTCGAGGCGTGCCCGTTTCGGGTTTTCTTGACTTGGTACTCTCCTTGGTGGTGCTCACGGTCCGAGGTTCGGGGGCGGACCTTCGGCGAGACGTCGTCTCCCCCATCCGGCTCAGCATCCGCTGTGCAAGGTGCACGTCCCATTCGAACCTCCCACATGTCGATTGCATCTATGCACAATGCGCTTTTTGTCCATTCCCTGCCCGCCATGCCTGCCCGCAATCAAGACGGAACACGCAAGAACGCACCTCGGTGCCTCCCCGCGGCCTCCCCACATGAAAAGCACCCGACCAGCTCCTGTTAGCCGCGGGAGGCCGCCCCCTCACGGACGCAAGCTCTCGGGCACGCAGAGTCGTGGGACGGAGCCTCCGTGTAACCCGCCCCCACGCCGGTCTCCGGATGGGCCTTGGCCAAAGGATGAGGCCGAGGGAGTCACGATGAACTCGGCCATGTCTGGCATCGCGGCTCTGGTTGCTACGAGTCCGGGCACGGAGCAGTCTCGTGGTATGGTCTGGGCCACGACATGTCCAACGGCTGGCGGTGAGGGCCTTGGCTTTGCGGAGAGGCCGAGATGCTTTGCTCTGGTATCTCGGGCGTAGGATGACCGGGTGACGCCCGAAGACGCTCGTCCTTGGACGCCAGTGGTTCTCGTCCCCCCGTTCCCCCAGAGCCCAGCACCATAGTCCACCCCGGGGACGGGGTGGCGTCTCCTCAACGCACGACTAGCGCAGCGGGCCGAGCATCCAACAGCCACAAACCCCACGAGAAGACTCATCAGTCCCCTGGCGCCCCGTAGCACGGATTAACCCCTCGTCTCGTGATGCCCCAAGTGACCTCATGGGTAAGACGTCGAGGCGGTCAAGGGGCCGGGGCACCCCAGCTCCCTCGAGTCATACAGGGGCTCTCTACACGGGAACCTACAGAGGCAAGAGGAGCATTTCTTTTTTGCTCCTCGGGCCACGGAGCCCGCTGGAGCGGGTAGCCACTCGCACATGCACATACGCCGTGCCAGCCCTCCACGTCCACGTGAGGCGACACGGCTGGACACGGGCACATGCGCAGCCGCCGCCCCAAGGATTGAGCAGCTCTGTCCGGGCTTCAACTGGCTCTCGAGCTCCCGAAGCGGGGACGCGGCGTCGCTCGCTCGGGAGACTGCAGGGTCGTATCCCAGGGGCCGGCATGGACGCCGGCGTGGGCTTGGTGTGCCGTCCCGACCGTGGGCCTTTCCTGTGGGACTGGGGCGCGGGTAGGGACATTACTTGTGGTCCGGGTTGCGTGGCCGGGCGTATAGTTCCTCGGGACTCTGGTCGAGTCTGGTTGTATAATGTTGAGTTTGGCGGTTCTGTTCCGAGTTTAAGTTGGTTGTTGTCTGGGCGGGAACTTGGTGCGCCTCGAGCTATAGACGACTTACACGCCGGAAAATAAGCCTCCCCAACGAATCTAAACCACAGCCCCTACGCACCCACAATTCACGGAGAGACAAGAATCTACACCGAGAATGCGAGGAAAATTCTCGAACGAGTCAAGTGAAGAGAAGGAAAAAAAAAAAAAAAAAAAAAGAAGAGAAGCCCGCCGACAGACCACCAGACCCTCGGGAACCCTCGAAAACGTCGTCATCTCGGAGCCAAACGTCCCACAGCCCACCGCGGCACCCCGCGCCGAGCTGTCTCCTCGGACCAGGAGAAGAAAAAGAGCGAGCATCCCCGTCTCACCCGCGGCCCCGCTCACGGAAGCTTTTCCTTCGTTCCTTTTGCTCTTCTCCTGGAAGGGGTGTTGCACGGGGCCGGGGGGAAGGGGCGGGGATGTGCGTCTTGCTAAAGAGCTTGCATTACATGTCGGATGGTGGGAAGTCGGTGTGTCGTGAGGCAGTGTGCCCTCCCAGCCACGTAAACCCACTCAGCAGTTATTCTTCTAGATCCTCGTTGAGATGGGCGCGAGAGAGAGAAAAAAAACCACCTTCTGCGCCCCCCGCTTCGGTGGGGACTTCCCTGTGGACACGGCAGTCCTCCGCATGCCAGCCCCGTGCAAGGATCGTCCGGCGCCGCACGCCACGGCGCCCCAGGAACAGATATCGGATGCAGTCCCGCATCACGGCGCCTTCCTCCTCACCGACTATCCAGCCCCCTCGTGAGTCGCAAGCCCGAGCCGGGGAGCGGGGGATACCGGGTCGTATCTGCCCCCGGGGGGCCGGGAGGGGGCGTTCTGCTTGTCTCGGGAAGGCGGGAGCGCGAGGCGGGGTTGGTGCGGGAATATCGTCACGAGGATTCACCCGCGGGTCGAGGATTGCGGGTTTTTTTTTTCTCCAAGGCGAAGAAAGCTTGGATGCTTCGGTGAAAGAGCCAAGGCGGGGGGGTGTCTGGACACTGTGCGGCCCGTGAACATCACTGAGAGATGACGGAGCGGCGACCAGGTGGGTGGGGTGGGGTGGGGTGGGTGGGGCGTGGTTCGAGTTGGGTAGTTGCCGTTGTGAGACTTGGCTTATGTATATGGGGGAAAAGGGTGAAGGGGGAAG
>JAMFQS010000032.1:155737-247254 GCA_025503055.1 Sordariomycetes sp. B11D1 | reverse complement strand
TTTGCCGCCTTTTTTCGGCCCTTTCATGGTGGCCAACGCCCAAAATGTCGTCCCTTGCCCCCCCCCCTTCCCCCCCCCCCCCCCCCCCCCCCTGGCGTTGCGATATGCTGCTAACACCCCGCCAGTACTGGCATCGTCCAGTCGAGCACGGGCTCCAATTACGTCGTGCGCATCCTCTCGACCCTCGACCGCGAACAACTCAAGCCGTCGTCGTCCGTCGCCCTCCACCGGCACTCCAACGCGCTCGTCGACATCCTGCCGCCCGAGGCCGACTCGTCCATCGCCATGCTCGGCAACGACGAGAAACCCGACGTGACGTACGCCGACGTTGGAGGTCTGGATATGCAGAAGCAGGAGATCCGCGAGGCCGTCGAGCTGCCCCTCACGCACTTTGACCTCTACAAGCAGATTGGTATCGACCCGCCGCGCGGCGTCCTGCTGTACGGCCCGCCGGGTACCGGCAAGACGATGTTGGTGAAGGCGGTGGCCAACTCTACGACGGCGAGCTTCATCCGCGTGGTGGGGTCCGAGTTCGTGCAGAAGTACCTGGGTGAGGGCCCGCGGATGGTGCGCGACGTGTTCCGGATGGCGAGGGAGAATGCGCCGTCGATCATCTTCATCGACGAGATTGACGCCATTGCCACGAAGCGGTTCGACGCGCAGACGGGCGCGGATCGCGAAGTCCAGCGTATTCTGCTCGAGCTCCTGAACCAGATGGACGGATTCGACCAGTCGGCCAACGTCAAGGTCATCATGGCGACAAACCGTGCCGACACGCTCGACCCCGCGCTCATCCGGCCGGGTCGTCTCGATCGCAAGATTGAGTTCCCGTCGCTGCGGGACCGCCGCGAGCGCCGCCTCATCTTCACCACTGTGGCGTCCAAGATGAGCCTGGCGCCCGAGGTGGACCTCGACAGCCTGATTGTGCGGAACGACCCGCTTTCGGGTGCTGTGATTGCGGCGATTATGCAGGAGGCGGGTCTGAGGGCTGTGCGGAAGAACCGGTATAACATCATCCAGAGTGATTTGGAGGACGCGTATTCTTCGCAGGTGAAGGGGACGGACGAGGACAACAAGTTCGACTTTTACAGGTGAGGGGCTGTGGCGGTTTTGGGGGCGGGGGGTTATGGAAGGGCGCTCTTGGTGAATGGGTCGGGGGGACTGGGAGGGTGGAGCTCGTATTCTCTCGTCGTTGTGTAATATATGTAGAAAAAGCTCGAGACTTGAGGCCCCCTCGATACTCGTTTGCCCTGGAGCTATGGCTCTGCCGACTCGCTCTGTGCTACGTCCCATCCGGGGAGAAGGGGGGGTGCGAGGGGAAGGGCGTCTCCGTTCTCCGTCCTTCATCTCCTCCCATGCTCCTTTTCCTACCCTCGCCTCAGACTACCTCGCGACCCCCTTCGAAGCTTCTCCCTCGCATCCTCTTCCATTGTACGTCTAGCGCTACGTCCTGCACTCCCGAGCTTGTCTGCCTACTGCCCATGCCGCAGAGGGGAAACTCGGTATGAGTGTGAGACCGGCCATTGTCCATACCGGCCTCTGCGCGACTGCCGCACAGGAGAGTAGCGAGTCGTATGAAGCCGTAAGTTCCGTCTGCTTTGGGGGGGAGGGGGAGAGAATAAAAGGGGGAAAAAGACCTCTAATTGCTAGCTCCGGTCGTCACTCGTAAATCTATGCCGTGCCAAACGCCTGATACCCTCGCTTGCCCCTGAACCCCCGCTCCCCTCTCCCCCCGGATAGACTCCGCCCTGCCTGGCCACATCACAGCTCCCCTGTTCCAGCGTCCCGCACTTTGAGACGGAGGCTGGCTTGGGTATATCCTCTGTCTGGAAAAGGGGGGGGGGGGGGGGGGGAGGATCAACCACCAGTTACCGTTAGTCTTACAAAGAAATCGTACAGCATCGTACAGCAGCCACCGCAGTGGCCCTTCTTCCTCTTTCCCACCCCCTCCCCGGCCCCCTTTCACAACCGCAACCGCAAATCAAGAACGCCCTCCTCCCCTCACACCTCCCCACAGCATCATGCTCTCGCCACAGCCCAACAGAAGCGCAGACACCACCCCTACCCATTCATCTTGACACCCAGCTCCCTCAGGATCTTGACAAACCGGATATGCAACTGGATGAAGAAATCAGGACACCCCACCACCTCCGCCAGACCCCTCTGCCTCACCTTGCCCAACCCGCCCCCCACCCCAGGCCGCCTCGCAAACGCGCCCCCTCCCGTCAGGAAACTCCCCTCCACCGCGCCCCGCGGGCTCTCGGCGCCGGACTCGGCCTCGGCCTCGGCCATTGCCGTGATCCAGCCCGCCAGATCCCTAAACGCGGCGGACGCGAGGTTGAACGTCTTCATGGCGGTCCTCTCGCCGTGGGTGCTCAGCGCCAGGAAGGCGTAGATGCGCCTGTGGCCCCGAGCATAGGGGTCCGGGACGCGGAAGATGTACGCCGTCGTGTACCCCGCCCCCGGATCCCCAAAGAATATCGGGCCGCCAGAGGACGCGGGCGCGCCCGTGGACGGCAGCGCGGGCTGTGGCGGGGGCGAGGTCTGCGAGCGGGGGAGGGTCTCGAAGGAGAGGGTCCGGAGGCAGGAGGCGCGGACGAGGGAGAAGGACGCCGGGAGGACGGGCTCCTTGGTGGAGATGTACTCCACGAAGTGGGTGTGGCTCCCGGGGTTCGGCCCGCTTGAGCGCGAGCTCGCGGCGGAGCCCGGGCCCGAGGAGGCCGTCCCGCGCGATTTCGGGTCGTCGCCGTCGCCCGAGGTGTCGCTCCCCGAGGACGCGTGAGAGGCGGGCGGGGACTCTCCCGGGCCGCCGAATACCCAGGCGTGCGGCGCGCGGGTGCGCAGCGTGGGGCCCCTGTCGCGGCTCGGGTCCGAGTCGGAGGGGGGCAGCGTCATGGCGCAGTTGTCGCACGGGTGTGCGCGCTTCGTGACGCCCTCGTCGTAGGTCTTGCGGAAGGTGCCGTCGCGGCGGGGGTCGCGCCCCTTCGCTTGGGAGGAGTCGACGGGCGAGGTGGGCGAGCGGACGGGCGGTTGGGGCCGCGGGGCCTGGGACGCGGGAAGGGAGGTGGTGCGGTGGGGGGTGAGGTCGATCTTGCGGAGGGCGTCGGTGATGGCGGCGACGGAGGGCGTCGGGGGCGCGTCCGGGTCGTGGTCGAAGCAGGTTGTGCAGGGGACGGGGAGGCCCTCCGTCACCATCATGGGGGTGGGCCCGTGGAGGTCGCAGTAGTGTGCGAGGCAGAGCTGGATGGGGGCTGTTAGCTGGTGTCCGCGGAGAAGGTCCATTGCGGTGGCCCGGCCGCGGGGCCGGTCTTGTTTGGTCGGGTGGCGGTGCTGTGATGCTTGAGGTCGGGTGGCGGTGTTGTGATGCTGGAGGACAGGTGGTGGGAGTGGATGTCGAGGATGGAGTGTAGGGCGATGGGGCAAGAAGTAAACAGGGCGCGGGGCGTTGGCTGCTTTGCGGAACTCGGAGCTCCAGCTCTGGTGGGGTTGCGGGTCGGGGGTAAGCAGATAAAGGAGGTGGCAGCGCGGGGCAGACACTGCAGGCGCGACTCTGCCATGTGAAAATGCGACAGTCCATGTACAGCTGGGCACGACTGGAATGCGACTTCTCCGGGCTACGACACCCGAGCACACAAGAGGCTAATTGTGCGCGCCGCACCGCGTGAATGACCCGCGCAGACCGGTAAAGGGAAAAGAAAGGGGCTGTGGCATGCGACGTGTAACGGCGGGAAGGGTTATATTGCAGGCTGGCGGTGCGTGATCTGGGCAGGGCGGGCCAGTCGCACGGGGAGTCACGGAGTCACAGGAGAGGGAATTACGCCGAGGGGCGCGTTCCTCGGCTCGCAAACATGAGGGAAGGGAGCTCGTCGTGGTGGCGTGGTGGGATTGGGGGGGGGGGGGGGGAAGATGAGGACAGGGCACGAGGCATCGTGTGCGTCCGGGAGCGGCGCTGAAACGCGCCCGGGGAAGCCCGCCCGACGGTGAGACTTGCTCCCGGCAGGACGGGCGAGACGTGGCAAGGAAGCGGGACTTGGGGGGTGGGCGAGACACGTGTGGCGTGAGCGTGGCCTGAGTATCCAGATCGCGCCGCCTCGACGATGCGTGGCTGACCAGTGTCGGCGACACGAACGGGGCGAGCAGGGCCAAGACCCGCCGAATGACTCGGAATGCAATGCAGAGAAGCAGCTGAGGAGAGCCCGAACTCTCGGGACTGGGGTCTGGGGGATCTGGGGCCTAGACTCTAGGCGGCGCTCCCCCTATATCAGGGGCCACGGAAGAGACGGTCGACTGGCGGTGAGACCAGCAGCCTCGGAAGCCCTGTTCGCGTACCACCCCCTGGAGATCACGAGGCGGAGCACCCTAGGCAAACCCCGGACACAGCGTCGACGAGCGACGAGATCCGGCCTTGTCCGCGTCCGCGTGTATGTATGCAGGGAACAACAAGCCATGCGGTGACAGAGAGTCGGGTAGGGAAAAGCCAAGCATGGGCGGGAGCGATGCGTGGCCCACTTGAGTGCATGTAGGGGGAGGGGGGGGGGAGGCGTAATTCCACGCGAAACAGCAGGTGGGAGATTGAACGGAGAAAAAAAAAAAAAAAAAAAAAAAAAAAAAAAAAAAAAAAAAAAAAAAAAAAAAAAAAAAAAAAAAAAGAGAGAGAAAAGGGAAAGTGGGGGCGGTGTTTTTCTTGTCTGGAGGGGGAGAGGATTCCCGGGTGTCGGGGGATCAGCGGCCAAGGTTGAAACATGCACCACTGAGTGAGACGGGTGGGTGGAGAAGTTGCGACGCGATGGATGGATGGAGACGGGCAAGCGAGAGGAGACAAAGATGGGAGGCGTGGAGCTTGGTGCGACTTACAATGGACGTCATGGCGCGGTGCCGGCTCTGGGTTGCCCTCGGAGAAGCGGGAAAGCGGTTGCGCGGTGCTGAGAGGAGGCGATCGGGAGCCCGGGGGTTTGCTGTCCCCTTTCCTGTCGGCTCGTCGGCCGGCGCGACGAAGCGCAAGGGTCTGGGGGATTCAGCTCGGTGAGCCCGGCCGGGTACTTGTAAGGAGCGGTCGCGTGGTGAATCGCGGGCGGCAGGCCGAGGTAAGGGCGCGCCAGGCCGTCGACTACCGGCCGGCGCCTCGGGAAGGTATCGGTCGTCGGCGCGAGTCGCAGGTGCCCGGGCGCAGAGCAGATTATCATACGATGCCGCGGGCGGTGCGAAAGGCCGTTCCGTCGTGGGCCCCAGCGTTCGTTCGTGTTTCGCAGGCCGGTGGAGGTCCGAACGCCCGAGTGGGCTATTGGGGACTGTTGTAAATCGGCGCGCCGGTCTTTTTTTGGCGGGCGGGTAGGGGAGATCGGGGGGAGGTATGTTATCACGAGGTTATCGAATGAGGGCGGTGTGGTGGTCGCTTGTGGGTTGTCGGGTAAGGACGCGGGGGGGTGGGTAGTAAATAAGCGTTTTGCTTCGAGAAGGCTGGGTGGAAGAAAGTTGGGTGCTGTGCGCCCGTCGGCGATTAGACGTCACTGCAGCAGAAGGGGAAACGCTGCGGACCTGCGGTACAAGTAGGGTAGCGTGGAGCGCGGCGGCCGCGGCGGGGGGAGAGGGGCGTCAAGCCCGCGGGTGTTCGAAACGCCGGCGTTCCGTGTTAATCAACAGAAGCGTCTCGAGACGCGAGGGAACGGGGGGCCTGCCATGCGATGGGGCCTGGGGGAGGAGGGGGGGTGAGGGGGGTGAGAGAGTGGCCATCGAATGGGAGCAGAGGTAATGGCAAGGATTACGATGCGCTCGTGAATCGCGTGTTGGGTCCCTTGCGAGGGATCTGCGCGCTGCGCCGGGGCTGCCGTCCCGAGGGCGCGGATGGGCTGCTGTGGAGGGCGAGGGGCAATTACGGCACCCCGCCCCGCCCCTTTTGTTTCGTCTGATTACTATTGGAAGGGGCACGCACGCAAGCGCCCGGCCTGTAAGATGTCGAGGCACCTTGCTGTGGACTTCCCGTAGGGCGACAAAGGCATGACTCGCAGCACGCGACCTATTAGCGGGGGCGCAACTGCGAGCCGGCGGTGCCTGGCGCTCGGCTCTTGGCCGTTGCGGGTTCCTGCCGCCGTCTCAGCGGGCCAGCGCTGCTAGCTTTAGGTTGGCTTTGCTTGGCCGCCCGGTGCGGGTGCCACTCCGGCGCGGCCTTGCCCTATCCGGCCGCGGAGCTCGTTGCAGGGCCCACTTGGTCAGGGTGGCAACGGCGCGTGGACTCTGGTGCTGGGCTTCGCGGAGACTTGCCGGGCCGGGTTTGTAATGTCTGTCGCGCGTTGCGGCTTTTTGGGGCGTTGCCGAGAGCGCGTGTTCCCGCTCGAGTTGCGCGGGTGGCTGAGTGGGTTGTCGCCGCGTCCGAGTTCCCGTCGGGACGGACACGGCTGCCCGTCCGGGCAATCACTCCCATGCCCGCGGGGCTGCTCCTGGTATAGTACAAGTCTGCCCGGCTAAGCCCGCCGCCAGGATCAGCCTCTTCCTCCTTCGGCGGTGGGATGAGGGATCCACCGTGGGCTTCCCGGTTCCGAGCGGCCGGATAACTGCTCGGCAAAGGTTGGGGGGACTTGCCGGGTGCCGGGGCCTCCACCGGTGAGCCCTGCCGGGCACCGGTCCTGCATCCGCCGAGTACATGTTGATGCAGCCCGTGCACCGAATGCATCCCGGTCCTCACCGATTCCGTTGCCGACCCTCCTCTACGCACACACGACCCACGGCGGAAGATGAGATGCCATGCGCGAGCCCCGGGCCTTTTCCTCCGCGAAGGAACCGCACTACTTGACCCCGGCCCTGATCCCGCGGCCCAAGTCTCAAGAGCTCATCTCAACCCGCAGCCCGGTGGTGGAGCCACTGGGCTCGGCGGGAAGCTACTCGCCGAGGCATTTCCAGCCCGCTGGGCGCCAGTCGGGCTGCGGCCGAAATGGGGATGGCGCCGGCTTCGCTCCCCATGAGCCGGGTTCACCCTGTGCTGCGACGATCGCGGGTGCCGGCTGTTCGTGTCAGCCTCCCCCCCCCCCCGGGGCCTCGGCAGCGTCAGTTCCACGGCCCACAGGCGGGCCGGCCGGCTCGCGTGTCCCGAACGTCTGCTCCGCTGGCCTCGCCGTACTGACATTGCCCGCGGCATCTGCTCTCCGGTGGTGCCGACATGCCGGGCTGAGCCCTGTTCCGGGGTGTCTTTGGCGATGGTATCGCGAGGGTCTCGGTGTATCTTTTTTTTGTTCTTGGTGTTGCTCGGGCGCGCACGGGCGGCCTGTACTGGAGCGGCGTAGAGCGTAGAGTAGCATCAACGCCCTTCCGGGCCGGAGCCAAGAATGTCCAGCCCGAGAGACCCAGAGCGTATCCGCAGAGACTAATCAACCTGACCACGCGAGAGGTCCCCACCCGGCACCTTCTTCATCTCCCGCACAGACACCCGCATCTCACCGATCCCCACCATGACCACGATCCCCTACAAGTACCCCGGCCACACCTCGCTCCTTAATACCGGCCTCTCGAGCCCAACGGAGAAGGGGCCTCCGGTTAGTCTTTTTTCTTCCTCCCTCTTTCCCTTTTGCTTTCCCTTTTCCTTCCCAAGGGGGAAGGGGACCACGTGGTGATCCCGGGTAAAAACGGATCCGGCCTCCTTTTTTTTGCGCCGGGCTCGGCCCGCTTTGGGATGGGCTTGCGGGGATCTTTAGCCGTGTCGGGAGGGACCCTGGACTTTCTGGGTGTGCTGTACGTCGTATCCTCACCTCGTGGTGTAAAAGGGCCGTGTTGACGGGGGTTCATCCGGCGGGTCTTCAAGGGTTGGCTTTTTTTTTTTTTTTTTTTTTTTTTTTTTTTCACATGCCAAAGATGATCGTCATCTCGAATGGGACTTTTTCTTTTACCCGCGACGGCCCGGCTGTCCTTTGGGATCCTCCACTTGTTCCCCATGACGAGCTGACTCGAGGGGTGCGCTCCGCTCTGCCAAGGGAAGGGTGTCTGGTGGCTAGCGGTGCTCAGTCTGGAGAGTGACGAGAACTAGGCTACCCCACGTCCGACTGCGAGACGAGGGCTGTGAAGCCTCCTGTTTTACCACCCTGCGTTGATGTACGATGCTTCTTGGGCAAGGGGAAGCTTCGCCCGTAACTAATAGTTTTATCCTGGACGCGATGCAGCCACGTTCTCGGGGCGCTAGCTTCTCACGCAATGCTACGTATGTTGTCGTCCGAGCCCCCAAGGGAAGAGACTGTGCTTGAAGAGGGATATAAGAGCGCATCTGTGATCGCCCGAGTGACATTGGGGTCTGTGGGCGAGGTGGTTAGCAGTGTTTGCCGGTGGGTGGTTGCGCAGAGGATGCTTGCAGCGCGAGGCACATGTCCCGGCTGTTGCGAGACCGTCTCAGGTCCCCGAAACTCCCAACATGACAACAAATGCGCGGCGACGGGCCGGCCCATGGGGCCAAAAAAACAAAAAAAAAAAAAAAAAAAGGTCCAGGGCGTCGTACCCATTCGTACCGCACCGAGTCGAAACCGTCGAAACGCCGAGACTCCGCGGCACCTTTGCTTTTTCCGTGACCATGGCCCGACACTCGGCGAGCATGACGCCGCGCAGGCCGCTGCAGGTCCCACTCGCTGACAACCCGAGTGTCTTGACCGCGTCGTCCGGAGGTTTCCTATACCCCGAGACACTGGTCCCGAGGCCATGGATCCGGTGAACACCCCAGGCCTGAAGCTTCGTAGCTCCGTGTCTTACACCGTGACCCGGGGCCCCAGGTCGATGCCGGGTGCCTCCGAGCCACGGGAGCCCGTAACGGCACCTGCACCGCCTGCGGACTCGACGTCGTCTCCTCTCTATCTGGACTTCCCGCCCCAACGAGTGGACGCGTTGTTGGGAGCCGTCGGCTCGTCTCCGACCTCGTGTGAGCATAAGCCGCGAGGTTCCATGATGCCCGCGGGGGACATCCCGTAGTGTTTCCTCATCATCTAATACTCGCAGATTGAACTGCACCTCACCTCCCCAACTTCGTCACCGTAGTCTCAGTACCGCAGCTCCAGGCTCTCTTGTCTATATATCATACCCTAGATCCATAGTCACCGCATATCCCATGTCCCATTTCCCATATCTCATGCCCCTCCACCCCCTCCGTCTCTTTCACCAAGAAAGGTAAATGCCGCCAGACACACCAGATTACAATGCTCGTAAAGAATAGAGGTCCCCGTCGTACATGATATACCCAAGTCCCCTCTCTCTCCCTCAACGTATGCCGCGTCCATGAGAAGATGGAGGATAAACTCAAGAAAACAAAAAGCCATACTTATGCAACCAAAACGCCGGATTACCCGTCTCATCCTATTATGCTCCCCCCCCGCCTCACTTTTCTCATTCACGGCTTCCCGCTCCCCCCTCCTGACCCTCGGCAGGCTCCTCATGCCCATACCGTTCCTCCCACAGCTTCTTCAGCACCCTATACACAAAGAGAAACTGCGACTCCGCCTGCACCATGCTCTTCCTCTGGCTCCTCAGCTCATCCACCGTCTCAAACACCAGATCCGACCCCTCCGTCTCCCCGTTGTGGGCCTCAAGATGGCCCCCCTCGAGCTCACGCATGAGGTGCTCCAACGAGATGAACGTCCCCGTGCGACCCACGCCCGCGCTGCAGTGCACCACCCGCGGCTCCCCCTCGCCGCCGTACTCCCTCGACAGCCGCATCAGCTCGAAGAAGCTGTCGAGGTCCTCCATGGCGGGGACGCCAAAGTCGGGCCAGCGCGTGTAGAGGAAGTGCCAGACCGTCCTGTCGGCCTCCTCGCCCGCAACCCGCAGCCTCAGCTTTGTGAGCTCGATGGCGCCGCCCGCTAGGCTCGTGGTCTCCTTGAAGGACAGCTCTGCGGCCCAGCCGTCGCCCCACTCGTCTCCAGAGTTGATCCGCCACGGTTCCTCGCCCTCGCTGGGGAAGTACGGATGGCACTTCCGAACCCCGTGCTCAACCAGGTTTGTGAGCTGCACGATGACGACGTCCGAGCCGAGCTGCTCTGCCACCATCCGCCACACGTACTCGAGACTCTGTGGCGTAGGCCCCTGCATGGCGATATACCGCAGCGGTGGGAGCTCCGGATTGGACGCGGAGCCGAGTGCTATGGGTGACGCGTTGACGTAGTCGAGCGACTCGGGCGCCACGCGCAGGCGCACGCGGTTGTGGGACCAAGGCTTGATATTGTAGTAGCGGTCCATGCCGGCGCGCTTGGGGTCAGGGCTTCCGTTCGGGCCGGGGCGGACGTCGACGTGTTCGAGGGTGCAGGGGCCGAAGGCGAGCCTGTTGCGCTCCATCCAGATGATGTCTTGGAACTTGTTCATGAGGTCTGTCTGGTCAGCAGGGTTCCTCACACCGTAACACCCCACACATCGTCTTGGATCTCGCAACTTCAAAAAAGAAGGGATATAGTCTCACCTGCGTCGGAAAGCGAGAGGAACGCCGGCATGTCAACCGCCGTGTCCCCCGCCCTCCCCTTGATCCGTTTCGGACTCTCCTTCCTCCTGACGTCCTCCTCGCTCCCCGCCGCACTCAACTCCGACGTCCCCAAAGTCCCCGGCGTCCCCACCGGCGAACTCCGCCTATCCGCCAAGGCATCGAGCGACACAACCGGCGGCGGGCTCTCCTCGGCAGACGAAGCCGGCGTCGGCGACCGCGCGCGCTTCCCGGGGCTCCGCAGGTGCAGCCCCTTGAGCGCCGCGACCTTTAGGAACCGCTCCGGGTGGCGGCGGTGCGGCGCGTGGGCGTTGGCCTGCGCGTTGAGGGGCGGGGAGGGCGCGGCGCCGGAGGAGGAGGAGGAGGAGGAGGCGGAGGGGTCGCGGGGGGCGGGCGCGGGCGCGGTCGAGGGGCGGGCGTCGGTTTTGATGGTCGGGTGCTTGGGGCGCCGCCGGAAGCGCGGGATGCGGTCCATCATTCGCTTGGTTTCTTCGTGGCTCCTCGGGCTGTGAGACCTCGAGGGAGGAGGGGCAGGGACGGACGGAGGGTAGGAAGGAGTCCTGCGAGAGGGGGGATGCTGGGTGGGAGGCCGAGAGTCACGAGACGACGTCTCGGGTCGGTTGTTCGGCGGGTCTAGGCCTGGTGCGGGCCAGCTGGGATTCCTACTCGATACGCCGGTCGAGAGAAAGGAGCGATCGGGAGGCGCCGCAGGGGTTCAAAAAGAGATTGAAGAAACGCCGGCAATTCGAAAAAGTTGCTTTTTTTCTATCACCGAGTAGGCCCAAAGAAGGAAAAAAGAAGCAAAAAAAAGTTGAGGATGACCTCGTAAATCGCACCCGTAATATCTCGTGTACAATCACTGGCGCGAAACAGGGGGTGGGAGGTGGAGGTGGTACTCCCCCGGCGGGGGGGGGGGGGGCGTGTGTAACTTGTATTGGTGCCCTTTCAGCGTTCGTGCTATTGATTGCTGGGGGCAGGTGCAAGGGAAACTCCGCCGAGACCTGCGAAAAAAGCGGGCCAACCGGAGGGCGCAGAGGGCGCGCGAGTCGCACCTGCTGTGGGTAGCGCGGGCGGCAAAAGGAAGGGGCGAGGCCGCCAGCGTCTGGAAGGAGCTTCAGGGGGCGAAACTGACGGGTTCCAACGGGCGGCCTCTGAGGCAGAGATGAGGGGGGGGGGGGGCTTTGGCATGGGCGGAGGACGTGATGGGTCGAAGTATGACGA
The DNA here is from genome assembly GCA_025503055.1 of Sordariomycetes sp. B11D1. Lineage (NCBI taxonomy): Eukaryota > Fungi > Ascomycota > Sordariomycetes > Sordariomycetes sp. B11D1. The sequence goes on along the minus strand of JAMFQS010000032.1, from coordinate 235,601 downwards.
CAGGAGGCGAGGTGGCGGCGACCCCGGGGGTGCTCGGAGGCGGGATCGGCGTCGTTGGATTATATGTAGCAAGGGGATAATAGTCACCGGGATGTGGAGATCTTGATGCTTGCAGGTTGATACCGAGCTGATGGGACGCTTCCCTCGTCTGTGCCGATCCTGCCGTTTCTTCCTCTCCCGCCCTGCGAGTAACCTGGGCAGGTGCATGTATGGTCTCATGGTGCGTTTCCCGCCGAGCCCAGCTGAGATTGCAGGCGGGGCCGCGTGCGAGGTACGAGGAGCTGTGCTAAGTTTAGCTCTTGTCCCGCTTCCGGTGACCCTGAGGCGAGATGGTTGGGATGAAAGAGTGGGGCAGTTTCCGAGGATGTGGGAAGTCTGAGTCGTGCGGGATGGGAGAGCTCGGTGTTGAAGTCAAGTGGTGAGGTGCGATCTTCCGTGTAAGTGACGTCGGGGGAGAGGAACGTTTAAATAGAGCGACATAGTATAAGTGGTTGTTGTATCTACATAGAAACTTGGATCGCAAAAGGCGTGGGGCTGCCGAGTCGTCGTCGGGCGAGCTCAAGCCAAGGGGTCCCTTGACCCCTTGATGCCGCTAGCCCCTTTCCCAAGACGCCAACCTCTCATGCGTCTGTGCTTCAATGACGTGCGCGATGCTTCGGAATGGAAAGATAGAATGGTAGGTTGGGCGGGGTAACAGCATCTGATCCGTCGTCCCGGTATAGTGCACGCACCGCTCCGTGGCAAGGCCCGAAACAACTGATCTGATCTTGAGGACGTGCGGTCGCTCCGAGGGTGGCCGAGATGGCATTCGGACAGGGCCTGTGTCCAGCCCCAACTCATGTTCAGGTTGAAAAGATGTGGGATGGAGAGGTGAAATCGCCGTGTTGGAGACGTTGTCAGCCCCGGGTTTGTGGTTCGAGGCGGGAGGAACGTCCGGGGCCGTCCCAGCCCGGAGACTCCCGAACCCTTGACCCCGGCCCGCACGGCTCCTCCCTCCCCGGTACCCAAGACCGGCGCAATTCAACACTCTATATTCCTCGTATTGTCCTTCTAGACTCCCGGCCTGGAGGAACCCCTCCCCCGCAGACCGATCAATACCGCCTCACCCCCGCCTTCTCCGCCTCGGCATCCCTCAAAGCCCGCGCATTGATCTCAACAGCCTCAACCAACTTCCCCACCACTTCGGGCTGCTCCCCAAACACCCCGTCCAACACCCCCCTCAGCTCCCGCTCCACGTCCCCCCGCCTCGCCCCCGCCCCATTCACCCTTGCCGCCCACCGCCCTGTAAACGCATGGATACTCCTTCTCAGCAACTCATCAAGCTGCTCGCTCGCATCCTCGACTCTCGCATCTGCTCCCTGTTGCAGTCCGCCTCTAGGCCACAGCGCGCCGGGAACCATGTTCCCGAAGAGGCCTAGCCAATTCTGCGGGCTCATCGTCTCCCAGATGCGGCCGAAGTGCTGCATGGGGTTCGCCTGGTGGCTCCTTATATCGCCGATCTCGAGGGACACGAGCTCGTTCTTTAGCACGAGGAGGTTCTTGGTCATGAAGAGGTCCGGGTCCATGTCCGACTTGGCGGACTGGAGTTTCGTCTCGACGCGCCGTAGGACGTTGATCGTCTCGCGGACAATCTTGAAGACTACAGGACTATCCTGCTGCTATGCGGGTATTAGTGGGTATCAGTGTGAGCGTAGAGGTTAGGGCACTTACGCATCTCTCCTTGGGCATGCACTGGTCAAACATGACAAGCAGCTCCACAGCCCTCTTCAGCACCGAGTGCACATACGTCGCCTCCACCGCCGCATCCGCCCTCGTGACCGTCTTCGCCGTCTCAGCCTCGAACGCCGCGTCCGTAAACGCCCACAAGTGTTCTGACAACAGCGTCCCCGTATACTGGCAGCACTGCACGGTAAATGGCGAATCCTCATCCAGGTAATCCGGCACAAGATATTCGTGCGTAAGCCACCCGATAAAGTTACAGATACTCTGCAGCTCGGCGCCCTGCAGCGCCCCCTGCAAGCTCTGTGCCAAGGGCTTCAGGTTCCCCGGCGTGACGAGCCACCGGTGCCCCCTGCTCAGAGCCTGGAACGCCGACTCGGGCGCCGGGTCGGGCAGCGGCGCGACGGAGAACATCTTGGAGAAGAGGTTCGCCTCGTTGTAGGCGCGCTCGAAGCACTGCTTCGTGTGGTTCCGACACGCCGTCTCGAGCGACTGCGCCTTGGACTCCTTTTGGAAGTCGTCGAGCTCGCGCTGTACGAGGGGCCTGAGGTCGCGGTCGCGAATCGTGAGGTACGCCTGGAACATGTTCCTGGTGGTGTTGGCGTAGATTTCCGAGGCGGTCCCGGACTTGGGGCTGCCGGTTTCGTCATATACGCGCAGGACGACATTGCGGATGTTGGGGATGAGCGAGTATGAGTCTAGCATCATCTCCTCGAATCGGCCGTACGCGAGAGCATGCTGAGCGGACTCTGACTGTGTCGCGCCGAGGCGCTTGGCGATGTCCTGCGAGACACTCTCCAGCTGCCTGGAGAAGCCTACCTCGAGGATGTGCAGGGCCTTGGTGAGCAGGGACTGATACCTGGCGAGGTATGACTCGGCATCCCTGTATCCGGGCTATGTAGGGTTAGCGCATGTATAAGTGGCCGAGAGTAGGTACGTAGGGGCACATACGTTTTTCGACATGAATTCTATGCAGGCTTCTAGGTTGTGCAGGGCCTCGGCGAGATCGGAGTGCTCTGCTAGCCTGCTGGCACCAGGGGCGTTCAGCCGCCGACTAACATTATCAAGATAGGCGTAGTAGTACAGGTTGGTGCCGACTTCGTCCGCGAGCTTTTGCAATCGACTTTGCTCCGTTAAGAGATGGTCGCACCGGGCCTGGAAGGACGACGTCTGCGTCTCGACCGACTTGAACGAGGTAGATAGCGTTGTAAGGAGGGAGATGGCTTCGTCGGCATCATGGATTAAGGAGTCGAGGTGCCTTTCGGTGAGCGAAAGCTGGTCGCGGTATAGACTATCCGACTTTGTCAGTCGCGGGACCTCCACGACGTATCGAAGGGCACACATACGTGTAATCGCGCCTGCTCTCTTGTAGCAGCTCGCCGGTACCCTCGCCGAGGAGCGGTAGTAGGGATATCTCGTCCAGGCGACCCTTGCTAGGCATACCCAAAGCCTCCCAGCTCCTGTCTCCGCGTGTCGCCCTCACTTCGCGGGACTGCCGTGCTCTCGCGGGTCGTTTCGCGGCAAGCTGAACATCGGTAAACGAACTCGCCCGGCGGACTACCGTCGCCTCAGGTGGCCCGGTATCCTCCTCCGGTATCTCTGCGAATGTCGGCGGCTCTGGCGCATCGTCGGCACCCTATGAAGCAGCACATTAGCTCCGAATCTCCAGTGGCGTCCCGGGCAGACGAACGTTGGGCTGCTGGAGGAGCGACTCTCTCCGCTTGTGCGAGCGTGCGGGGGCCGCGGCGGCCTTTCTGCCTGTCAGGTCCGGGACGAAGCTGTACCAGGAGGAGTCTTCGTACATGTTGTGTTAGTCCCAATGCCTGGCCAGAGACCTGGATTTGGGGGGGGGGCGCCGGTGGTTGACCGTGTCGCAAACCATGTGGGGTGTGTCCTCAATCAAGCTTCCGGGGGTGGCCTGGGGACGGCTAGTTACAGCTGCCAGCTGACGCCCGGCAGAATCGCGGCAGCCGTCGCAGCTCTTCCGTCATAGCTTTTCCACGAGCTTTCATTCGCCAACGTCAGAGCTCCAACACCAGACTCTCTCCCTGGGCCAATCCACCTCGCCGATGAACGCCCAAGATGCAGCAACTACCTAGAAGCAGCGCGATGCTGCGGCGCACGCTCGCCCGTCAGCCGCGCCTACACACCGCCGGGTCGCGCCTCGTCACGCGGCGCTGGGCCCACGAGGGCCCCGGCGAGCCGTCACCCGATTCCCCTCAGGGTCCCCAGTTCCGCGAGGGGCCGCCTCAGCAGGGCTCAAAGGCGCTTGGGTTCCTTGCCGTGTTTGGCCTCTCCGCCGGCGCTGCGTACTACTTCTACCCCAATGACAAAGCCGCTCCGGCCAAGCCGGAGAAGCCCAAGAAGAAGATTGCCAAGGCGGAGCCCATGGTCGTCGAGGAGAGGATCGAGGGCCCGATCAAGGGCAACAGGGACAGCCCTGGCGTCTACCTCTGGGGCTCTAACGCCGGCAGGGTGATTGACCCCAACTCGCGCGAGGTTGTCTTCAGGTCACCCACGCGGCTAGCGTTCTTCGACGACCAGGTCCTCCGCGACCTGAAGCTCAGGCACAACTTTGGCGCCGCCATAAACGAGAAGGGCAGCCTTGTGCTGTGGGGCGATGCCGTCTCCATGGAGGACCCCAACCCGGTGACAGCCCTCGAAGGGAAAGACCTCGTCAAGCTCGCCGTCTCGGCTGACCGCGTCGTGGCGCTCTCGTCGGGCGGCGACGTCTATTCAGTGCCCGTGTCCCGCCACGACCAGTTGACCGGCCAAAAGGTCGCGCGCGACGGCTCCTGGATGCCCTTCTGGAACTCCTCGGCCCAGCCCGGCGCCGTCAACTACCGGAACCTTACGCCCTCGCTAAAGTCCCGCGAGAAGATTATTGACATTAGCAGTGGCCTCCAGCACTGCCTCATGCTCACGTCCAAGGGCCGCGTCTTCTCCGCAGCCGACAGCACTCTTGAGTTCCCCGCCCGTGGCCAGCTCGGCGTTCCTGACCTCACCTGGCACACGCGCCCCGACGGGCCCTACGATCAGCCCCACGAGGTCGCGGAGCTCTCGGGCCACCACGCCGTGCAGATTGCCACGGGTGAGGCGCACTCCGCCGTTCTGGACCGTGACGGCAACGTCTTTGTCTGGGGCGACAACATCTACGGACAGCTGGGCTACACTGGCGGCCAGGGCAAGCAGTTCGTCGACCGGCCCACCCCGCTGGCCGTCGAGAAGCTCTACGCAAAGACGGACTATGCCCCGCGCGTGACGTCCATTGCCGCCGGCGGATCATCGACCTTCTTCACTGCCGAGGCGACCGCGAAGCCCTCACCCGCCAACAAGGACATTCCCGCGCAGACGGTCGACGTCTGGGCCTGCGGCGGCGGTCTCCACGGCACGCTGGGCACGGGCAAGTTCGCGCACGCGACGGCGCGCCCGGCCAAGGTGAAGTCTCTGTCGTCGGCGTTCGAGTTCGACGAGGCGACGGATAAGCTCGCGCCGATTCGCATCTCGAGGCTCGTGGCGGGGACGAACCACGTCGCGGCCGTCATGGCGGCCAAGGCTTCGGGTAAGAGTAAGGAGGCGGGCGCGGATGTGCTGGTTTGGGGTGGGAATGAGCATTACCAGCTTGGAACGGGGAAGAGGACGAACCTGCATACTCCGACGTTTGTAGCGGGGCTGGACGCGCCGTCGAGGGTGCAGGATGATGTCGTGTCTGGGGAGGACCAGAGGCTGCAGCTTGCGCCGAAGAGGACGGTGAGGCTGGATGGGGGGAAGGGGAGAAAGGTTGCGTTTGAGCAGCGCGTCGAGTGTGGGGAGCTTGTAACGGCTGTTTACTCCGGTGTGTGAGTACGGAGGTAATTTCGGTTTCTGCTTGGGGCGTATCTTGTATCATTACAAAAGATGTAAAATAATCGGTGGGTTTTACGGGGTGGTGAGGGCGGAGTATGGGAAGGGGACTCGTCTCTACTGTACCGTCTATGAATCCAACTTGTCAATGGCCATGATATCAACGCCGCTTCCACGGGGTGCCTGTAGGAACGCAGACCAGGGTGGACTGAACGCCCGGTGTCTCCTGTTCTCATCCACGCCCTCCAGGCGCCTTCGGGACCTTGCCAATGAGTCCTTGGCCCGCAAATTCTAGCCCACTGCCAGGCAGTACGGGGAGAGCTGCTATTAGCCTGCCCATCCTGGGGCTCGAGGGGGCCGTCATGAGCAGTGCTCCCACCCTCGGCCCTACCGACAACGTGAGCCTGGGGTGCTTCCAGGTCTCATTCAAAGGCCTCGTATCACGAGGAATTCGAAACCAAGGGCATTAGCGTCTCTTCAGGCCAAGGCCACAGCAAGACAACCGTGTTACCAGGAACGGACTTCACTAGACCGGATGGACACACACATCAGGAGACAATGTGGCCTATCACTGTCGCATGAGCAACCCGCCCGGGGATAGGGGTTGATGCCATCATTGCCCTTGCTGGCCCCGGGACGACGACCTTGGCACCTCTGGCCGCTCCCACCATGCTCTGTACGAATCGTTGCGAACACGCCTTCAGCTACGGCGAGGACAAGACTTCTGGCCCAGCTGGATGGCCACCGAGCCTCGACCCCATGCTTCTCTCCGCCTTCTGCGGGCCCCTGACTGAGAGCCGCTAACACGGAGGGGCGGGATGAAGGTGTGTCGCGGATGAAGGTTGGGGGGACTAGCGGACTGACTTCTTGAGCTTCCATCACACCAGCTCGTCTCCCTGCGGGATTAGACTGGTCATTCTCACCTGGTCATCTCATTCATGTCCGCCACCCACCAGTCTTGCACCTGTCTAACCTCCCCCAAACCCCTTCTTTCCCGAACGAAGGAAGAGTTCTCGTTACAAGAACATATTTGACATGGTCTCTTGCCACTCCACGGATGCAGCACGAGCGTAGCATCGTCTTCTGCTCGTGTCGGGCTTCGTATACGAGACCGATGAGGCAGTAACCCCAGCGTGTCTCGGATGTAATAGTATCACCGCCGCTGTGACAGGTTCCTTGTCTTCCGATGGCCCCGATGTTGAATAGATGGTATCCGCTATGACGTCTAAACAATAATCACGCCCTGATAAGTCTCTCCCCAGATTTTCCCCACATGTCTCGTCGCTGCGCATCCGTGCGAAGCCTGTCCTGTCAAACCAATTCCGCCTAGTTGATGGCCATCCGTCTCACACGCACCCGCACCATCCCCTTAGTTGATAGCCCTCATCAGCATCTCGACCACGGCGAAGGTTCCGGCGCTAACCGGCATAGCCCTCAGCAGCGTCGGCGCAATGCCCTTCCAGAATCCCCTCGCACCCTCGGCCCTCCACGTCTGCGCGAAGCAGTCCCTCATGCTCTTATACTTTTTCGACTCCCCGAACCCGTCCGTCTGCATCTTGCTCTTGACGACGTCGAAGGGGTAGCTGCTCAGCCACAGCACCTCGCCCGCGAGGCCACCGTACGCCGCGACCTTGTACGGCGCAATGTCCTTCCGGTCGATGCCGTTGCGCTGCGCGTCCGAGTTCATCATGTACTCGAAGCTGAGGAACCAGAACCCGTACGCCTGTGCCTCGCGCAGGACCGTGACCGCAGAGCCGCGGTACACGCCCCGGAAGAAGCCCTCGTGGGCGCCCAGCTTGCGCACGCAGTCCACGGGCCCGCTATATAGCCTTCCCTCGCCGTGAGGCTGCGTCTGAAGCCGGATACGGATGTGCTCGATGGGGCTCGACAGCGCCGTGTTGGCAACGCCGGCGAAGGCGCCCGACGCGAAGTACTGGGCATAAGAGAGCGGCCCGGTGGACTTGTTGCGGTCCTCGAACCAGCGGCGGGCCTGGTGGAAGGCGCCGAACTGGACCGAGACGCAGGCGCCGATGCCGATGAGCGGCGTGAGCGTCCCCTTGTAGAAGGCGAGGGGCCCCTCCTTCTTGTAGATCGAGGCCGCGGCGGAGAGGGCGCCAGAGTAGGCCGTCGAGGTCTGGAGGCGGACCTTGACGATGTCGAAGGGCTGGCCTGGAGGGGGGTTAGCGGGTGGCGGCTGTGGGGGTCGGGCATGACATCGGGGGTTAAGGGTGTACCGATGAGGACCTGCGTCGCGCCGCCGACGGCGCCCGCGAAGAGGTCCTTGATCGTCTGGCTCCCCGAGGTGGAGTTCTCGATCTCTGCTGCCGCCGCGGCCGCCATTGTCGCTAGCCCTCTGGGAGGAGTTCGGGAGCGGGTAGAGTTGGATGAGCGCGCGAGTTCCTGTCCGGGCTGAGCTCACGAGGGGGGAAATTGCGGCGCGGCGGGGGCGGGGGCGGGGGGGGTTGTTTGGCGGGTGTAAGTGGGAGCGAAGCGGAGGTGAGGGCGGGCGAATGTCGACTTGGTCGTTGGGTAAGCGCTTCCGACACCGGTGGTTGGGGCAGCCCGGCAACACCTGCCACATGCGATGGCGTGCTTTGCCGAGGGGAAGCGACCTCCATTGGTGCATCGATAGGCTTAATCTCATAATCTTCCTCCCGCACTCACACACCTCGTTCATCCGCTTCCGCCTGGCTTCGAATCCTCGCCATCCAGTAGAACGTGGATTATCTCGAGACACTGCGTCTCCTCCGCCCGGTAGCCTCGCATGCCGCTCGTGGCTCGTGTGAGACCCATCCTGCGGACTTCCGACAGGTTGAACAGACATATCGCCACCAACTACACGAGTCCGACACCCTGTATGCATTCAAGATAACGGGCCCCCCGCCAAGTGCTACGATGATGTATATGTACTACCGCGGGGGCGGCGGCGCCCGACTAGACTATAACGTGAACGACCAGGTACAAAAAGTAAAGTAGGAAAGGGGCAAAAAAGTATCAAGGGAGGAAACGACCCAGAAGGTCGAAGTGGGACTCGAACCCACAACCTTTGCCAGCTTCCGAGGACCGGAAAGCAACGCGCTACCATTGCGCCATCCGACCCTTCCATAACGTTCAGACGGAAGCGAGCAGTGGATATGCAGACTGGGCACGAGCAGGGTTGTTGCGCAGGCAGAATTGCCCGCCATTGTCGTGGGCGCGGTGCCGACTATGCTATACGCTGTCGTGGTCCAGCGTAGTAGACCGCAGTGGCGGGACAGTTGGGCCGTCACCTGGAGGGTCGAGGGTCCATGGGCCGTGGTAGAGCCGCGCTAACGATAGGGAAAAGGTTCCATCGCCCCACATCCCCGCTGGGCTTTTTCATTTGTTCAAGGGACACGTTTCATCAGCGGTGGGATGGCGCAATGGTAGCGCGTTGCTTTCCGGTCCTCGGAAGCTGGCAAAGGTTGTGGGTTCGAGTCCCACTTTCACCTATCGTTTTTGCTCCGTTTTTGGTCCCTACTTCCTCTATCGACATGAATACACTTACTTGCTCCCACAAGGGAACAAGGTTTCTCTTTTGTCCTTTGTTCCACGCGTTTCCTTGGCTCGTAGACAGTGTCATAGGGATATAGCAAGCTATCAAGGATGATATCGAAGATCAATGCTAGAAGGGTAGCGGCCGGAGCAGCCGGTTGGCACGAAGTAGGCCGGGCACGCTTGCTTCCGGACCTTGTCTGTCTGTTCTTGGGCCCAGTTTATGCCTCGGATGATGTTCTGGGCTGTAAAATGGAACGTAGGCATCATTACAGAAGGTAACACCCTCGTCAGTCGAAAGATCGCGGAGGACAACATACGGAAGTATATGAACGCGCACTCTAGCCACCACATACACGGCAACGCGACATTGGCCTTCTTGCCTCAAAGAGATGAATGAGTCTGAATTTGACCGTGACTTCACGAGGGCTCGCGTTGGTTCAGGGTACTCCATGCGACAGAGGCGTGGTGCGCAAAGGACACGCAGGGCTCGACCTACCTACATCCCCGTAGCTTGGTCTTCCACCTTCAGAGGCTTGGATTGCTGCGGTTTCTCGTATAGCTGTGTACCAGCATGCGTGACAGGCTGCCCGAGGTTCAGGGGAAGAGCTCAGGGAATTCGGGTGCGTATATCGGACGAGTTACCCGTCGGGGGCGCGCGTCTTATTCGCATCGTCATCCGGTGTGCCACTGCCCTCTGAGCAGCTTCCAAACAGCCTTGACCCTGTATCTATGGCCGCAGCTCAGCGTCCTTTATGGGCGACGGACACGAAGCACTGCCTCTTGGCGTCGGACACGGAGACCGCGAGACATCGGTGCACGATAAAGGTGGCGCCACTGCTAGCCAGGGCTTACTCGGCCTAATCGCGTTTGGCTGGGGTTGGAAAGTATAAGGGACACTGATGGCGACGATGGTGCTGCTCAGTTGCTGGATGAACGCATCATCGGACAGAGCGAGATGTCTCGGCTGGGCTCGACGTGCCAGTCCTCCTATTCACGCGATGCCATTGGCACCAGTGAAGAGCACCTCCGGATACGCCTGGTGGTCAAGGGGAAACATACCGCAAAGGACTACGCGGCGTATCTGGCAGACTCTGTTGCGGCCCCGGAGTGGCATCTGCCATGAACAACCGCGAGGGTGAATGATGGGCCGATGGCAAGACTTGCAATCCCCCGTTGGGAACCTGTGCCGGCGAGTCCGCGAGTCGGGGCAGCAACAACAACCAGCGGCTCGGCACTAACACCTCTGACCCCCTCGGGGCGGCAAGATTGGGGCACGGGGCCGCCAGAGCTTTGGCCTTCAGCGAGTTCATCAATATGGGGGTCAGGTGCGTAACTCCACGGACTCGGCAGTGAGTCCCGGGAAGAGATCCGGCTGCCTGTGATGATGGCAAGGAACCTGCAGGCAGAGGGACCAAGGTTGACGACTGGAAGAACCGGCAGACAGAGCAGTTTGGGAACCCCCTACAACATGGTGTTCATACTGCTGTTATGTGTAAGTCTACGCTACGAAAGGACGTAACCGACCCTCCGCCTTGGACTTCAATGCTGAGGTCTTCGACTCCTGTCCGTTCGAGCCCTTCCTACACTGCAGTAAGGAAGTATCGGCGCCTCCGTCGTTCGATGCCCCTCGACGCCATCTCGAGTCCCCCTCTCACCTCAACCTTCGCCTCGTTTGCGGATCTTAAGAGCTCATCCCTGCCCGTAAGCATCCTCTCCTCCCCCCCCCCGGGCCAAACAGACTCTCGGCGTCCGAGCCGGGACTCTCCCGTCGACGAACCCACCGGACTTGCTGACTGCGACGAGAGATAACCCCAGCCGCGACCCTAATACGAGGTCCCTTCCTCCGATGCCTTGCAACGCCGCGCCGAGTGTGCCAAGGAGGCAACCAAAAGCGCCCGTCGCGTGCACGGGGGAACCTGCCGCCAGGGGATACCCGATCGCACCTCACCCCGACCCACAATCGGAATTGAGGATGGAGTGACGGTGATGCGGTTGAACGTGGAGAAACAATTGCTGTGCTACGGCGGGGATTTGGGGCGCCGGAGACGACTGAGGACTCTCTCATACGGGACGCTCCACGGCGAGGCCCGGTGACTGAGGTTCGGACACGGAAGCTCCCCTGCATACGCGGAAGTCGCCAAGAGCTCGGGCCCATCTCACTGGTGCTCCGGAGGAATCTACGTCTTTATGCGGCGATGACGAATCTCAGCACGTGTCGGAGCATCCGCCTTTCCCCAACTGTGGCCGACAGCATCGCGCCGAATCGTTTACATCTGTTGAGCACCAGGTTGACGCGGGCACTAGCCCACACGAATCATGACCTGATCCTTCGTTCCCAATGGCAACGGCGATATTGGCTCCCCTGCATTTCCGACATCGTTGTTGCGTTGTGACGCGGCAGTGGCTTCATTCAGCCCGTCAAACCATCTAGGTCCTATAGCTTTTCTGTCCTGAAATTCAATTGCCTCTTGCGTCTGGGTTTCGTCTTATACGTAGCATGGCACGTTCTACAGGTACGGAAATGGCAGGGGGACTCGAGGGTCCGCGTCGGCGTGGCGATCGTAAGCCCACATACGGTATGGGCTACAGCTCGCGACGAGAGTCTCGCCTGGCATACTGCGACGGGGCGCGTGTCGAGGTGACTGGTGTTTGCCGTGGCAGATCGCGTGTCTTGAGTGCAGCTGGCTGATGCTGATGAGGCGGTGCGCACGGCCGAAATCGACAAGCAGAGCGGGGGCGGCAGCGGGTGATTTTGCACCCGAGGCGAGATGTGCACTCTGTAACATCTGTCCCGCTGGTCAATGCATCGCTGATCGGTATGTCCCACCTGTTGGCACTCGTCATCTTCAAGACGTCGGTACAAGGGATGCATGGCGACGGTGGACGAGGTTCACGGCGGGTATCGGCGGCAATGCGTGAGCACGGGGAACCTGTTCTGTTAGCCCAATGCCAGCCTTGAGCCGACAAGTCGAGACGCGTAGCAAGCAATTGCAAGCAGGAAGCCCCATTCATTCGTGAAAATCTCACGGCGCTCTAAGAGCAGGCGGGCGCTTGCCCTCGTTGCCCGTGAGAGCCATCCCCCACGCTTGAGCCATCACGCCCAGCGCTGCTCGAAAGCCGGCCCCGGCCCGAACGTGGCGATGGCGACGACTCGATCGGGAAGGCCGAGCCGCATTGCGCCTGCAGACTGCGTCGCACAACCCCTCCATCACGGCCAGCTTTGCCTCACCCGCGGCTTAGGATCGCTGACACAACCTTTTCCCCATTGCCTTGGCAAACTGGTGACGATGAGACGACAGGTTTGATGATGGGGTGGCCGGGTCAAACGCCCACCACACCCATTCCTTTGGTCGAAGCGATGGGCCGTCGTTTCAAGGGGGAGTTTATTTGGTGCTGCACATCGTATGGGGTCGAGCGGAGAGTCCACAATGTCGAGGACAACGGGTGCGCATCTCATCATGACCTCCAGCGACACGCTGTTTCTAGCCGAGGCCGCTCGCGTTTTGGCTCTTTGCGCGTGTCGGCGACCCTCCATTCCATCCATACAGGCCGACATCTCCGTGCGAATTGTCGGATCGGACCCGGCGTAGATTTGCCTGTTTCCGGGGTGGAAGTTGATACACTTCGGACGAAGCGGACACTCAGATGTGAACTTGGACGGCATCGGAATGCTGAACCGCCATTGCAGACGCGCCTTCCACGGGCAATTCGACCGACAGCGAATTCGGGAGCAAAATCGACTGAGGCGCTTCACAACCCCAGGCGCCGGAGGCATGGATTCGGGGCCCCTCAAGGCAAAGAGGTATGGGGAGCCCCCCTCCCCAAAGCACAAAAGGGACACACGGGGCTATTAGTACCAGCCCATCACACGCCCAATTCCCCCAATACCTTGACCACAATATTGCCCCTTGACCCTTAACCCAGTCCCTCGCCAAAGCTCCCTCCCCGTGCCCTCCTTTCTCTCACTTCATGGCCAGCCAGCCCAGTTCCCCACGCCCGTATCTCCACATGGGGGTGCCACGGGCAACAAGCGAGGGCCGCAAAAGCCGGGCTGCTTCCGAGACCACTTTGCTCGGAGCCTACCTGGATGATTGCACACGCCCCCCCTGTCCCGCAGTACCGTATCGAACTGAATCGGCCGATGGCGCCAGGGAGCCCAACGGTGGCTGCCAATTGACCTCGGGCCACGGTTGAAAGGGGGATGGAGCGGAGGTACGGAGGTGTGTGGGGCCATTGAGCGAAGATCCCATCGCCAGAACGACGACTCCGTTTCGCGGCTGGGGGAGAGCGGTCACAGCGCTCACTTACCCCAGCCTCCTTCCACCCCATCGTCGCGCATAAAAGCTATCCGCTCATCATCCACTGTCGGTGAAGAAATCAACTCAAGTCTGCGCAGCTGAAGCTGGAGTTTCAACCGAATAAACAGGCCACCCGCAGCATCCGCCAGCCCTCGGCGTCCGCCCATCCTCCGAACGTGACCCACCCAGTCTCCGCCAAGAGAAGCAGACTTTCCACCAAGTGGGCCCCCCACGACGCCTCCTCGCAAGCCGGCTGGCCCAGCTCTCCCACGAAGCGGAGCCAGGCCCACTTCTGAGAAACACGGGTGGGACGCCTGGAGGCCGGGAACAAGGCAGCGCCAAACGGTGAAGAGTTGGGGAAGGTCTGGACGGTCGGTTATGTATGTGGTTTCGAGGTTTCGTAAGTACTTCTGTGGGTGTTTTCTGTCTCATTCGTAGCATGACGTTGGGAAAAGTCCGTACGCCGAGATTAGTCAGGTGAGCCTCATCTGCAATAAGACGCAGGTTGATCCCGAAGGCTGGAAAATGCCGCTGGATAGGGAGAGTCCTGTGGCACAATGCTTCCTTGCTTCCAGCCACAAGCAGGAACACCGCCAATGGCTCCTCGAATCCAACATCGAACAGATCGAAGAGAGGGTGTCCTCGGACTAAACCGGAGCCCACAAGCTGTCATCAGACCGTCGTAATCGCCGCCAGCCACTCACATCAGCCCCCCCTTACGCGGGTCGGGTCCCACGGACACGAAAGGCCTCAGAATTGGGAGAGGGGGATCGTGCCGGTACCTCGAGTGGAGGTACCTTGCACGCAAAGAAATGGTGAGGGAAAACTTTTCGAGACTGTCTTTGTTGAACGAATCATGTCGTCAGGACCCTGGCCCACCCGTTGGCCTGTCTCGTTCCAATTAGGTGGGCGGCCGCCAAGGCGAGAGGACAGCACCCCTGCGCTGTTCATGTAACCAAACAAGGGTTTGGACCCATGTGCTGGGGCTCCTTTTCTACGACACCCCTGTCCAGAGGCAGGGAAAAAAAGACGGGGAGACTTCCGTTGGGCCCTTAGAAACGGAGCGATGGGAACGAACGGAAACCGTAAACAGGATGGCAGATCGTCAGCTCTGAGAGACAGTATCAGGACTTTGATTCGCCAATTGGTGTCCAACCAAGCTCGTTGTTTTGGCGGCGAAAAGCTCGTGGATGTCGCCTGGAAATCGGCTTGCAGGTCAGAAAAGTTTCAACCCAGCCTGCACCGACTTCGGCACAGGCACGTACGAGCATTTAGGAAAACACCTTGTCAGCAACTCACCACCAGCCGTCCCGATCGACGTGCTTCCAACACGCCCCTTCGGCGTACCTCCTCACCGCGAAGCGGCGCAAGAACTATCCTGGTGCCCGCTTGGGGCGTCGGGAGTGGGGCGTTGAAGCCACGCAAAGTATTCCTCGCCCGTCGATAGGCGGACAGTGACACGGGACCGCGGGAGGACTCGTCCTCTGGCACACCCCCCCCCCCCCCCCTTCCCTCTCTAGCTCAGAGCTTTTCCAAACGCCGCTCCGTAATCGAACAGCCTCAAGCTTTCTTCTCGTGAACCTTGCCCATCCGAGATGGCCCGAGGACCGCCGGGACACCCGCCCTCCTATCAGACGGCTCCAAGGGCGCCCAGCCGGGAGACCCGCTCGCCTCTTCGGGGTCCCTCACGGGCCCGCGCGCCGTGTGTCCTCAACGGAGAGAACGGTCGTTGCTCCGTTAGTGATACCCCGGCCGGATTCTGGGTTCCTGAGGCATTTGGGAACGGAGGCCGAAAATTTTTCCCTTGCTACCCCCGGCAAGCTCAGACCCAATTCCCGCATTCCCCACATTTTCCTAGACCCGACTCAGAATCTCCCCCTTCTCTTTCCCACCCTTTTCTTCCTCTCCCTCATTATCTCTTTCCCACAAGACCAACCCTCCTCTACTTCTCCTTGTGTGTGTGTGAGCGTCGCGTGTTGCTTCCTCTCCTCGTTGTAGAATTCTTCTCCCACCCAAACCGAATCATCAAGATGTCGTCCGCCCGCTTCGCTTCCAAGCTCATGGCTTCGGCCGCCCCCAAGGTCGCCAGGCCCGTTGCCCGCACCCAGTTCGCTTCCGTCACCTCGAAGCGTGCCATGTCCGGTAAGGAAATCATCCCTCGGCTTCGCCACGCAGCAGCAGCAGAGCAGAGCTCCGAGCTTCTTCGCCAATGGCTTGCCAATTGAGCGAGGCTAGCTCGGGGCAGCTTACGGCGAGCTTTCGCCAATTGAAGCTCTCGGCTTCGTCGGATCAAGCGGAACAACGAGCTCACGAGAATTTCTTCCCACAGGCTTCAACGGCCTCAAGCGCCAGCAGGCCCCCTCGATCGTCAACGCGGCCACCCGCCAGGCCTTCACCAAGGTCGGCTCCCGCCGCGCCTACTCCTCTGAGATCGCCCAGGCCATGGTCGAGGTCTCCAAGAACCTTGGTATGGGTACCGCCGCCATCGGTCTGACTGGTGCCGGTATCGGTATTGGTCTCGTCTTCGCTGCCCTCCTCAACGCCGTTGCCCGCAACCCTGCCCTCCGTGGCCAGCTCTTCTCGTACGCCATTCTTGGCTTCGCCTTCGTCGAGGCCATTGGTCTCTTCGACCTCATGGTTGCCCTCATGGCCAAGTTCGTAAGTTGAGCCTTGAAAAGACGGCCACCCGATGACGCGTACATGACCCGTTACTGACACGTCCCAGACTTAAACGCGCCGTTACGCTTAGCGCGCGTCTCCTGTGGGTGGGAGAACTGTTTATAGCATCCACACGGCGATACTCGAGAGCCAAGATCACCGCCGCCCCGAGGTGTATGGATTTTAGGGAGGTTCGAACTAACCTACCCTGCATTGTGGACCGACCGGCCACATCATGTATTTCTATAATTTCAAAATCCATGATAGAGGATAGAGAAGGGGTTAGAAGAATATATGCCAGTGAGAAGAGGAAGCTCTCGATCACTACATTACCTCTGTCGCCAGCCGTTCGCAGCTAGCCTGACCGCGTGATGTCTGCTGTTACGTGGTGAGTTCACTTGAGGTGCGCTGCTCATTTTTCCGATTTAGGTCGCCGAACAAAAAGTCTGATTCATCCTCAACAAACACGATGTCCCATCGGTGCTGTCTCCCATCATTAGTCGAGCGTTTCCCATTGTTCCGATATTGAAACCGGAGACGTGTCCTGCGGGATCCGTCCATTCCGATACTGCCAAAGGCGACTCAAATCTTTCACCCTGACGATAGCTCCCGCCGGTGGCTTTGATACCGGTCTATCATCGTGAACGTCGACATCGCCGGTGATGTTCCCGCTTCCGAACCCTCTCCTTCCACACCAGCTGATATCGAACGCTCCTCTTTCATGCTTCGACGCATCTCCGTCCGATCCAATTTGAACCTCGCTCTCCATGAACTCATTGTCTTCGGCCGCCCCGATGAACCTTCCTGTCTCGGGGTCCTTGTCGAGCGGGAACATACCATCCAGATAGTGCTGGCAGAATTGGTGGCCTCCACGGTGGGATGACCGGATGAAGAGCCTTCCGATAAACCTGGGGACGGTTCGTGATGCTAGCGACGACGTAGCGAAGTGCAGAATCCCCCACAGTGCCGCAAAATCTGTCAAATGTGCGTAGTGTTCCACGTGCGAGATGGCGCGGTCTTCAGTAGTTGGGTGTCTCTCAACAAGCATCGTTGAAGTCACAGACTGCCGCCTGTGGTAGAGAGGACGCGAGGACGGGCCCGATACCGGGCTCACCGTTGTGTTGCCAATTGACGACGCATGAGTGATGGTTGTGGTCGTGGTCTCGATTGTAGAGGTGGGATCCAGCTTCGCAAGCTGCTGGGAAACTACATGGCGATGTGGATTGTGGAAGTGGTTCGCCGCGTTCCCGAAAGTGTACACTTCGAGCTTCCCCAGGAGATCCTGCGGAAGCTCTTGCAGCATCCAATCCACCGCCAGGCCGCCTTCAATCCCACCTTGGGAGTGTAGGATGAGGATGACCTTTCTAGTCTTGGGGCTGTAGAGCTTCTCCTTCACGATCCGGTAGCAGACGCGAGTATCACAGGTGGCGTAGTTGAGATTGCGCTGGATGAGACACTCGATGATGTCGAATACGATCCCGTGGGTCTCGTTGTGGATTCCGATAATAGGGCGGCCGAAGGTTAGGGCAAGGCGGTTGAGGTCATTCATGAGCCAGTGCTCACTGTAAAGGATCAGTTCCAATCTCGGAAATAGGGTCTTGACTTGATAGCTTACCCGACTGCGATCCCATTTACGAAGATCCACTTCTCGTGGGCATGTTCTGGCAATGCCGCCGCATACTTCCTGTCCGACGTGTATATCGTTGCGCGGCCTTTGTTGAGCAGAGAACAAAACATTCGATTCACCGTGAGAAAAGCGCCCACCTCCGCTACAACTATCCAGATCGGAAAGAAGATGACATATGGCAGGCAGGCGAGGAAGGAGACCTGCATAATGACCAATATTGTATGGATAAGGATACATCGAATATTCTCATGGGTTGGCGCAAGCTCGCTGAGGCTTCCGGAGTCATGTGGCCGGAAGGGCATGACCAGCCATGGCAGGGCCCATACGAGGCGGAAGAAGTGGTACGCATCCTATGCAAACAGCCTCCATGGCGAGTCGGTATAGCTGTAGTTGATGGCATTGCTTCCGTCGGCCGCACGGCCCCCGCATGTCGTTCTCCGTCGTTCCATGTCTTGCTTGTCGTTTCTCTTTCTTTTTGCCTGAAATTAGAGTCTGGTTAGGGTGAGGTTTGTGGGAAGGTAGATTGCGCACTTTCAGGTACGAATCCTAGAGACATCCGGTCTCCCACGAAGCTACTTCGCGTAAAACGGTCCTGATGGGCTGTTCCAGGAACGGAACCTCTCCATTGTTTACATAGACCGGGTTAAGCAGATCGCCAAGCAATGTGGGCGTGTGTGTTGGTAACACAAGCAGGGCAGCCCCTCTGTCACAGAAATGGAGTCTCCTGTCAGCAGACTGCGACCACGATATCAAACGGATATGGCGTGGAAAACGAGGTTGTCTAGGCGCGACCAGTCGATCCTGCGGTGTCGCCGTTGTTGCATGGATTGATCACAATTTGGGAGGTTGAGTATGGAGCAAGTAACTTAGGTATTCGAGATAATCTAGTGAAAGAGGCCTAGGTTAAGAGGACGAGCCGAGAAGAAAAAAGACAAACGACCTAGGAGCGGTTGCGATGTTGATGTTGATGGAGGTGAAGGGCGGACGTCTCGAGCGGGGAAGTTGGGCGAGGCGGCATGTTGCAGGTAACGGGGATATCGCAGTATACAGACACGCCCACTAATACGTGCTTGTACACCTTGCTCAGTGCGAGCGACCTCAAAAGTTCACGGCGCAGGAACAACAGTCCCTTACGATCCGTAGCTGTCGTTACTACAGATCGTCTCATTTTTACGTGCAAAATGGCAGCCACAAGCCCGTTCAACCCGCCAAGCCAACCCAACGATGGGCCCGTCGACCTCCGCGTAGAGGACTACCTTGACGACAAGCTCCAATCCACCACGGATCTCGACACCCTCGATGACCTGCTGGCGAAGGTCGAGCTCCAGCAGACCCAGCTCAGATCCCAACTCGATGACGCTACGAGGGAGCTCGCCGACGCCCGGCGCACGGCCGACGAGCGCCAGGACACGCTCGCTGCACGCATAGACGACTTCCAGGAGCTCCAGCGCAGCATCGACGCCCGGCTCGCGGTCGCCTCGGACTCCGACGCCCCTAACGACGCTATCTCGCGTCTAGAGGTCCCCTTGAAGAAACTGCGCGCCGTCAAGATTGCCCAGAAGTACCTTGAGCTCCTTCGAGACGTCGACGAGCTGCGTGCCGAGGCGCGGTCGCATCTACCGCAGAACCCCAAGGCCGCGCTCGGCGCATATACGAAGCTTAGGAAGCTTTCCATTCGGCTGAGGGAGCTCCAGGAGCCCGCGGACGATGCGGCCGTGCACCTTGTTACGCACGTTACTGTCATGACGGATATGCTGTGGGACGAGATGAAGAAGACAATGTCGCGCGAGTTGGAGTCTATCCTGAGCGCTAGAGGCTGGCCGAACAAGATCGACCCCGCCGAGGCCGAAATGGATGAGGAGTGGCTGGCCTGCTTCGAAAAGCTATTGGACCTCCAGGTCCCCGAACTCTCGTACACAGAGTCGGTCATCTCCCTCTTGCCATTCGACGTCATGTGCAGCATCTTTGTCTCGGAGTTCCGCTTCCACTTCATGAGCGACAAGCCGACCAGCCAGCCCCAGAACATCAACACGCACTGCTTCCCCTGGTTCATCAGCACCATCAACAAGTGGGCGGACTTCTTTAGGGACAACCTCGGCTATGTGCTCTCCTCCAAGCTCCACGACACCCCAGCAGCGCAGCAAATCGTCTACGTGGACCCCGTTGGCGCCTTCATCACCTCGATGTTGCCTATCATGAGGGAGAAGGTGAAGCTGGTTATGCGCGATGCCGTCCATAACCCGACGTTCATGAGCAGCCTCATCGGGTACCTGATGGACTTTGACGACAACATCCGCGCCAGCTTCAGTTACGACGGCGGTAACCCCGACGGGTGGCCCGGCCTGACGTCCGAGGTGCTCGACGAGTACTTTGAGCAGTGGTTTCAGGCGGAGAAAGAGTTCGCCCTGGAACGCTTCCGCGCCATCATGGACGCGCCGGACGCGAGGGGTATCGATTACAACTATGCTGGGCTGGGCAAGACGAAGCCGACGTTTGGTGCTACGCGGGTGACGGACCTTTTGAGGTCCGTGACGCTACAGTACCGGCGGGTCACCAGATTCAGGCACAAGCTGCGATTCCTAATCGGGATTCAGCTTGATGTTCTCGACGAGTACCACGACAGGCTGCGCGGGTCGCTGGAGGCGTACGGTGCGCTTACGTCGTCCGTCGGGCGGACGCTACACGCTGTTACAAAGGAGCAGCAGGCTGCCCTCGAGGGCACAGGCTCCCTCGAGACGCTGTGCAAGGTCTTTGGCAGCTCAGACCACATCGTCAATACCCTCTCAGACTGGAGTAATGAGACGGCAAGTACTATCAAATCCGCAACAACCCCCAAGCTCCCGCGCTGACACCATAGTAGTTCTTCGTTACCCTCTGGGACGACCTCCAGACGCGGTCCAAGGGCTCCGAGGAGAGCCGGCCACTGTCCGGCGAGATGAACCTCGAGCAGGTGAAGGACAGGACCTCTAATGCAGTGGGTTCCGGCTCTGACGAAGGGGGCCTGTTCGACGAGACCATCGCAGCGTATAAGCTGAGGCGCAAGGCGGCGGGCGATTTCCTCGTCTCGGCGCTGGTGGAGTCTCATAACAAGGCTTTCAAGGCGTATATTGACAGGGCGCACTGGACACCAACGAGCGATGAGGCGGTGATAGACGCCAGCCAGCTCGCCATAACCGCCGAGCTCGACGAGCCCCTAAGAGTACGCGACCCCCGCAACCGCCCAACTTTGCCAAACGAACTTGCTAATCCATGCCTAGATCATCAACCGAAACCTAGACTTCCTCCGCCGCGCAATCGGCACCGCTCCCCTCCGCCGCACCTCCCGCGCGGCCCTCGACCGCCTGCAGGACACCCTCTGGTCCTCCATCCTCTCGCGGCACCAGTTCACGGCCCTGGGCGCCGCGCAGCTCGCGCGGGATCTCGAGGCCGTCGTGGCGATGGTGGAGGGACACATCCGCGGCGGCTCCAATGCGCTAAGGGTCATTGTCGAGGGGTCGAGGTTGCTTGCGTTGCCGGTTGAGGGGGAGGGTGGGATGGGGTTGAGGGAGGTTAGTGAGAGGGTGTTTGAGGGGGAGGAAGGGGCGAGGGAGGTTCTTGGGGAGCTTGGGCTGCGGAGTTTGACGGTTGGGGGAGCGAGGCATATTCTGCAGAGGAGGGTGGAGAACGCAGAGTAAGATGGGGGGACCTGTGGATCATGTCTGATGTTTGACAATGGGCGAGCTTGCATCGTCTTGCATAAAGGAATAGAACACCTCGACATATGGCTATGGTGAACTCGTGAATCGAAATAGGGTATCTCAATATTAAAGCGATAGAAATGCCAACACGCAACTACACCACCGGCTCGTCCCGCCCCCCCATTCCCGCTTTCCCTCCTTCTTCATCCAGTCCCCTTTGCCCTCCCGGCCCGTCCAACTCTCCCTCTGCGCTTCTCTACCGCCCTTTCCATGACTACTTTACCCCTCCCTTGTCTGCTACCTCCCCCTCTACCTTTTGACGCTGCTCTTCCACGGCCCCTTCCTCTTCCGCTCTCTCTACTTCCGGCCCTTCCCCGACTGGCACCTCTCCCTCTTCCCCTCTTCACCTCCCATCTACCACCCCTCCCTCTCCCGCCCCGCCCCCTCGAGTCCCCACGGCCCCGCGAAGAACCCATCTTCAGCGCAGCTAGAACGGACGCCTAGTCGGTCCCCGCCGCCTTCGCCGCCGCCGCCTTCCTCTCTAGCTCCTCAACATACCATTCCTCGAACCCCTCTGGATCACACGCCCTCTCGAGCCCGATCCGCTGTTTCTTGACCCAAGCGCGCACCGCCTCCTTCGCGACCCGCACCCTCGGCACAAGCTCTACTTCGTCGTCCGCAGCCTCGCCCGGCCCCGCGTCCTCTTCGGCATCTTCCGTCTCATCCTTGACAGGCGGCTTCTTTGGACCCAGACCGTCCTCCTCCGCGACGTCCATATCCCGCAGCACAGCCAGACAGTCCTCCGGCGCAATCCACGTCGCATCACTACACTCATCCACATCCACGACGTCCCTCTCGGTAGAGAGTATCCACCTCGCGATCTCCCCCGCCCAATACCGGCCGTAGCCCTTCCTCCCCAGCTCAGAAATCGGCTTCTCCGGCCCGCCGAGGATGCCCTCCCTCCGCGAGATCTCGTACGACACGCCCATGAGGAGGGACCCAAGTCCCTTGCGCTGCCAAGGCGGGAAAACGAGGATGCAGGCGAGGTTGTTGTTGTCCCAGGAGAGCTTCTCTTTTGAGAAGAAGCCGCAAATCTGGCGCTTGGGGGGAGACGTGGGGGAGGAGGGGTCCGGGCGGGAGAAGACGAGGAGGAAGTAGGTGAAGCCTGTTACGTCGAAGAAGACGGACTTGTTATCGAGGAAGAGCTTTGCGAAGAGGGAGAGGTTCTGGCAGAAGAGCTGGATGCCAAGGTTAGTTATTGCTGCCATTGTAGTGGAAGACTGATTGTTGGGAGACTTGCCCCGTCTTTCGCGCCGTCGACCTCCCATATGCTCCACTCCCCTTCATCCTCCACGTGCGACACCGCAGCTCCCGCCGAGCCCCTCCTCCTCTTTCCCTTCCCGTTCGTTTCCGGTACCTCCCTCTTCGCCCTCGGATGGACATAAATCTTCCGCCCTGGCACCGCGCACCCGCTCTCACACACGCGCACGTGCTCCCACCATGTCACGAGCTCCTTGGAGTACTTGAAGCAACGCGGACACACGTATAGCCGGTCCAGAACGGGCGAGGCATCGCGCTCGGCCTTTTTGGTCGCCTTGCCGGACCCGCCCGCGGCGGCAGCGTTAGCGGGCCGCGGGGCGTCGCCGAGGACGTCCTTGTTGTAGTAGGAGGGGTACCACGTCCGGAAGCAGATGTTCCCGAGCACGACTTTATCGATGTTGCGGTCGGTCGTCTGGGGAGGGTTCTGCGTGCTGTCGGATGAGGTCTGTGGTGGGGCTTTGCTCGGCGCGTCTTTCGGGGCGCGGGGCGCTGTTCCGTTCTCTGCTGATGTTTTGCGGGGTGCCGCCCCGATGGACGTCACTTTATTGCTTCCTCCGGTAGATTGTGTAGTCGGACGGCTGGCAGGTGCCGTGGGGAACTTGAGAGTCGTCTGGGTATACTTAGGACCCGACGACGCGCCTCTCTCCGCGGCGCCCGATCCGTTGGCGGCGGCTGTACCCTTGGTTTGTTTCCTCGTCGCGGCCGGAGCAGCCTGCCGCCCGCGCCGCGCCTTTGGCGCGCTAGGCCGTGTCGAAGACGCGTTGGGCTCTGCGGTATCCTTCGCTGGGGATTCGGGTGCCGGGTTCGGGGTTTGACGCGTCGCTCGGCGCGTCACGGCAGGAGCCGGTGCTACCTCTTCGGTGTCATTGTTTTGTCGCTTGCGCTTCGGCGGAGCCATCAAGCTGGGGACGCGTGGATGTATTCAGGGATGAGCGGCAGCTGCCAAGCGCGGCATCGAAAGTGAAGGCGGACGATTGATTGGTGGTGAGGGGTTACCGTACGGCGAAGTCGAGCAGCACAAAGGGAAGGGGTGTCGCGGTAGCCCGTGGTAGCATGGGTTTTAGGACGAGCGTTCGTATCTGTATGTCCGCGTGTTATCACTGTCTAACTAGCAGAAGACCACTGGCGAAAGGTACGTCTTGGAAGGGACCCCGGCGTAGCACGTGCTGTCGCCGATTGCCTTCATGACGCCTCCAGGCAAAGGTCGCTTACCTCATCACAAGCCTTCGGTGAGTCTCGGTGTACGATGTACTCTCTCGATGCCATCACCACCGTGATGCTGGGATTCCCGTCCAAGTTTACAGTTCTCGCATTTCAAGGGATGAAGGGAAAAGGACCGAGACGTACTTTAAAACCTGGCTCGAAGTTGATGCACAATCACTCCTCTTCTGGCAGTCCGTTTCCCGTTACCCTTGTCATCGATCTTCTCCATAACCGACCGGCCTAGATGGTCTGCACGCGGGTACATCAAGCCTTCCTTGACTTTTCTCGACCTTCCCCAATGAACACAATTGAAGCAAGTTGAAAAGACTCGGCCAAGTCTACAGTACCAAGTTACTCCTGCAGCCCACATGCATCCGCCTACCTAGAAATGAGGATTGGATACTGACTTTCCGAGGACGATTCTTGACATCTACTAGCGCCTGAGGAAGAGAACAACGCACGGTGACTACGGGGACCAACCCGAGTTGGTAGACTCGGATTAAAGACATTATAACCTTCTTCATCTTATATTACCTCCCACGTATAGAACCATGTGAATCGAACAGAGAATGGAATAAAGCATGAAAGAGGAAAAGAAACTCAAGCTTCAGCAGTCACAGTCAACGTAACCGTCTCCGTCGCCCCCTTCTCCGTCACCGTCTCCTTCTCCGTCACAGTAACCGTCGTCTGTAGAGGAAGGCTGACCGTGACATCAGTGCCACCAGCAGGAGCATCCTGTGTCCCATTCGCTGGAGCCTCCTGCGTCTCAGTAGCCGGAACGTCCTCGACTTCGCTAGGCGCGCCAGTCTCCGTCTCCGGCAAGTCAATGACATCGTTCCTCGTCGTCTGCGTGAAACCACCCGTGGGCTCCGGGGCGGGAGTCTCGCGTGGCTCGTCGGTCAGCGGTGGTAGGGTGGGCCCAGACTCTTCCGGCGCGGACGGCTCCTCGGGCTCATCCTCCTCTGCTGGAGGCGGGGTCTCAGCGGGAACCTCGGCCGTTGTCGTCGGGGGGACGAGGGGCCTGGTTAGGATCGAGGTGAAGAGGCGGGAGGTGCTGGGGGTGCTGACTGTTGAGGTGGTGGTGACGGTTGAGGTCAGGCTTCCGGTTGTCGTTCCCTCTGGTGCGCTGGGGTCCTCGGCCGCGGGATCACTCGGGATTGCGCCTGGGCTCTCGTCCGAAGTCTGGGTTGGACTCTCAACTGGGACCTCGCTGGGGCTCTCACCCGGAGCCTGGCTCGTCTGGCTCGGGCTTCCAGTCAGGCTCTCGCCCGCACTCTCGCTCGGCGCAGGCAACGCCACCCCTCCACCGCCGCTCAGCGCCCTCTCCGCCTCCTCCTCAGTACTACAACCGACCCTAACCCCCTTCACAGACGCCATCGGCAGCGCGTAACACGTCTTCCCGGCCTGACACTCCTCGACCCTGAACACGCCGCCCTCGCACCTCGCCATCCCGCCCTCCACGCACGCGACTTGCGTTCCCTCGCAGGCGGTGCCCCGCGTCAGGGACGAGAAGAGCTCGTTGAGGTCCTCAGCTTGCTTGATGTTGGCATCCATGATGTCCGGGGTGACGGTGGATGTGGCGGTCGGGATGGAGGTTTCTTGGGTGGGGACTTGGGAGTTTACAGGGGCGGTGGGTACTATTGCGATGGGGTCTGCGCTCGAGGACTCAGAAGAGGTTGCCGAGAGCGGTTGTGTGTTGGTGGATGTGATGTCTTCGGCGTCGGTCGCGGAGGCAGGCTCGGTTTCGGTGGGCGAAGAGGCATCGGTGCTCGAGTCGACGTCGGTCGCAGTATCGGTCGCAGTAGACTCAACGCCAGTTCCGGTGCCAGTGGCAGAAGACTCGAGTATGGAAGAGATGCCACTCCCGCTCGGCTCTTCAGTCTCCGTTGCAGTCCCCGTAGCATCGCCGTCGGCCGCCGTATCCGTTCCGATCGAAACAGTCGTCGTCGCAATGGTTTTCGTAACAGTCACCGTCTCCTGGGTTCCCTCACCCCCTGTTCCAGTTGCAGAGACCTCCTCGCCAGGTTCCGTACCAGTCACATCTGGCTTCTCGGCGCTAGATGAAGGCGTCTCGCTCGATGGCTCGCCTGTAGACGTCACATCCGAGCTCGGGGCTTCCGCTGGGACAGACTCGGAGTCCGCTTGAGTCGAGCTCGATTCGGCCGTGGCGCTCTCCGCGGGAGCCGTAGACTCGGGTCTCCGCCTCGTGCCGGTCACCTCCGCCTCCGTTGTGCTCTCCCGCTGTCCGTCTGGGGTCGAGGAGACCTCGGGCGTCTCCGACGCGGGGGAGTCGGGGATGATGGTGCTTATTATTGGGACGGGCGTGTCTTCGGGGTTTCTAAACATCAGAGTTAGCAAAGCCCTTTCTTCCTCGAGGTATAGTATGTGTGATACTCACGCCTGGGGGTCCGTGATACGCGCAAAGTCCGAGTCATCGCCGTCATCATCTATTAGACCGCGGTCAAAACCACGGTCAAAACCGTCCACCTCGCCACTACCCCCACTAGTGATGGAAACGCTCGCAACAGTCGTGGAGCTTGCCTCCTGCCGTCTGTATTTCTCCGGGTCAGCCTTGACTCTCAACCTCCCATCCCAAGGACGGGAAAGCTCACCTTACTTGCCTAAGGGGCCCGGCCTGCGCCCTCGTTGCAACCAGAAGCCCAATTAACAATGTCGAAAAATCAAGACGCATCTTGTCAAATCCTCAAAACGTTCTGGCGAAAAGAAGCAGAAAGCCCTCGAGGAGAGGGGATCCCGAAGGGTCTCGAGGGTCTATATACCCACAGAAGCCGGCCTTTCTCGAAGCACAAGGCAAGAGGAGAAAGCCAGCTGTGAGGCAGATAACACAGGAAGAGAAAGGTTGAAAGGGGGCCAAAAGAATGATGGCCCTTGTGAACGGAATGGGTGGTTCGCCACTGGAACAAACAATGGCGTGTGAAGGTGTATTCAGGCCAGCTGAATGGGAGGGCCCTGGATCGCCCGCAGACCTTTGCGTGGAGACGTCACCCCCGAGTATCACTTGTGCCGAGCGAGTGTATTTCACAAGAAGAGAAAGAAGAAACACGTCAAGTGTCCAACTGTCAAAGCGAGGAGAGAAGAGGATGAAAGAGAGTGGGAGGGGATAAGGATGGTGAAGGAGTCAAAGAAAGGACGCACGAACAAACGAAACAGCAAGAAGAAAGAGAAGGGAAAGGGCCGAGTCACGAGAAGGTTATCATTTCGCCAAGAAGGATGAGTCGGAAGAGAGGAGACAGTGGGCAGATTGGGAGGGGGCGTCGTCTATGGATGGGGCCAGACCGTGGTAACGCCGCCCACAGGCTCCGGGGGTCGCTTCTCTCAGAACTCATGCACCGCCCGGGAAAGGTATAAGACCCGGCCAACCAAGTCTCTGGGGCGCGTGGCCCCCATTCGCTCCCCGGCACTTTGAATGAAGACATGCGATCCATGCATTTGGCCGCGGCCGCAGCCATTTCCTCCTCAGCCAAGACAGACGGGGCAGACCCATAGGCGAAGAACTCATCTCTCGCCGCGCGAGAATCGCCGTTCGCGCCGGGTTGAGATACGGGGGCCGAGGAACATGTGCAATGCGGGCCACAGCACGGCCGCGTCACGGCGACGAGCCGAAACACTGAGCTCCGACTTGCAAGCGCTTGGCGGGCCCCTGCTCGCTTGTCATCGTCGCTTCTGCGCTTTGTCCCCGCGCTGTTTCCGCATTCGGCGATTTCCAGGGGTTCCGGGGATGTGATTGGCTTGTGCGGTTCGGGGGAGCTTGGTGAGCTCCGCCAAGGACCAATCGTTGTGGTCGACGGAGCTGGGCTTGGGATTTCAGGAGAAGATGTCATGGAGGGGCGGGGATAGGGGGAGGGGGTTGAGGCGTGTTGCCCCATTGGTTGGCGGAGGTGTTTGAAGACCCTGGGCTTGGGGACTTGCTGCGCTTGTCTATTCTGGCCGAGAGGATTCGCTCGCGGGGAAAGTTCAACGTCGAGATAGCCGCCCGGGAAAAGCTCAAGCAACACAAGAACGGCCCGACATGAAACCTCCGCCGCCCGTACTACAAGGTCCACAAAACTCTAACGCAGCGCCGGTAACCTCTGATACGCAGGACCATAAGCACAATGCCATTGACACAAACTACGCTATGCAGCCAAACACCACAAATGCAAAACAGAGAACGCCCGCAGCACAGACACCCGACACCCCTCTACCTCCGCCTAAACCTGCCCCCGCCACCCCCACCAGAGCCCTTCCCCCTCAGCTTCAACCGCCTAAAGTTGGCGTGCGCAAGCTCATTCACCTTCCTCGCCGCCCTCCGCACCTTGCCCTCCTTCTCCACCGTCCCCCTCTCCGGGCCCTCCACCTCCGCCTTGCGCTTCCGGTCCCCAGCGCACTCCCCGTCCGAGTCCCCGGCCTCCGTCTCGGCGTCTGACGCGAGGTCAACGGGGACCTCCTCGGCGGGCCGCTTGATGAACGTGGGCTTCATGTTGACGCGACGGGTAGTCCGCTTCTGGCCCTTCTTCTTGTACTCCTTCATCGGGCGTCCGCGATCGAGCTGTTCTTCGACGGGGCTGTCGTACGCTGCCTCGTCGTCAAAGCCGCCGAGGAGCATCGTGGGAGGCACATCGTCGGGCATCACCTGGGTTTCGGGCACGACCTGAGTTTCGGGCACGGCCTGAGTGTCCGCCACCGTCTGGGTTTCAGGTGCAGCCTGGGCATCTGGACCAACGTGACTATCCGCCTCCGGCGCAGCCGCCTTAGCCACCGGCCTTACACTCCCCGCATCCAAAGGCGGGCCCTCCATTCCCATTTCCATTTCCCTCATCGCCTCCTCCTCCTCATCAAACCGACTCTCCTCCACCTTCCTCAGCCCCGCCACGATAGCGCTCAGGCCCCTCGCAAACGGCCTCCGCGACGTCTTCCGCAGCTTCTCGGGGCTCTGGTACTCGGGCATCTCCTCCACCGCCGCCAGCGGCCTGCGCCGCAGGAAGCTCGGCGTCCCGAACTGTAGCTTTGACACAGAGACGGGGGTCCGCGCCTGCGCGTTGCCGTCGGTGGGCTTTAGGGGCGTGACGAGGTTGTCGAGGTAGCGGCGCTTGGAGACAGAGCTGGGAGTCCGGCCTAGCTTGAAGCCCTCCTCGTCCTCTTGCGTTGACTTGCTGGGCGTTTCGAGGGCGGAGGCGGGGCGTTTGGAAGGGGTCTTTTGGGGGGTTTCGTCGAGGAACGCAAAGAGGCCCAGGACCTTGCCGTCGCGGTGGGGCGTGGGACCGATGGAGGTGGGAAGCACGGGGCTCGGTGCCGTCCTGTCCGCGGAGGGTGTGCTGAGGGCGGGTTGCGGAACCGGCTCCGGCTGGGCCCCGGGGGCTGCCTTGTAGGTCTTTACGCGCTTAACAGGCGTCTGGATGGGCTCCGCCGCCTTGCGCTTCGCGGTGGGCTCATCTTCAATCTTTCCGGAAAGAATATCGCGTAGTCTGTTGTAGTCCTTGTACTTCTTGGCTGCCGGGAGTTAGTCTCGAAGCCGACCATAACACCTTAGAGGGACGCGGTAGGGCGGAAGGCGTACCTATATCGGGGGTCGCCTTGATGTCGTTTCGTGAGGGTTTCGCGCCGTGCTCGCGGCTCCACCTGTGCTCCCATCCCTTGAGGTCCGCGCGAAGGGCCTGACACTCCTTCTCCAGCAACGCTTTTCTTGTCGCGTCCAGGGCCATTGTAAGTCGCGCCCTGGTTGAGGATGCCGTTGATACAAGGCGTAACCAAAGTTGACAGGGGTAAAAGTCAAAGTCCAGAGAGTACAGTCTGTCGCCTAGTCGACGGTTGTTTGTAGATCTTTAGAGCAGAGGTGCAAGAGGTGTGTGTGGATGTTTAGAGGTTGGGAGGGTCCTGTATGGTCAATTAAATCCGGGAGCGCGTCTGACGTGCGGGACCTTGTCCCGCTGACGCGACGCGTTGGGCCCACTGACCCCACCATTTCCAGGCCCCCGCCGCTAAATTTGCCCGCCATCGTCCTGAACGGCGGACAAGTGGTCCCGGGTGGCGGGATTCGCCTCATCACTGCAACCTTGGGCCAAGTTCGTCCAGCACTCTTCGACCGATCCTTTGGCGAAGATCCGACAACAAACCGTCGTTCGAATAAAGCTCGGCCCTGAACACGCTGAGAGTCCATCTCGGACCAAGACACGTGAGGTGTCTTGGATCTACCACCGTCTCGATGGAGGTAGCGAGCCGGGACCAACACCTGGATCGCCGGCGTTGATAAGCCATCTCGGTGCCCTCGAATCGCCCCGAGCCTCGACCCCCTCCCGGTGCGGCAATCATCAGCATCGGAGGCTATGGCTCCCTCTTCAACACGGCCTCCTGCCCGCGAGGCCATGGCTTTCACCTCGGCGCCTCCTCCCCTCCGCGAGGACTGCATCATCTGCTTCGACGCCCTCATCGCCCCCGCCCGCGCAAACCCCTGCGCTCACGCCTCCTACCACCCCCACTGCCTCCTCCAGTGGCTCGAGATGAACCCCTCTTGCCCCCTCTGCAAGACCCCCGTCACGACCGTCACCCTCGGCCCCCGCAACCGCACAATCTACACCGCGCAGCGCAAGCCCGTGACGGACCCCCTCGCACCCTGGGGGCGCCCCGCCCCGCGCCGCCGAAGACGGAGCCCCTCTCCGACGGCGCCGACGCTGGAATCATATCCGCGGTATCGCCTCGACGTCTACCGCCGTGGCCGATTCGCACTGCACATAGGCTCGAACCCGCACACGGGCTACCAGCCCCTCACGCCATCCACGCTCCACAACCCAACGCACCTCTCCCGCGCGCGGTCCTTCATCCGTCGCGAACTTCTCGTCCTCGACTCCCTCGACCCCCCTGCGCCCCCACCCGTCACCCGGGGTTCCTCGCCACGGCGCTCCCGCGCGTTTAGACTGGAGTATATCCTCGCGGTGTTAAAGGCCGCGGGGCTGCAGGGCGCGTCGGGGGCCGCAGAGGAGCTTTTGAAGCGGTATCTGGGAGGGCATACGCGGTTGTTCCTGCATGAGCTAAGGGCGTTTTTGAGGAGTCCTTTTGGGAGGGTGGAGGAGTGGGATAGGGGGGTGAGACATGGGCCGCCGACGCGGTGACGGGTCTTGCTATGGAGTTTGGTGTTTGTCTTTGAGATACCATGGGGTTCAACGATAGGTGCTTGCTATAAACTAGACGCAATGTAAATGTCCACATTTCTTGTGTACCAGTCAATAAACGGACCGCTTAACGCACCATATACCGTAACGTCAATTCATTAACCATGCCAAGCATCACATATTCATCAACCCCCCCAAATCCTTCTCCATGGCCCTCAGCCTAGCCTGAAGTTCCCTCTTTCTCCTCTCCAACTCCCTAACCTCCTCCTCCTCCCCCCTCAACTGCTCCTCCGTCGCAATCGCCCCATCCTCCTCCTCTTCCTGCTCCTCTTCTTCCTCGCCGTAATCCTCCCCCCTCCAGTCCTTGTTCATGGCCTCAAGCATCGCACCCTGCTCCCTAACCTTCTCCTCGTAATACGTCATCCGCGCCTCGATCTCCGGCGCCCGGCCCCTCATCTCCGCGACGCGCCTCAGCGCGCCGGGGACTTCGTACACGCCGCATAACCTCTCCGCGCCCTCTAGCAGCGCCTCGATGTCTACCTCCCCTCCGCCACCCCTCGTTATCCGCTCGTGCATCTCCCCACCCAAGACAGCAGCAACGGCTGCATTCCGCCTTGGCGCCGCACGAGACGTCGGGGCCCCAGTCGTCACCTCCCCCGACGAAACATTGAAGACCGTCTGCCGCCTGGTACTGGGTTTGGAGGCGAGATCCTTCTGCGGCGCGGAGGCGGGCGGTGCAGGAGGCGGGACGGAGAAGAGGGCGCGCTCGTGGGGCTCTGTGTCGCGGAGGAGGGAGGTGATGTCGTGGTTTGCTAGGAGGGCGTTTGTGAAGATCTTGGGGGGCGGGAAGCTGGGGCTGTTAGCCGGATTGTGAAGTTGGGGTGTAAAGGGGGAGAGCGTACGGAAGGGAATCGATGCCTTCGCAGGAGTAGGCGATGTGGTCGAGGTGCGCTGCGAGTAGCGACATCTTGTCGGCCTGTCTAGTGATTATGTGGGCGTGGTTGCGCGGTGACGCGTAAAGGACGTCGAGAGAGGGGTAGCCGGACACGACAGAGGAGTCTTGTAGCTTTGTATCAAATTTCGTGGAGACCGGCCTTCGGTAAGGATGGAGTAGCAAAGGCTCTTTACGCGTCGTTGCCTATTGTGTGTGTTGGGTTGTTTGACGGTGAGTTTGGATCCCACGATCTATCTCCGCAAGTAAACAATTCGCGGCGGGCGCAGCCAAGTGTCAAAGGTTGCGAGAACCCGCGCGGTCAGCTGGCTATTCTTACCCCGCGCTTATCGATAAGCAAACCCCGCATCCTCTTCCCCGAGAGCACGACACCGAAGGAGCTCGATCTTTGATCCCCGGCCTAACAAGCTAATATGCATTTGAGGAATGGAGGGAACATCTTCCATCTGAAACTTATATCAACTTCCCAATTCACTCTCTTTTCAGTGTGGAAGCAACGCTGCATACAACGCCCCCAACGCCAACGATCATACAATGGCTCTCCTTCCCATGTTCGTCTCCGCGTCTACCGTAAATGTGTCCCTGGTCATCCCAAAGCAATCGAGATATGCCAAGAACATCGTAGCGCGGGTATACGTCACTCGAGACGAGCATTGTAAAGGTCTACCCGATTTACCCGATTTCTGCTACTTACCCAGCCTTACATGCGAGTCTCAAAAACTGCTACCTGAACAAAGTGTCGCCATCCACCTCGCCAACACTGAACAGGGAATCCCGAGGAACAACTACTGATGATGAATAATCAATTCTATCGGCGCTTCAACTGACAGGGGGACTAAATCCACAGACAACTAACAAAAACACACAGCGCAAGGTCCGATCCTACCCAGTCTGCCTATACAACCGCCATACTCCCTTGTCCATGCCTCCATACCCCCGACTCTCTATCCCAGAATACCATCCAAATCCCCATTGTCATCAGTCGTCAAGTCATCAAAGATAAAAACTCGTACTTTCATATCCACGCGCTCCGCCACAGGGAAAGACTCCTCGCCGGGGTAAACTATCATCAAACCGGGGGTTCGAAGATGCACGTTCCCCCCTATGACCCAGGTTCGATATCAGTATCCAGTAGAATATTGGTCGCAAGATGGACAGGCGCATAGACACACCAATGACAATGGTGAATACATGCGCAGGTGATCCAGAAAACAGTAAATAGAAAGCAAAGCCTGGGCCCGTTCCTCTATATGAAAAACAAAACATAGATAACTTCAACCTAGCTTGGCTTGTGAAGTCATGGTTCATGTCTCGACGTGTGTTCTTCCGGCTGTTTCATGCAGGATCGCATCGTCGTATCGGCGTAGGCCAAGAGCGGGCTGCGTCGTCGGTAAGAGTGCGAATGGTGTGGGCCAGAGACTGTCAGGGCCTAGTCCGAATCATCCACTTCCATGATCTCAAGGTCAAAGTAGGGCAGCTGCCTCGCAAGATTATCATCAGAGTCCTCCTCAGATTCATCGCTGTCTGGCTCCTCCAGCTCAGAAATCCTATCGGGGGCATGGTCGTGGAAGATGCTGCCCCTCCGGTCGCCAACTCGCCTCCTCATCCGGCGATCGCTCGCAGGGCTCTCTCCGTTGATGAACGGCTTGAGGTCCTCGTGGTCCGAGTCCCCCCGCTCACTTATAGTCCTCTTCCCAATGCTACTCCCGTGGCTGATCCGGTGCCTCCTCTTCAGCTCCTTCTGCCGCTGGACGAATTCCCGCAGCGCTGCGTCATCGGCATCGAACTCGTCGTCCGAGTCATTACTGCACGTCAAGTTCTGCATGTTTTCTACAAACTCCCGCTCCAGTCCCCGCGAGCGGCTAGCAGTAGGCCCACTTCGAGATGTGGGACGGCTGCGGCCTGATCCGGGAGACTCGTATCCTGCCGGCCGGAGAACGTCCTCCCTGTCACTGTCCATCGGATCGAAGTCGCTCAGTTCCTCCACCTCGAGGCGAGAACAGTCCAGGGAGGTAGCGATGCGCGAGGTGGGACCAGCGAGGCCACGCCGCCTTGATCTAGCAGGGTAGTCGGCCTCGAACTCGGAATCGGACTCGGATTGGGGATCTTCGCTCGATGACACTTCCACACTTTCACTCTCGGGGTATTCGGTATCCGTCAGATCTGAAGGGGAAGACTGCGGAGAAATCCGGGAGTAGTGTAGGTGAGGCGGAACGCTGACACCAGTGGAGATCGGAGACGGCGCGGCAGGACGTGGGGGTGTCGGGTGGGATTGAAGAGGGGAAGGGGGATTGTGGTGACTGAGCTGCTCGCCTTTTCGCCCACTTTTCGAATCACGGCGTTTTCTGCCGTTGTTCCGGCGGCGGGTTACCGGCGATGTTATCGGTGTTTCGGGGGGCGATGCCGTGCCCATGTTTAAATTCGCCGCCAATTTGCGGGCGGGCTTCCGTGTCGATTTGCGACCCATCTTGTCTGCCCTCCCCGCCGAGTGCCGGCAAGGTCTTCTCTCGTCCTGTCCCGGATCGGTGTTGGGGGTGCGAAGGTGCCGATTTGGGTGCTGTTGCCGATCCACCAGAACGTGGTTTTGGACAAGGCGAATTGACTCGGCGGTTGTCGATATGGAAATCCCGCCTGGGGTTCCGACGCTAACGACAGTGATGCGATGTCCCGAATCGAATGGGGATGCCGTACGAATGTGGGGTAGTACTCGAGAAAAAGATCTGGTTTGGCGCGGGGCTTTGGTGCGGTGGGCGAGCGTGGAAGCTGGGCCAGTGCTTGCGTTTTCGAGGTGCTTGTGCCCCTGCTGGACCTTCTTTTCGCCGATCTGGGTCGGAAAAGGTCGTTACAATTTTGAAATGATTCTGCTCTGTATGATGGTGGGTCAAGGTTTCGAATGGCCGAGCGAAAGACGAAGTAAAGATGGGCCTTCAGTGGCACATCGCTGTCGTTTGGGCAGAAGTCAAGGAGCCAACAGCCAAGGTGAAACCCTCCGGTGAGGGCATGGAAATTGACTTGGGTTGGCTATCATGATAGTGTTCAGAAGGCTGGCAGGGACGAGGACAGCAGAGTCCGGAGCAAGCCAAAGAGTTGGAGGTTGTGCTCCAAAGTCGTCCTGCCTGTGGAGAGGGTGGAAGAAAAAAGAAACGAAGGGCACAGTGACGGCAGAAGGGCAGAGGGTAGGGTGCAGGCGGAGATGCAGGTGCAGCTGCAGATAAGATGCAGTTTTCCTTAGCTCTAATTTTTAGACCTTTTTCAAGCCCTTGAACCAGGATTCGGGATGGCGGTAAAACGAGCAAGAACAGGGTCAATCCCTCTAAGTGGAGGGGTGAGTGTACGAATAATTATTAACGGTGAACGGAAGATGGAGGTGGAGATATCAGTACGATGCTAACTGCACCTTTCTCGACTAGGAGACGGCGGGGCCCGAAATGCGACGGCCCAGTTCAAGTGGGTTAGGGACCAGGATACGCTCCTGTATATATGGTTCTCGATGTAAGTACGGGTAAGGGGGATGTTGATAAGTGCGCATGGGCGAGTGAACCTCGCAGCCAGTTTGGCCCGAGCAGAAGCGGCGTATGCGCGGGTGCGAGACCACCCGTCTGCGGAATGGGGAGGTGTGCTGTTGGCACGAGTGACTTTCGATGACGGAAGGCCTCGAACGGTGACACAAGACGTTCTTAAGGTCTCACCTGGCGGCGAGTTATCAAATATGACGGGAGGAAGCAAGCTTCTTTGTTCAATGGTGCGTGGGGCGGGATTACCAGCGACAGTAAGTGCGCAAGTGCGGGCTCGCGAGTCTGGCGCAGCTTTCTGGTTACGACCTGAGGTCCTGAGACCAGATGATAAATGTGTAGAAATGCAAGACAAGGTGCAAAACGAAAGGCAATTGGTGAGGTATGCAAATGATAAATTCGAATAACACGATCTAGTTACACCTGGTCAATGGTCGGGATGAGGATAGAACGATGAGTATATGGAGTTGGGAGGTGCTGCGACGTGCGAAGTGCTCTTGTGTGCCTTCGTGACGTGGGGGTGCGACGGTGGGTCATGCCTTCCTGACACCACAGGAACCCGGTCAGGCCTTCCGCGAGAGACCTTTCTCGACAAATGGAAGGCAGGTACAATCGTGTCTCTGCCATGTAAGTGGTTTAAACGAAGTAAGCGCGATGGGCGCATCAGTAACCACCTCGGTAGGTGCGATGTCCTCGAAGTCGCCGCTAAGGACGACATCTGTAGACGTGGGGCATTGGAGGTTTTACACAGTTCATTAGTACGATCCGATCATCTTACTGTTAATGTTTTCCCACGGGCCTTCTAAACCCGGAATCGCACTCGGGACCTAAAAACGAAACATTTGCGCAGTTCATACGCTCACGCTCCGCGAGGACTCGAGAAGAAAATGCCCACGCCCACACCCCAAAAGCCCTGGCGGATCCCACATCGGATGCGACACCCATCACTGCAGAAAGGCTGGACTCGGTCCTCCTCGGTAGGATGAGTCAATGGAAAAACCATACCCAGAGTGGAAACGCTGGCGCATCCACTCGTGCGGGACGGGCAGTTGCAGAAGTTTTGGGCATCAATGCTCGAAACTGGGTCATTGGTGGGCGGGTCCGTCGCCACGACGCTGGATCGCCCAATCCGGGTGTCCAGTTTTATTCTAATTAAGAGGCAGGATTTTGAGCGGGAACCCGTCAAGAGACGGGTCGCACGATGTGGCTTTCGGGTTCTGTGTCCATGGCCGGTTTCCTCCGAAGTTGTCAGTGGCTGGGGAAAACACTAAGTGATTCGAGACTTCACCAAAGTCCGAGGTTACCCAGATTCTAACCGCGTTTGAAGGAAGGGATTCTAATATCTTGCTGTAGACAAATTGAAATCCCGGAAAGCTGGCCGGCAATGCCACCTGGGTTGTGTTGATAGGTTCAGCCCGGAGCAGCCATGACCGGGCCTCCTGTAGCAACCAGGCTGTCGGAGCGTTGCCGCGAAAGAAAAGAGACGGCGAATGAAGATCCCGCTCCCAGGTCCTCAGCCGGGGCGTGACATCTGTCGATACTCAATATTCTCTGGCGGAGATCATCAGATTTAAGCAGTTCGGACCATCGTATCAACGGTTTTGGTAGATCGGCGACGCCCCCCGGAAGCCCCGTGCGGAGATCCCGGGTCTTGTGGGTCTCCCCGGCGCCGAAGATGTCCGGCCTCGAGATCCTCAGCTGGGTCACGGATTTCTTTCAGGTCATCAACTCTGCGTCCGAAACAACCCGCCTTTGCAACTCTGTCTACCAAGGCCGGACACCGGATGCGCAACTGGCGGAGAAGGCGGCAATTTTACAGTTTTTGTCGACCAAGATACAAAGCCACTACCAGGGCACGCGTGCGCACGGCGCCGCCGAGAAGGAGCTCGAACGTATAACAAGGGAATGTGCGATTGCCGCTCGCGCCATGGATGAGGAAGTTTGGTTTGCCACGAAACATCATGCGCGAGGTGACTTGGCGGTCACCCTGCGTGTGGCGTTCAAGACACACTGGAGGAAGAATCGTTTGGCGAGGTTAGAGGGTTCGCCAAGCTAGCGGGCCTAGAGAGCTGGCCACTGAAGTCTTGGTTAAATCGCTTGTGATGGTTTCCCTCCATGACGACACTCAGCCCAGAATGACGATAACTGGCAACTTCTTCCGGTCCCTTCTCCGACTCTGTGCCGACCTAAACACGAGGTCCATATTCGAAGCGGTAGACCTCTCGGGGTGGAAATTGACAGCTTATGGACTCCGCATGACGCATAAAGCTGCCATGATAGACGGCCCTGAAGTTGCCGCTAAAGACCTTATAAGCACGGTTCTGCAGACTAGAGTCACACCGCATAGAAGGATCCTGTTTTGCATCAACATAGGGCCAAAGGGCCCGGCTCTCATGAGCTGCCATGGCTCCACCAGGCACTGGGAAGGGATTAGACGGCATAATCATACGGGGAAGTATCCATACTTTCGGAAGCCGGAACTCCTATCTGTTGTCGACAGCAGTCGTGTCTTCCTATTGGAAGTTGCTAGGTTCCTCCTATCCGAATACATGACCGCTGCTGACATGGGGGTGGAAGAGAACCCAAGACTGGGCATGGGCACTTCTAGTAGCGGAGACATTTATGTGCCATTCGTGCAGACGTGCGAGACTCTATCGATTCATGAGGCGATACATACGCAGAGAATAGTCTACGGTGGCATTCGAGCGGATTTGGCTTCTTGATTTCGATATTGGCTGCTTCCGGTGGATGATTCGTGGATGGAAATGGACGGGAAGTTAATAGCAGTGGCTCGTAAGGTGGGGTTGAACATATAGGGTAGGCACGAGAAATTTGAAAGGGTTTATGGGTCGGTCATGCACTTGTTTGGGGCGGAGGAGTGTTGTTCAAGTCAGGGACGCGACGCGGATGGGGGACCGCGTGCCGAAGATGGAGGGCCTTGAGATCTCTTACATGGCGTTGGGAAGATGTGCGGGTATGGTCATCAGGGAACTCGGGGTCTAGGCAGCTACGTTTCCTTTTTCGCTGAGCGAAGTAAGATTACGAATGTGAGTCTACGAGATCATGTTGGAGGAAGGATTCCGACGTCAACTTGAGCTTGCTAGCGAGGAAGAAATGCACAATGTTGATCAATTATTCGGATATCCTAACAGAATGGCACTGGACCCCGTATTGTAGGACATCTACGGACCGGAAAGAACAGAAGAGGTCCTGGCTTCTACCAACGCCTGATGCAGCCTTGCCCCCCTAAAGTCTTCGCTGGGCGGAAGCAGGGCTGTGGGAGTTCTAAACTGGGATATCCTTACTACTCACCCGATCAGCTAAGCCAGAAGCCTCAATGGCTATAGTCGTAGCTTGGCCATATCTTGACATGTGTCTTTATACATGGTACCGAGCGGCATTGAGAACAGACACGGGGAGGACGGTCCGAGATCACAATGCGGTACCCGGGCGACGAATGCGATGCGTTATCCACACAGCCTATTCTCACATACTTCGACCGAGCTATGTGGTCGGCGGAGTCTGACGCTCTACGCGGGCTGGAGTGCCATATACTGACAGATGTATCGCGTCTTTACAGACTATACTGGCGTCATGAAGGCTTCCCATCGCGGTTTATAAGCAGAGGGAACTTTGCGAGGTAGATTTATAGGTTTGACCAGCTGATGCACTTGATTGTGATGTCCTGCTTTTCTTTTCCTTTTTTTACACTGGCGGGCGCAGGATTCCTGGGAAGCAGAAGGCCTGGTATGAACGGAATGTCAAGTTTGCAAGTTATTAAGTAGCCCCTCCAAGCGACGTACGAAGTCGGGGCTAGATTCTGTGGGAAAGACACAGCACGCCAAGTTCCTGGCCCTTGTATTTCTCAACTGGCCTAGCTTAGCTGTGATATAAATGAATTTGCAGGTACCATGACGACAGAGAATTCGTTGAGGGAAAACGCTCAACCGGGTCGTGCATTGGTGTTTTTTTGGCGAACATCCTGAGGATATGCCAATCGTCGCTGAGGTGTAATGGTCATCAGATCACAGCTGCAAGCAGCTGCCACGTACCATCTCGGCAGCTCTTACCGCTATGCAACCGACATTTAAGCGACCGCTACCCAACGTTGAGTCTGGAGCGCGGATCGCGCGAAGCCTCTCGAACGGTGTTCATCGTGGGGTCCTTCAGCAATAGACCTGTTCCCGCTATTACCATCACGTCTTTATAGTACAGTAATGGTTGTCTGGTCATCTATGTTGCACTTGGCTATTTGACGCGCTTCCCTTCGCTTTCCAGCCAGCTTCGCCGCTGCCACCGACGTCTCCTCTCGTCCCATCCTGAGCGTGCTCATCGTCCGAAGACTCGACCACGATACGATCGAGCCCCCTTCGAGCTTAACTACATCGGAACGCCTCGAAGACACTATTTCAATTACAGTGGGCGTCATTTTCTAGCGGGGCACTTCGAGGGTTTCCGATCGTTTCTTATCCCCGCGCCCTCGCTATAAATCACCATGAACCCATCACCTCGACCTGGTCAACCCGGAGCGGGCCCCGGCCAACCCGGCCAGGCCGGTCAGACCCAGCCTGGAGCTCAGGCGGCCGCGGGGCAGAACCGACAGCAGCCGCAGCTTCTGACTTCTCAGATGATTGAGAAGATCCCGCTGCTTACACCGGACGAGAAGGCTAGATACCAGGCTCTGCTCGATCAGCTATGGACGGCGTATAAGGCTCTGCCCGCAGACTCTGCGGAGGCGGCCACTGCACGTGGGAGGATTGCAGAGGCTTCCAGAGGGTTGATGTTGAGAGTCCATACGAAGAACCGGCAGCACCAGCAGGCCCAGCAAGCCCAACAGGCTCAGTCCCAGGCCCAGGCGCAACAGCAGCGCACTAGCACACCTCAACAGACGGCCACCGCCTTTTCGGCCCAGAGCACCGGAGTCCAGAATCAAGGCGCTGGAGCCGCCAACACCGCGCCCGCTGCTGGCTCGGCGCAAGCGGGTGGGCAGCAGTCACCTCAGGCTGGCGGCGCGAATATCGCCCCGGCCAGACAGGGTGCCCAGATGCCCAAAATCCCGCCGGCCATCATGAAACACGTCAATGAGATGAACATTCTCCTCTCGCCCCAGGCCATCGCCAAGGGCGGTGATACCCGTAGCATGATCGCTGATCTGCGAAAGCAGTACACAATCGCGCTAGTGACGATGGAGAATACACGGAACAAGATCCAGCAGATTGACAACCTCATCAAAGACAGACAGGAGAAGGGGACCCTGAAACCGGAGGAGCAGGAGGCGTTCCGGCAGCACAAAGAGCAGACGCAGAGGGCGCACGACGAGGCCAGGAAGTCCCTGGAGCAGTTCCGCCAGCAGCAGGAACAACTAAGGGCCCAGGCAGAGAAGAACAAAGCGCAGCAGCAAGGTGGAGCAGGAGCGCAGGGGCAATCCCAGACTCAGCAAGCTCCAGGTCAAGGCGGCCAGATCCAGCCACAGGGTCAAATACGTCCGCAGCCGGTCCAGAACTTGTCGCAAACGGCAGGCGCGCCCTCAGACCAGCAACTCCAAAACCCGCAAGCTGTCACGGCAACAGTAAACGCCGCAGTCGAGGCAGCCAAAAACCAAGCACCGCAAATTCCCAACATCAATACCCAGACAGGCGCCGCGCAGATAAAACCGCAACCGGGAGCACAGGTCCAGCAGCCGCAGGTGGGAATTAAACAGGAGCACCCGCAACCTCAGCCTGTCAACACGCAGGCCGCAGCGCTTGCACAGCAGTCCCTCGCCGGCACCCCGACACAGACCGCCGCGCAGGTCCCGACGCCGCAATCCGCGACTCCCGTAACGGGCAACGGTCGCCCGCTGAGCATGCAGGCCGCGGTCCAGGCTGCGAACGAGAGAGTTGCGCAACCAGGAACTCCGATGCCCGGGCAGCCTGCTAACGGCAGCTTCGTCGCGTCAGCCAACGGCGGCGCGACGCCGTCGGCGGTCCCGTCGCACTCGCACCCCGTCACGCCGCAGCAGCAGACGGTGCAGTCGTACCCCGCCAAAATGCCGATAGCTAAGCAGCTGCCGGACAAGGCGACGCAGCCGCCGCAGGCCGT
This sequence comes from Sordariomycetes sp. B11D1, assembly GCA_025503055.1. Taxonomy (NCBI): domain Eukaryota; kingdom Fungi; phylum Ascomycota; class Sordariomycetes; species Sordariomycetes sp. B11D1. The sequence goes on along the minus strand of JAMFQS010000032.1, from coordinate 194,089 downwards.
CGGGATCTCGGGCGGGGCGGGGCCGGGTCGGCCTACCTATAACGGAGGGACGGGAACTTCGGGTGGTGTTGTGACGCAGCCGGCGTTGCCTAGGGTTCCAATGTACGTGCACGAGGCGGAGGGGGAGCACGTTCTCAGCAAGAAGAAGCTTGATGAGCTTGTGAGGCAGGTGTGTGGTGGGTCGGCTGAGGGCCAGGAGGAGAACCTCATGGCGCCCGAGGTGGAGGAGGTAAGCGCTCAAATCCCGGCCCATTACCACGGTCCCATGTTACCTCAAGAATATGACGCTGACTCGTCTACGAACAGAACATGCTCATGCTGGCTGACCAGTTCATGGACAACGTCATCCTCACGGCGTGCCGCAATGCCAAGGAGCGCGGCTCAAAGGTCCTCGAGATCCGCGACCTGCAGCTTGTACTTGAGCGCGTCTATAATATCCGCGTCGCCGGCTTCTCGTCGGACGAGCTGCGGACCGTGAGGAGGGTGCAGCCGTCGCCTAACTGGATCCAGAAAATGAGTGCTGTGCAGGCCGCCAAGGTCATGCCTGGCAAAGGAGACTGAGCTTTGGAATGTCACGGAAAGGTGATGTGGATTTTGTTGTGGCGGGGATGGGATATGTTTCTTTTCTTTTTAGGGAGGCGTTGGACAAAAATGTAGGTTTAGAGGGAACTTTGGTCACGGGAATGGCGAAATGGGGTTGGGGGTTTAAGATATTGGTTTTTAAGGAGATAGGACCGGAATGGATTGCAAGTTGTCACTGCTCTCTGTCGTCTCGACGATACAACACCGCGCGCTGAGTGTCGTGCGACTTCTGTTTTTGCTACAAGCGCCTGCAACGCGTCCATACAAGCACGAACTACAACAACGGGCGCTTCCGACATTAAGCTCGCTCACGTGCCGCTTATCATGATAAGAGCGTCTTCCATGCGGAGACGGATGATCTCTTGTTACGTTTGTACGACGGAGTCTACCGAGTGGCGAGATGGTGTTGTTGACGAAGGTTTTTCCGGTGGTGGATATCTTTTCAAAGTGAATTCTTAGGTTCGTGATGGGTATATGTATAAAAGAGTCACCATCGTTGAAGCATCTGTGATTTGAGATTGCGAATTGCCAGTGCCAATTGGTCATCCGGCTCGGGAATGCTTGGAGATTAAGCGCGGCTCTGGAGCCGTTGGGGTCGCGGACTTGTGTCAGCAGGCACCGAGGGGCAACGTCATGAGGACATGCATGGACAAGGAAGCGTACTGTATACTTCTCCAGCCCTGATTATGTAGCTTAGCTTAGAGGTACCAGTACATACAAGGCTCTCGATCTGATGACGGGTTCATTAGGCAGTCTCGAGCTTGGCTGGCTTCAGCGTGGATTCGAGCGCGTCGCCTGCACAGTAGTGACTACGGTGCCGACCGGGGTGACCAATAGCTCCGGGCCGGATTGGGAACGCCCCAGTGGCATGAAGTATAAGATACCTTATAGAGCCTGTTATCTGGCGCCAATTTGATGTACCTGGTACATTACCTTCCACCCCTTGTCAGCGCCTTCCATGCTGCAGAGGTCGTCAGGTTCTGCTGCTCTCCCAAACCAAAAACTCCAACACAAGCAACAACCTGAACGGAGCTCATCACACGCAACAACGCATCCGGCGACAACGTGGCGCTTGCCCCCCCATTCAGCTCCACACCCTAATCATCAACCGATACCTGCCACAACCGCACCGGGTTTCCCTGCCCGAGCACCTTTGCCTTCCTCGCGTCCCTCGTGTGGATCTCGCTCGTTCTGGGAAGCGCGACTCGAAGGTTCCATCAGCCACAGCGAACCCAAGCGGCCTCACGCCCACAACCATCTCGACATCCTCACGCCCGTACCTAAGGAAGCATATCGACCCACCGGCAGCTCATCCGCCGACCTCCCTTTCTGCTCTCGTTCCTAATCTTTCACCGAAATGCCCGGCAAGACGCCCCATCGCAACGGGAACGAGCCCGTCGAGAATGGTATCAGGAATAACCAGGACGTCGACATGAAAGAGAAGGAGGACCTTAAGGGGAAGGGGAAGAAGGGCGCCAAGGACGGCGACGAGGAGATGACGGTCGTCGTGAAGACGAGGCCTGTCAAGGGGTCCGGAGGTGCTGATGGCGATGGCGACGTGGCGATGGACGAGGACGCGGAGGAGGTCAAGATCGACCCCGTCGTGCAGGCCGTCACAGGTTAGTTCCCCGCACATGTCATGGTGTAGATCTCTCCTCCGGGGGTTGGAGATGGAAGCTGACCCTCCCTAGATATCAAGAACAACTTTGTGCTACTTGAACGCGCCGTTGCCCAGTTTGACGCCCGATTCACTCTCCGAGCCCTCCGTTCGATCTCCCTCATCCGCAAACGCCTAACGCCCGAAATCATTGGCAAGGTCATCGTCGAGACGTTCCCCGCCACGACATCATCCGCAAACGTGGCTAAGGCCCTTCTTCGCGCCATCGGCCGCCAGGACCTCCAGCTCGGACGGCCCGCGGGCAGCGAGATGGAGGTCGACAGCGAGCCCAAGACCACGAAGAACGGTGCTAAGAAGGAGCCCAAGGACGTGATCCCTGAGATCGACATCTTCCTCGGCATCCTCATTCAGGTCTACCTGTTCGACTCGAAGCAGTACCAGCTCGGCGCTGAGTTCTCGAAGCACCTCTCGGACCGGATCCAGAAGCTCAACCGCCGCACGTTAGACTCGCTGTCGGCCAAGGCCTACTTCTACTATAGCCTCTTCTGCGAGCAGCTAGACCCGCTCCCGCCGTCGTCGCACTCACCGGTGGTGGCGCTTCGCCCGACGCTACTCTCGGCGCTACGGACGGCCGTGCTTCGCAAGGACGTTGACACGCAGGCGTCGGTTATCGTGCTCCTTCTGCGCAGCTACCTCTCCACGTCGCACATCTCGCAGGCGGATCTGCTCGTCTCGCACACGCAGTTCCCCGAGAACGCGGCCAACAACCAGGTGGCGCGGTTCCTGTACTATCTGGGACGCATCCGGGCGATCCAGCTGCGCTACGGCGAGGCGCACACGCACCTGACGGCGGCCACACGTAAAGCGCCGTCAAGCGCGTGCGCGGTGGGCTTCTCGCAGACGGCGACGAAGCACCTGCTCGTGGTGGAGCTGCTGATGGGTGACATCCCCGACCGGGCGACGTTCCGGCAGGCGACTCTTGAGGTGGCGCTGCAGCCGTACTTCCGGCTTGTGCAGGCGGTGCGCGTGGGCAACCTCGAGGACTTTGAGACCATCATCGCGGACCACGCCGATGCGTTCCGGCGCGACGGGACGTACACGCTGATCCTGCGTCTGCGGCAGAACGTCATCAAGACGGGAATCCGGATGATGTCGCTATCGTACTCGCGCATCTCGCTGCGCGACATCTGCATCCGGCTGCAGCTCGGCAGCGAGGAGTCGGCTGAGTACATTGTCGCCAAGGCGATCCGCGACGGTGTCATCGAGGCGACGCTGGACCGTGAGAGGGGCTTCATGAAGAGCAAGGAAGTGGGAGACGTGTACGCGACGCGGGAGCCGGGCGAGGCGTTCCATGAGCGGATCCGGGTGTGCCTGGGGCTGCACGATGAGAGTGTGAAGGTATATTGAAGTGCCTACAATACCTGCTAAGGAGGGTGTATGCTAACTGATGGTCCTACAGGCGATGCGCTTCCCGATGAACCAGCACCGTCTCGAGTTGAAGAATGCCCAGGAGGCGAGGGAGAGGGAGAGGGAGATGGCGAATGAGATTCAGGAGGGGGACCTGGATGAGGATGACCTTGGGGGCGACTTTGACGGTATGTAAGCGGTGGTACACCCTATCGGCTTTTCTTGAGCACACGTACGCATGGGGGAGGATACTGGGGATGCGAAGATTGAGTGGCGGATGGGGTATGTAAGAGGCTAGCGGTGTCGTGCCGTGGATTGGGGATGGGAGATGGGAGTGGGTTCTCAATAACTGTACACCTGTATTTTCACTTTTCTCTCTCGTCCATTCCTCGTTTCCGTCTTACGTCTGTGGATCATTAGGTGGGTATTATACAGTCTGGGGATAATGCTCTTCTAACATGTGTTTCTTCCGTTTGCTGGGCTGGCCTGTCACTATGGGTGCTGCATGTGTGTGACTTATCGTATGGAACGGGATTGCTATGGTTCAAGGCTGCTGGGAGAGGGGGGAGGTGATGGTGAGGAGGTGAGGTTGGGGGCCGGAAGTGACGGCTAAGGTGGGATTGGACACTGGGCGAGCGGACTTCCCTAGCCCAAGGGAAATGGCATAGGGACTTGGCGGTAGCGGTTGGAGGCTGTCTTGTCGGGACGAAGTTGCCGGCTCACGGTCTTCGACCTGCCCGGCCTAGACGGTTGTCTGGAGTGGGCGTATTTCGATCGGATGGGATCTACAGCAGTGGGCATATCCGAGGGACCTAAGCCCGTTATTATCCGTGATTCGTACCTACGCCCTATGCCTGAGACGATCCAAGGCACTGGCGGCTCCAGAAAGCTGACCGGGGCGCGGCGCCTCATGAGACCCCGGATGAGAGAACCATAGGCATCGAAGAAGGATCTCGGAGTATATCACCCTAACGCCTCTAGTGTTGCCCACCCCAATGCATAATCCCCTGGCCTCAAAGAGTGCAGAAAAAAGATCGAAACGCATGCGAATTAAAACGAGAAATAAGACATCCTCCCTTCCACCCTTCTACCTCCCCTTGAAGCCTCGAAGAGAAGACTAGACTGAACGTAGATGATGGTATAAAGAAGGCAGATGAACGTAGGTATGCCGGAAGAACGGTGTGATGAAAAAGCACATGAACCCTAGAAAGGGGCTGACACGAGACGGGTCTGCGTTGGCCATGTACCCATGGATGGCCTTGTCGGAGATGTCGTTTGCCCAGCGCATCTCTACGGCGCCGCCCTCCTCGATCCCGCGGCCAAAGTTTCCGATGCCCCAAGAAATGGTCTAGGCCCAAAAGCTTCTTCCCAGACGGTGGTTGGTTCAGCGTGGGAGGGTATCCCCGCTTCTCGAGGGGCAGCACTTGTAGCCGTCCCGGAAATGGGTCACCAAGGAGAGGGGGCCGACGCCGTTGCGGTCATAGGGAGCCGGGATGTTCCAACGGTTCTTAGAGACGTGGATGCAGCGTTCTTGTTTGACCATGTTGGGCTTGCGCGTTCTTCTGTGTAGATCACTTCGTTCGGGGCGCAGCTGGCGTCAAGGGTATCTCGGCGAACGAGGCGGCGAAGCGTCACCTCCCGAGATATCGCGCTGGTCTATGGTGAGGTTGTCACTCCAAGTGCAGTGATTAGAGAGGAAGAGCTCGTTCCGAATCGGGTACTTTATGATGCCACAGATGGTATCACCGGGGGCGGTAGTACCACACGATGTCGAATACCCTGCGGCGCTTCCGGATCTCTACCGTTTGCACGAGCCCGTACCATCTGTAATTACCTTGAGCTAGGTCATCGGGTACCTCCTGCACCCACATGCTTAGAGACCCGGGGTCTCTGGAAACAGAGATGGTGTCCCCTGGCTTGATGTTCTGTAGCATGTCATTCCGCACAACATACGCTTCCACGGTTGACGGCGCTTCTGCATCTATCCCGTGAGCCTCACATTCAGCTGCCCTGTTCGAAAACTCCAAGCTCATAGGGTCTGCTACCTTCCTCCGCAACGCCTCGACCTTTGGGGTGAGCTCGAGCGGCTAGAGGACGGAACCGCAGGGGAGGTGGCCGAAGCAGTGGGCGATGTATGGTGCCACGAGTGTTGACGGTACCCCAGCCTTTTCTTCTGCGTTATCGAGCAGCACAGCCTTATAGAGGTGGTAGTGGAATGCTTTAGGAGAGAGAACACAGCATGCCTCTTTGTACAGAAACTCCACGCTCGAAGAGGCTAGGGCCCGGAAATCGCGCTTCTTGTATGTGTATGCTCCGAACCACGTCTTGAAAGCTGCAGAATTGCCGTGACGGGAGGCGGCGGATTTGAGAAACGCATCACGAAAGTCGTGGATCCGGACCGGCTTCTCCACCTCAAAGCGCTCCTCGAGGAAGTATACTACGCACTTCGCGAAGTTAGTTATCTAGACAAATTTGGAAAAAGTACCGCGCATAGCACATGAAGGGCTGTCTGAGCTTGTAGTAGAGCTCCCATCCTATGAGGTCGTTCTGCGATGAACGGAATCCACACCTGCCCGTCAACCGAGTCGTTCTGTGGACCGTAGTTCCCAACGGAGAGTTCCTCAAAGTGTATGCGTTCGAGGGAGTACCTCTCGTTTCCCACGCGCAGCAGCCCGTCGAAGTAATAATGCGAGTGGCCGCACACCTTGGCGGTAAGGTACTGTAGCGGCTTCAACTCCAACCCGCTAATGGCAGACTTGACGTAGATCGAGAAATCTTCGAGGATAAATTCTTGGAATTCTCCCTCGGCTTGGTCTGCCGCCGCTTCTTCCAATTTTAGTCTAGAACCCAGCTCACGGAGCTTCCGCTGGAGGGCATTGATAGCTAGGCCCTCGGACTTGACAGGCGCGGGAGGCACAAAGCCCTCGTACTCGTACAGCGACTCCGGGAAGATCAGTGTTATTTCAGGGACGTCGGCCCTCAGAGAGTTGGGCTTTCGAAGAGGCCAGGGTAAATCTGGCAGAGCCTCTCCCACGTAGAGACGCGACTCGTCGTAAAGCGGTGTAGGCTCTTCGACCTCCTCTTCGGCCGGGGAGAGGTGCTCCATAGGTGACGGCGTCATGGCAAATCTCCTTGATAGAGGCTCGCATCCTTGAGGTGTTTTCCCGCTCCCGTTGGGTAGGCCTTCCCGGTCCGAGTCCTCGCGTGGCCGCTTGGCGGGCACCAACGGCGCGGGGGTTAGAGGTCCACAAGCGAAGGTCTAAGAAGAACCCCGGATACTTTGAGAATAAATCAGAATATGTGTGAAGAGTATCGCAAGCTGCTAGAGAAGAGGGCTTCCCCGAATACCCCCCCCCCAAAAAAAAAAAAAAGAAAAGGTGAGGTAGTCCGAAAGAAAGCCGCGGCTGGCCAAATGCCCCCTTCCTCCTCCTCGACCCAACCTTCAGAGCCGCTCAGCTCCGGACACCTCGGCGCCAATGGACTTCATACTGACCCGAAAATACTCAAAAATAATGCCGGCGAGCCCACGATCATTCTAGCTTGAGATCCCTCGGCAGCTGGATGTGTGTTTGAAGTGAGAAGCAGTTTGGAAGCTAAATGAGCAGGGTAGGAGGTGGGGTGAATTGAGACGCAGGAAGTGCGGAGGGAACTAAATCATGTACACCGGCATGTGTTATTGGATGTATCACCCTCATCCATGGGTAGCACTTTCCTCTTCCTTTTCATACCTCCCCTGGGGCGCGTCTGGGCGCTCCTCCCCCGAATAAGTTCGCGTGTCGTGCGCGGGCGTGGGGAACGGCAGGTCTGGCTGTCGCGGCTTCCTCTTGTGGCTGGCTGCACCTGCCGAAGCGTACCTCGTAGCCGTCAGCTGGTATTTCCAGTAAACCTAACGAGGAACTACGATGCAAGTATCGCATATTGGAAGGATAGAGACTTCGCGGAATGGAGACAATGTGCTACGCGGGCTTTCCAAGGCTCCAAGCTCCTCTCCTACCGCCGCGCATTCCATCTCTGCTCTCACCCGCCCCAGCCGGAATGCTGTCTCCAGCAAGACCTCAGAGATGAACTAACCGCAATCAGCCTGGTGCAGGTGTTAAGGTATTCTGACAGGTCCGTTCACCCCAAATCTCCGGCTTCTCTCGAAGTCACTCGACAGGCGTTAGCCCTCCGTCCCAACCACGATATGGCGGTCCATCGTCGGAATGTGTGGCAGCGGCTTCATCTCTGCAACAGATGAGAAGACGGTACCAAGAGGATACAAGACTGAGAGGGCGGCGAGTGCCTCGCGTGATACCAATCCGACAGTGAGGAGCTCGCTTGGAAAGCGCTCGTGTAATCCCCTCCCGTGTAAGCATCTCCGCGAGCATCCGCGTATCTTGCGTTTCCATAGTTGGGAAGAAGTAGACGCGGGGGCTCACTCTCCTTTTTGGAGTCACAGGCGACTTTCGAAAGTTTAGAAGGGCGAGCGCAGCATCGGCCGGGGTGGGGGGGGGGGGCCGGCGACGAGACTCAGCCTGTCTGTCAAGAGGCGGCCTACGTACAGTATGTATCTGCGAGGACAGAAGCTTGACGAGAGGCCCTCGCAGAAGACGGAGCTTCCTGCTTTGGTTCTGTAATCTATGAGACTCTTGCTTCGGGCTTTGCATTACGAAAGGTTAGAGAACTACGAGATCGAGGAAAAGTGTGTTGAGAGTGAATATAAGGCCATGGAAGCACTGCAGGTGCTCATTGCGTCGGAAGAGTTGGACCTTGCTGAGGAGGAACGTTCTCCCATGCCCGCGCCACTTGAACTCCCTGCTAAAGGAAACCAACCCATCTACGACTTGCCCCCAGGCTTGCCTCATCAAAAGCTTCACTAGATACCCCCTCGGTGCAGTCTCAGGCACATCATCGGAACCAATCATCATCAACGCAAATATCCATCTCCTCGTCAGAGTCAAATAATTATGATATAATACAGATCCCATCCCATACCGCGCCGTCTAAACCATCTAATGCAAAATGATAGTGAAAAGCGCCTCCCACCGCGGAGCCTAAGCCCCGGAAATATACAGACAAGCCTTTTACGCTAGATTTTTTAACCTCCGCAGCATCTGGAACATGTCGTTCGCCGCATGCGTCGTCTCTAGGTACGCCTGCACCTCCTCGTCATTGGGCCAGGCCTCTAAAATGCGGAGCTTGTCCCGTATCTTTTCCGTCTGCTCCTCGCTGACCCCGTCATCCTCTTCCCGTTGGACTGCTTCGTTCTCCCCAGCGCTCTCAGTGGCCTCCTCTCCCCCCCTCTCGGCCTCATCACACTTTCCTTCTTCAACATCCTCCCTCACCGCCCAACGATCGTCGGGAGCCCCATCCCCAGCAACCTCAACACCCCTCACCACCTCAAGCGTCCCCGGCTCGCCCAGCGCCCGGAAGCACGCCATCGCCTTCTTAAGGTGGAACCGGTTCTTCTCCCGCGGGTCCCGGATCCACTGCTCCGCGACCCACCCCAGCAGACGCACCATGGACGCCCGGTCCCCCAGGTACCCCAGCACCTGCATGTACATGTGGGCCTCCATGCCGCGCAGCTCGTGGTAGTCGACCGGCATGGGGTATTCTGTCCCGTCGAGGCCGACCAGGTGGGGGACGCGCTCTGTCATGCGTCGGAAGGTTGACGTAAGGAACTCGGATGTCGAGACGAGGACGTTTAGTCGGTCTATCTCTCCGGCTTTGTAGCTTGCCCGGAGCTTCGAGATGTCCACCGGCGATTCCGCCTCTGCGGCGGCTTCCCGGAGCTTCTGGACTTCCGCCCACGCTTTCTTCTCGCGAGCTCGCTCTCCGCGCACGAGGGTGGATTTGCTCATCGACTTCCCATACTCAGACGCAATCGTGTTCCGCAGCGCCTTGGCGGTATAAAAGAAGATATCTCTGTCCACAACACAGTGCCTCATCGCCCGGCACAGTACAACCAGGTAGAGCAGCAGCGTCTCAAAGATACTCTCCTCCGCGCCGAGCGCCCGGAACCAAACGCCCGTCGGCCGGCTGAGCCGCTCCAGGAGCGCCGTCCAAAGCGGCCGAATGTTGAGGTACCCTAGGTTCTGCGTTTTCGCGGCCGCCGCATACCGCAGTACCATACTCAGTGCGTTCTGGATGTTGTGGCCCGAGTCCGGGTCCGGCTTGTTGGCTGCCGCTATGGGGTGTCGGCAACAGAGGAGCCGGACGTACGCCTGGATGACGCCGAACGGGAGACGGCGGAAGAGGTCGCGGACGCCTCGGTCTGTGGGCTCGGCGAGCCACTCTACCACGTCGGGGTGGAGTGTGCTGTCGCGGGCGTACCGGTGGAAGTGGGCAGGCCGAGTCGTGCTCTCCAGGAGCACGGTCAAGCAGTAGCCTTCGGGCTTGATGCCCTCCTCGAGCATATGTTCGTATAGCTGCGCCACCGTCGGCGGCTGGCGTCGTGCCTTTTCAAAGTCGCTGAGGTTGGGGATGTGAACCTCTACAGCGTACCGCCCGTCACCGGCCTGGTAGTGGTCGCTGAGGGATAGTTCCTCGGTGAGCTTCCTGAACATTTCACCGTAGACCTTGGAGCCGCGGCGTGTTCCGGGCGGCTGTTGCTGGAAGACGAGCCACGCCTCGTGTGCGTTCCTGGTGGCTCGTACTTTGCTCGCCCAGACCTCCTCGGCGCCAACCTTAAGTCCCCGTTTTAACAGTTTCGGCAGATTCGCACGCGTCTGAATCGTAGGAGACCCGTCTGGTGCCATTCCGGCTAGGGTATCGATGACGTCGTCGATTGGCTCCCTGGAATAACCGCTGACCTGCATCGTCACGCCCGCCTTGATTGGCCTGGTGTAATCGTCCTCGGGGTCCTTCTGCTCATCGAGTCCATTCCGAACGACCTTGTACGGTGGCCACGTCCTGCTCCACCTCGTGGCTGCGTCGCGCTCTTCCTCCGTCTTCTGCAATCCTAGAAGGACCAGGCGTATCGCTGTCAAACTCTTCTTTTCGAGAAGCAATGGTTTCTGCAGCTCGCTCGACATCCCTAGGAGTACTCTTTGCGCCTCCCAGACAAAGTTCATGTACTGGCGCCCGTGCCTGTCTGGAGCTGAGGCAAATATTTGAAGGTAGGTGTTATATGCGGTAATCTGGGCGCGGTAGACCCTGGGGGCAGGCAAGGTATTGGGGATGCCTATCTGGATGTGCGATGCCACTACCTGGGCAACCGAGGCAAGCAGATCTGGCCATGAGCGGCAACAGTGGAAAGCAAGCCGGCGGATGGGGACTCTGAGCGCATCAATGTCATCTCCATTGGAACTGGAGCGACCCTCGGCATACCACGTTGCCAAGTACCTGACTACCGACTCGAGGGTCGCCCGCTCGGTGAAGACGGCAGTCGGCCTAAGTATGTGATTGAGCAGAAGGGCAGGCTGGCGAGTACCCGGAGAGACGAACAGCTGCACCATTTCCTCTGATGTAGGCGCTTTTAATATCGACAGCCAATGCTCGAGATCGCTCCGGCGGGTTCCACTGCTGTATACCGCGTCGAGTATCGACTGCCGAGATCCCGCGAGTCGCTCGTCTTCGGAGATCAAGAGCTTTGATAGCATAACTGGTATTCGGTAGTTCGGAAAGGAGAAGAGGCGTGCCACAGTTTCGTTGAACTTGTCGTCTGGGAGGGGCTCGTCGCGATTGTCTAGGCAGTCTCGGAGTATCGCCGCTGGCGTTACCCGCCGGGTCCGTTCGGAGGGGAACCCCTGTTGGGGTTCCCATGCAGGAGGCGCATCCGCGCAGTGCGAACCTGCCCTGACCTCATCCTCCGGCGCTTGATCGGCACCTCTCGGCTCCTTGGTAGGGGCGACAGGGGAGTGTTGGCTAGCTGCCCCCTGATCCGCACCAGACCGAGCCGATGACCACCGCGGGCTTGTCAGGGTATCCCCGGATCTGGAAAACTGTGGCGCAAACGCACCATGTTCATACCGCGCATCGGACTGGGCCTGGCCCCAAAACTGCGGACTCGGATCTTCGGCAGCGGCGGCGTTCATCGGGCGGGCCACGGGCTTGGGCGACCTGAATGCTCGCTACAGAGATGTGTTAGTAGGGCCCGGGAGAATCGGATCGCAAGGGTCGCGCCATACCAGCCCGAGCGCGCGACGATGCGGCGTCAGCGGCAGCCCATAACTCCGGTTCCGAGAAAGCTGCCGCGCGAGCATCCGTGAGGTTCCGCGCCTAGGTCATTGGGTGGAAGAGAGCATGGGAGGTGGGCGAGGCGGCGGCGGGGTATCGTGCGAAAAGGCGTCGGACCAATGATGAAGCGGCAGGAAGAGAAGAAAAGACACCAATGCGCTGAGAGAAGGGATGCGTATGCGATGCCGGGACTGCTCGGGAGGCGCGCTGGGGATGCAGGATCGCGGGACAAAAATCAGAGGTCACGTGGAGATAAGATAGCCCGGCGGCCTGTGTCGGAACCGACGTCAGGCGTCCGGCCGACCCGTTCGTTCCTTTCGTCATTCTGGTCTGCAAGCTCCCTCGAACCCCGACTGCCAGTCTCAATTCACCAGGGCACGACACCCTGGCCTCCAATCCCTGGAAGGCTTGCCTTAGATGGCCTTAGTCTACCAAAAAATGCCACCCCCGAGCCACAAGATCGTCCCCTGGACGGTCTTGACCCGCCCAACCCGCGCGCTCTTCCCGCGCCATCCCGCCGGATCCTGCCACCGACCGCTCCTCACCATCTCGGCCTCCCCGCGGCCAAGAATCCGTCGAGCTTTCCACCCGACGCCTACATATCTCCCTCGTCGCCGTGACTTCTTCACCTCGAATGTGTATCTCCGGAAGGAGACAGATACGTCGTCCCCGGCGGCAGTCGCGGCGCACCTAAAGCGCAAGCCGCGCGCGGGCGTTAAGAAGAGCCTCCGCCGCGTGGCCATTATTGCACAGCAGCCGTCCCATAGGGGTGCTGCGGCGTCCCCTGCGGAAGCGGCTAACATGATCAGCGCTGTCTGTGCGGCAGAGGGCTTCAACATGGCCACCGTGCAGGAGCTGCTGACGGCGCGGGGTTACGACATTGACCCTGATGGAACAAACTTCGAGGCCGCCGAGGTAGTACACGCCCGGAGGCCAGACGAGCCTGACGCCGACGTGTTTGTTTTTCCATCTGGGACTGTCGTGACGTGGTCCGCCCAGATCGAGGAGGTGATGGAGCTGCTTCTCGGCGCAGCGGAGGATCCTCATGCGCCGACACGCAGGGAGTTTGAGGATTTGGAGTATACGCTCGAAAAGGACCGCGATACGTGCGCCATGAAGGGCGACCTCGTGGTCCTCGGCACCCGGCGAGAGTCCATAGATGGCGACAAGCTCGACACGACGCTTGCCAAGGTGGCCTTCTCCTCTGGTCTCGCGCGGAGTACCAAGCTCGCAGTGCTTGAGAGCGACCTGGCGACTTACTTCGAGCACACGCGCTCTATCCCCTCCATCCTGTCGCGCGGCTCCCGCCTCGCCCTTTCCCGGACTTTCATCCACCAGAAGACGGGTGAACTGCTGAGCCTCAGCGCCCGGCTGAATAACTACTCGGAGCTGACGGACTCGCTACCCGACATCTTCTGGGACAGCCGTGCGGATCTCGGACTCGAGGGGTACTATGACCAGGTGGGGAGGGCGCTTGATGTCAACGTGCGGATCAGGACGTTGAATCAGCGGCTGGATTACGCGCAGGATATTGCGAGTGTGCTGAGGGAGATGTCGGGGGAGAGGCATAGCACGCGACTAGAGGTCATCATCATCCTGCTGATCGCTGTTGAGGTAGTGTTTGAGCTGAGGAGGGAATGGAAGGAGTACCAGGCGAGGAAAGCGGGAGATGCTGAGGCTGCCGAGGCGTGAACGCCTGGACGTTTACGAGCTAGACTGCGATGCTTCGATGCTTAGAATATACCACTCAGTTTGCGGACGGAATCTCCGTCCTATGTATAAACCAATACACACTGTCTTTCGGTGCGGAGAGATCTTGTCTAGGTAGAACCACTCACCTCGTCGGTTTGTTTCTACATCGAGGCACATGATGGCGATGGAAATTCACAATTGCTGGCTTTATCTCTACAGGACCTCAGAATACAGGCAATGCACACCACCAAATTTTTGAACATCCCTGCCGCTCACCCGCTTCTTGGTATACCCCGGAACCACACCGAACAAGCCCTAAGATCGGCCGTGAAAAGCTAACAGAGCCAAAGAACTGACAAAAAGCAAGAGTTCTGAACGATATGACAAGATAACAATGACTAGACAGTGTAATTCCCCGTGTTCCCCAACGCCAATGTTCCACAACTCCCGTTTCCACACGTTACCACACCGACATCCTCGATGCCCGCAGCCCCCGTGTCAGGGTTCCAGCCTCGGAGACTGAACCGCAGATCTTTGCTCCTACCCCCTCCGCGTTGGTAAGTCACCTTGACTTTCCTTCGTCGATACTAACACTTAGACTACCCGGAGGCCCCACCATCCGACATGCCTCGCTAACCAGGCCCTCACTCCTCAATGCTCGGCAGAATAGTGTCCGGCAAGCGATACCCAGGCCGTTCCGAGAGTCCACGAGAAACGTTGATACGCTCAAAGTGGTGAAACTGTTGGGGCGGCGTCGAATCCGCGCCCGGAAAATCTGAGGTTCGACGCTCGCTCGCGCGGCGTGGTAGCACTGGCGAGTTCCGCCCGGTTGCTAAAGTGTTTTGCCCGGTCTGTACAGCGGCAGGCAAACTGCGTTCTGCGACCCTGCCTCCAGAGCTGTCGTAATGGGTGGATACCCGAAACAAGAAAACGCGCCCTCAGGGTGACGAGGCGTCAACACCCGAGAGGAGGCAGGACGTTGGCCAGCAATCCGATGAACCGGAGTACGGGGCGGAATGGCACGAGCAGCTGGCCTGGCATATCGCACGCCCGCGAGCTGAACTCGCTCGGGAGGAATAAACCCAAGTTCCGGGAACCCGTCTGGGCCCAAGACGGGGTGGCCCCCCGCCACTCGGATATACGACGGTCTGCCGGCCAAGAACATCCCGTAGGGGGCTATCCCACCCCACGAACCCCGCACCTTGTCCATGCCGCTGAGCGCCCCAGCATCGGTCCGTCCAGAAGCCAAAGGATTGAAAGGGCCACCTACCCCAGCAGTAGACTGAAAAGCCGGAATAGCCGGGCGAGCCAACGAACGAGGCGTGTCGCAGGTAGGAAGCACAACACCCCGCCGATTCACAACGCTCCCCAGATCAGACACCCCACCAGCATCATCCCGAGTCAAACACATTCTATTCGCTGAACCAACATCCGCCACCAACCGCGAGCCCGTCGGGCTCGCAGAAAACAGTACTTCTTTCCCAAGCGTCCGCGTTCCCCCCTCTAATGCCTTCTTCTCCTCCAAAACGTGGGAATCCCCCGCCCACCGCAATGCCCCCAAAACAGAATCTCGCCCATCGCCAGGTCGCTCAACCGGAGGCGGGGTAGGCAGAGGTGAGGGCCCGCAAAGCCCGCGGCGATGACTGTCATACGCCTGGTCAGATCCCCGTCGTAGTGGGGCACTCTATTCCCCAGCGCCAGACGGCGGCCGCTGCACCTGCGCCGCCTCGGGAGCATGCTGCTGAGGTTGAGCGCCCTCCTGACCCTGAGGCGCCGCCTGCGCGTTCGGATACGGAGGCTGGTTCGGCTGGCTCGTCGGCCGGTGGGGCGGGATGACGGGTACGGGTACGGGCGACACTTTTGCAGGAACGTACGAGAGGCCCTGGGAGCTCTGAGATCCATTGGGCATCCCCCCCTGCGGCGGCGGCGGCCCGCCCTGCATTGGCGTCGCGGGTCCGCTGGGCCGGGGACCGCCGGCGGCCTGGGTCGGTGTCCTGTTAGCAGACTGGCCCACTCCTAACCCAATGCCCGCGAGGCCGGAGATGGCGCCCGCCTGGCCGTAGCCCGAGGCCCGCTCCTGCGCTGCGGCGCGGACCCGCGCCTGCTCCATCATCCTGTGCTGCTCGCTCTCGGGCATAACGGTCCGGTACCCGGTGAGTCCAGGGGTGTTACTAACTAGGCCTGTCACGGGCGTGGTGTTCTGCATGCTCTGGGTCCGAGAGTGGGCTGCCGTCTGGTTCACGGGGGTGCCGTATCGGGGCGGCGCCTGCTGGGGTTGTTGCTGCTGGGCCTGGTGTTGGTATTGAGTTTGAGCGTAGGGGAGTGGTGCGTGACCAACCTGAGAAGATTGGTGCGGGGTAGCACCATTAGTGTATCCGCCATACTGCGGATGGGTCGCTGGAGCGGGCTGCTGTTGAGCATAACCGGCCTGGTAGGGATTGGCGTATCTTGCACTCGGGCTTCCGTGCTGGGGATTGTTGACGTAGCCGGCTGGAGCCTGCTGGGGCCGAGTTCCAGGGGTATATTGAGCTAGGCCTTGGTGGCCGTAAGGAGTCTGGGTCTTGGCAAGCTGGGGGGCAAAAGGAGCAGTGTAACCATTAGTTCGATACGGCTGGCTCGCAGCTCTCTGGGGCTGGACATGGTGCTGAGTGGGGGACAGGTGCTGCTGAGGGCGCGCCACCGAGTTCGGTGTGGCCGTATGGCCAGAGACGGCCCGGTAATACTGGGGGTGGGGAACGGGTGTGCGCGATTGGGGAGGTGGAACAAACTGGGCGCTGTTCGCGTGGTGATGATTGGGATAGGCGGGAGTGTTCGAAGGACGATGGTGTGCGGGTGTGCGACCGCCAGCAGCGGGTTGCTGCATCCGCTGTTGCTGCTGCTGCATTCTCTGTCGCGCGCGCGCATTAACGGCAGCTTCGTCCTCGCCCATGGTCCCGTGGTAGTCATCCAGTTGAATTGGCAATTTTGTGCTAACGAGCAATTCGTCGAGCTGGTCGCCGTTCAGCTTCGCAATGGCGTACGGCGGAAGACGGTGGAGTATTGAAACTAGGAGGGATTTGAGCGCCTCATATGTCTGCATCTCAATCTCCGACGGCTCAGGAAGCTGGCTGCTCGTGAGCATGTCGGCCTCCTCAACAGCCAAACGATTGCTTGATGCCGCCGACTTGGCGCCGTTTCGAATGTGTTGTGATGATGCCAGAGTAAGGATGAGGTCGTCGACTTCTTGTAGAAGAGCGTCGACATCCTCCTCGCTCACCTCTTCGCCATCCTCTAGGTTGGGACGGCGTAGCGACGGGAAGACAATAGCCGGGTCAAAGCCGGTGATAATCTCCTCAATGATGCCGTCATCGATCTCCTCTTGGTCCTCAGCATCTGCGTCCTCCTTGCTAGTCGTTGGCCGTAATCCGTCGGTAGGCTCTTCAGACTCATATTCCGCGCTGATCTGATTCTGGAAATCGTGCTGCCCCTTTTGCTGCCACCACATGCGCCCCGCAACAGTCGACGGGACAACGGCGCCAGAATCGTCCTTGCACGGCGCAAAACTCGAGAACGCGGCTCTAAACAGCGATTCCATCTCTGTGACTTCGAGCTCCGATGACGACGGCTTGTGGCCAGCGAGACTCTGCGCACGCTCCCGCCGTTTTGTCTTGACGGGAGAGTTGGGCGTGGCCTTTGTGTAGTCAAGGTAATGGCCAACAGCGAGCTGAGAACCAGAATACCCATTAGGTCGAGGCATCGAGGCCTCTGAGAGCTCGGGGTGGTAGAAGCCGAGCACGTTCCCCCTAGAACTCGGCCTCGGCTGAGCGGCCTTGATGGTGGCAGCCGCGGGCAGGAGGGGTGTCCGATTCGGGGGTGCAGGGAAGACATCGCCAAGCGTCTTTTCCGGGATATCAACACTTCTGGATGTGAGAGTCGTAGCCGACATGCCTGCAGGAAGTCCCTTTCCGGAAGACACAGCATGACTGGCAGCGTCAGGGTCTATCGGGAGACTGGAGTACAACTGCTGCGCATTCGGCGCGTTCGGGGTTAAGGTCAAGGTCGTGACCTGGCTCGCTCTATGAGTGGCCGGGTGGAACGTCTGAGGGTATGATAGTTCGTTCTTAATGAGCTCAATGGCCTTCTTCCGTAGACTGTTGAGCGCCTTCGCTTCCTCCACGGTGGGCTTCGGAGAAGCCTCCGACAGTCGTGCCCGGACAACGGCTGTCACATCGTCGGCGAATTCATCGAGACTGGCATACTCGTCACGCGCAACCTTGTCTGCAATGGTCGAAGACGACGGGGAAGGATCCTCGGACTTTGCGCGTTTCGACGGGGGCTCGGTGGTCTCGGTCTGCTCGTCAGATGGTATCGGCCTGTCGAGGACCGAGGGCGTGGTTTCAGAGCTAAAGGAGGCAGCAGGTTAGCTAGGCACACCACCTGCGGGGGAGACTTCGCGCTTGAGGGGGTGCGAGACAAAGATTCCTCGATGCATAGCTTATCGTAGCGAAATTTGGCATACGAGCTTCGATGTAGCAGCAACCCGGAACGGGGGTAGACGTACTTCTTGAGAAGCTGGTATATAGACCGAACTAACGCCTTCTCATTCGGCCGCGTCGCGCTCTCTACAACGCCATTGGCAGGGGGAGAGCCTCCGGCAGTTTCGTCGACCGCATCAACGCGCCCATCCTCCGTCTCGTCTTCGCGTTTCCGCTTCGCCCCAACGACTTCTTGGGGCTGCGGCTGCGGAGTCGGCGCGGGCTGCGCGAGGTCGTGAGGCACCGTAGCCTCATTACCCTCGGCAACCCCGGGTTGCGCCATAGCTATGGAGGTCGACGGTTGCGATTTGTGGGACAAGGCGGCGTGTATTTGACGATGGGGGACCCTGCGAATGGTGTGTGAAGAATGTCGTTCCTGGTGCCGCTGAAAAAAAAGTTGAGTGCGCGAAGAAAGAGCTCGTCACGGTTGTCGAATCCGCTGGGGCCGTTGCGATCTGGCCTGCTAGTAGAGGATGTAAGATAAGGATGGGATGGAAAGAAATGCGAGCGGGTGGTGGTAGGAAAGATGGTGGCAGGACCGGGGGTCGCCGTGGACGATGAAATCGCGACGCGCCGTGTTCTGGGTGTTTGGAGATTTCGGCTTGAGGGGAAAGGTCCAAAGGCACGTCCACTTGGCTGGGTGGGTCGTTCGGCCGCCTATAACTCCGATCCCTCCCTTTGGCGATGGAATTTCCCTTTTGCTTGTGGAGCTCGCTCCAGAAATCCCGTTCTCCCTTGTCGGCCTGTACGTGCAATTGCCAGCGATGGGAAAGGGCCAGTTTGGGACTGGACGGGAAAAAAGGTGGACTTGCTTGGTCAAACAACGGCTGGACCGTGCTTTGGCGCAGATTTGCCGTTGGACGCAGATAAAGTGACTTGGACAGGGTATCCAGTGTAGCGTGCTTGGCTCGCCCACAACGAGTCCTCGATACAACTGGGGTTGGCGTGGGGAGGGAGCAAGTGCCTGCAGACCGACCTATTCGAGGACAGCTGCGAAACCGCAAAACTTTCCAACGGGGCTGGAAAGACTGCGAGGCGAGAGCGGGTCAGGTGGGATGACTAAGAACCCCCGGTCCAACACCCACGACAGCAGACTGCAACCGAGCAATAGAAGCACGCAGTTATCCTTTTCTAACCGCGATTGACGACAGACAAGATGGATTTGCGGATTCTCCCGAGAAACAGGAGAACAGGAGACGCGAAACCCCAGCCACAGAAATGAGGCAGCCGGAACCGTCTACTGATCATAGGCTCGCAAGTACCGGTACTTGAGAGGCTTTGTCCATTAAGATGTGCCTGTGGTCACGTGTCTCAGGTACCCGTCAATCATGCAAGATGCAAGGGACTCGTACTTGTACACCAACTATGGCACCGTGACTAGAACCGGCAAGACATGAACAGCATTCAGTTGCTTCTAGGCTACGCTTGTTCTACTGGATTCTTGCTGTAACATCGAAGAGCCGAGTCAACCTTTATAGGTTACTCTTCGATACCACGTGTAGCTTGATCAATCCCGGACTACCAGGATATACCGTACGCTCTGCTTTATATAGCTATCAAACAGCAAACGCTGTGGAAACAATACTATACCAACCGCTGCTCTTATCGTCCTTCTAGGATAGACCCCAAGCCCCCCCATCTCCCGGAAAGCACGAGCTCACATACACAAGGAAACGGTCGGTTGGAGCCATGGCTGCGGCCACTAGTGGTGAACAGGACAGTACGACGGGCGAAGACGAGGTAAGACATATAGAATAGAGAGTATGGGAGAAACCCCAAGGGTAACTATGATCTGCGATGAAAGTATTCCCGTAACAAAGTACCGAATCCGACCCCCATATCCATGCTGCCTCTCAATCTCTACCCAACCCCGGCAACTCGACCGTACCCGTTGGGTATTGTCTATTTATTTCGCCGTGGCAATACCGACGCGGTGGTTGCCAAGGTCATAGATGCTGTAGTATCGGCGGAGGAAAGCGTCGCCGAGGATCGCGAGCGGGCCGGTGGGCGCGGGGAAATCCATGCCCTGGAACGTCGAGATGCAGCTGCCCTGGAGTTCGAGGATATAGTCGTTGGGCGACATGGCGAACTTGTGGCCGGCAAGCTCAAAGGTGATGTCGGGAAGGCTGCTCTTCTTGGCACAGTCAATGGTGTACTGGCCATTGTAGCCGCGGGTGGCGCCCATCTCCTTGTTGAGCAGCTCGGCCAGCGATGAAGGGAGCACATTGAGCGAAGTACCGGTGTCGAGGATAACGCCCGTGTTCTCAAGCTCGGCCACCTCATCGCCGTACGCGATGGAGTCCAGGTCGACCTCCCAGTACGCCTTGCGGCGGAGCGGGATGTATGTGATGTCGCCGTCGATGTGGCTCTCGTCGATGCCGCCAAAGATGGCCTCGCTCTCGCCGTCCTGATCCGCAAGGTAGAAGGCAAACACAGGCTCATCAATAGCGCCTTGGTTCACCATCTGGTAGAAGGGGGGCACCATCCGGTTGACCGAGATGGTGTCGTAGCCGAGGCCAAGGATGCCGTCGAAGCGACCAAAGGCAAAAGCCAGACCGGGCTCCTTGGTCGCCTCGGCGAAGTCCTGGTTCTTGATGCTCAGGTCGCCGATGGTGACGGTGTCCTGGGACACGAAGCCCGAGAGGCTGCCGGAGCCGTAGTGGATCTCGAACTCGGTGCCGTTCGCCTTGTACGTGGACGACGCGCCCGAGTCGTACGTGCTGTGGAGGTAGCAGGCGATGCTAGTGCACTCCTTAGAGGGCACCCAGAGGTTGGAGCTGCCCGTGTCCAGCACGACCTTGAACGTCTGGGGAGGCGTGCCGATGGTGATTTCGGAGAAGTCTATCGGGATAATTATTAGCGCTTCGTGCCTCTAGCAATGGAGCGTCGGGGATTTGAGTCGTACATTGCGCGTTCATGAAGTTGCTGATGGGGACGGGGTGGCCGCCCTCCGGGCGCACGACGTGGGTGTTGAAGACAGCGTCGCTGTGGTCCCGAACCCCGGCGTACGGCGTGCCCATGTACTTCTGGCCAAGCTGCTGGACCTGGGCCTCGACGGGAACAGAAGCCTAAGCACGGAAACAGACGTTAGCGCCATGGCCGGAGGTGAGGTTGGCAGGTAAGCTCCCGAACGCTAAACTTACCAGCTGCTCCTCGAGGGGGACCTTGTTCAGCTTCATCTTGTGCACCGCGGCCTCCGTGGAGCCGAGCAGCAAAGATGCCGTAATGAGAGAGGCCTTCATCTTGATTCACCGACCGTCGGAGCCTTCGGTTCTGGAGTGAGGGACAAGGCGCAGGGCAATCAAGGCCGACAAGCAACGATATATCGGTCGGATGGATAAATAAAGCGATGGAACGATATTTATCAAAAACGAGTAGGTCTCGGATAGATACTTTGGGGTAAAAAGGATGAAGCTACAACAAAGACGAGGAGCCCTTGTTGTGTTTTGTTGATGGGGAGGGCGGAGATGGGATGATGACGATAAGGACGGGTGCGCAGGTTATGGGGTAAGGAGCGCTTATAGGCTATCGGGCGGCGGGCGCCATGCGGGTCGAAGGCGATACAACGGTGGCAGTGGAGGGGTACTTGGATTAGGCTTCCTTTTTTGGGTGGCGGGACGCGGAAAGTGCTACCGTCCGGAGGGGGTGGGAGCTCCAGGCACCAAGTACCTTCAGGCAGGTCCGGAGTACGAGGAAGGTACCTTGGTGCATGGGGTCGGGAGCGTCGCAGCCGGGGCAGCTGCCAAGGTCCTCGTGACGCAATAACTCGAGGAACTCCACTGTCTGGCAGTGATGTGAGCTAACACATGCGCCTCCTCACTATCGAGTTATCGCCATCACCTGGTAAACGCGTCCATCAAGGAGCAGACAATGCGAATTGTGTCAATAACCATAATCATCAGGTGTCATATCGCTTGTTGCGGAGGCTGCGTACCAAGCGTGGAAGCTTTGCGGACTCCCGACTCAGCACGATCCCTGGTCTCTGGTACTAAGCCCGGTTCCCCGACCATGTTTCAAGCGAGGCGGCAACCGAGCTCGTTCCCCGTGACTACCCATGTCTCCCTGTCCGGCCGCACACCGACCTTCGGAGCTCCAGCGCCTCACGAGGAGCTCAGGCCCGCCCTTCATGAGTCTCCCAGGTTTGCCGCCCTCGGCTCCACTCCCCGTCTCCGACTCGCAGGTCCAATCCCCGCCAATCGTCGAACTAACGGCTCATCCCGCCGATCGTAGGCTCTCCGCTCGGCGTGGGGCGGGTGGCGAGTACGCGGTGAGCGCGGTGACCTCTGCGCAGGGGAAGCGGCCGCCTCGTGAATGAGCTCTCAAGTAAAAACGTTCCTTGCCCCGATCCGAGACCTGAATCTCCCTGTCAAAGATTCAAGACGGGAGTCGTTTGATCGTAAGCTTTACAACACAGTTCCTTCGGCGTAGCACAGCAGCCGAGAAAAGAGCCCTTGTGTTCACGTCAAGGACCAAGGAGCATAGCAAGAAGATCCGTTACGCGCATATCTCTAATCTATAAACAACTAATACCCATCCTTCCCGCAAACACGCCTTCCCCATTTTCATACCGACACAACAATCAACCTTAATTGTCCTCCACCCTGGCCCTCTTACCCCAGCAAAGAACAGAAGGAAACTTCACCCAACTCCCCACCCGTCCACCTCAACCGTGCAGTGGCAGCATATATAATCCGAAGTAAGGAAATGACTGAATGCACCCAACTTCCAGCCCTTGCTGTTCTGAAGAATCGATTAAGCGGGTATAAAACAAGTGTGATAGAAGTAGAAGTGGTAAACATGAAAGGAGAGATGGAAAAAGAAAATCAGAAAAGGAAAGGTCGTCGTCCCCCAAGTAGCGTGACCATGTCTCGCCGCTTCCGTTGAGCCCCTGGATTCTGTAACATCTCCGCGGCGTGATGAACGTGCCGGGGGCAATAGGAATATCGAAAGGCGAAAAGGACCCATGAGGCAATGCTGGGATGTTATGAAAGAATGAAAAGAAGCAAAAGGGGTAATGTAGTACACTAATAGCACAACGCCCGACATCCGCGACTCCCACACCACACGCGAATCCCAGGCCTGCTTTCATCGCGGCACCAACAGCAGAAACCTCGCAGTCAAGATGCGAATCTCAACCGACGCAACCCCTAACACGCCCAAAGCCAAGGACAACGCCGAGTCGGAAGCATCACCTGTCAATGCTTTCAGGGCTCATCATCCCATTCGGCTCATCCTTATCCGTCTGGCTCGTACCTCCCTGACTCTGCCCGCTATCCGCCCTCTCCATCGACGCACCCAGTGCCAGCACGGCTGGGTTCGGCGGCGCCCCATTGAGCCCCGCCGCAGCCTTCTTCTTCGCCGCATTCTTATCCGGCGACGCATTCACCCCGGCCCCAGCTCCAGCTTTGTTCTCCGCCATCTGCGACTCCAACTTCTTCTTCTTGCGAGCCGCGGCAATCTGCTCCTTGAGAGGCCTCTTCTGCGGCGACGAGATCTTGCCCGTCGCCCCGAGCCTCGGCCTCGGCCGCCGCTGCTTGGGCGGGAGATCCTCGTCCTCCACCAGCGGCTGGTCATTGTTGGCGTGCAGCTTCGCGAGGAAGAAGTTCTTGGCCAGCCCGATCTGCTCCTGGATATTCTCCTTGGTCACCGCCTCGTTCGGCGGCAGCGTATCAAGGAGGTCCACCGTCACGGCGCCGGGCACCTGAGACTGCTGGTACTGGCTCCGGACGCGCGACTGGAGTAGGTGCAGCGGCACGGCCAGCGTATCGAGGCCAAGCTCCTTCTCGAGGCCGAGCGACCGGAAGCCGAAGAAGTCCTCGCCAATCTCCTCGGCGAAGTCGCCGCTGACAAACTGCTCGCTGCCATCCTTGAACGCACCGGCGCCGTCGGTGCCGGCATCGCTTTGCAGTGCCGGACGAAGGAGGTCTGCGAGGTGCATCTTCATCCTGTCGTGGATGCTCCCCAGCTTCGTCCCGAGCCTGTTCACGTCGTCCCTGACGTAGGCTTCGAGCGAAGCGATGCTACAGCCGTTCTCATCCAGGGTGTGAAGCACCACCTCCTCTGGGGTGAATCGGGGCTGAGGCCGGGTCTCGCCCGTGCTGGGCATTGGTTTCTTTTCCGCTTCCCGGTAGAGGTTGAACGTGCGGACTAGTTTCTGGAAGTAGTCACCCGCAGCATTGGACAGGACATCCACTGCCGCGGGCTGTAGCTCCTCAAACCCGGCCTGGTATAAGACTTTGCCCACGGAACGCCTGAGCGCGTCCTGGCAGGTTGCCGGGGCCATGACCGGGCCTTGGTCCGAGATGAAATGCTCATCAACATCGGCCTCGACAAATGGCTCGTAATTCGTCCTAGGGAACTGGTTGGCATATATCTACATCTTGTTAGAACATCATGCGAAAGCCCATAAGGGTTGTAAGTTTAACATACCTGAGTTTGGACCTGCATTTGCTTGATCACAGCTACTTTGGTCGCCAAACGCCTCGTTTCCTGGATTTGCCGAATGTTGGATTCCATCTTCTTGGTGAAGGCACTGACGGGAGACTTGAAATAGCCCGGAGGCACCACACTGAGCGACCATTCGTGGTGGTTAATAACCTGTCCTTCGCCATCTTCCGTCCAGCGAAGAGAGGGGGTAACGCCCGGAATGATGCTCAGGGGTTGATAATAATCCGGGATCACCCTTGCCTCCTCGTCCTCCATTTCCTCCGCTAAGATCTCGTTCTTGGACTCATGCGCTGACGAGACAGACGCGTCTGCTCCCGAAAGGTTTGGAATACCCTGGGCCTCGGCTTGCTTCAGCCCCTTAAGGAAGCGCCGCATGCCCGCCTTGGACCTCAGCAGCGCCGGGGCTTCCAGATTCAGGCAGTTGTCCTTGAAGAGTGTATACCTCTCCTTGGCGACGAGGGCTCGGTCCTTCTTGGTAGCTTGTTTCCAAACTTTACACTCCTCGTCGTCGTACGCCTGCGCCGCGGCTTCCCCTAGAGCCTCGCCCAGTGCCATCTGATCAAGACTAGGACCGTCCATGTCCATGGCATCAGCATTGCTGCCCGGCGGCCCGGAGTGGCCATTAACCGCAGCGGGCGTAGCTGATCCACCTACAGGCGGAGTGGCGAAACCAACGCTCCCCTCAGCTTCAGAGCCTTCCCGTCCTTGCTTGGCTAGCAGCCCGTTTAGCTGTAAGGCGGGCTTCTGGTCGGGAGTTCCCTCCTTCTGGTTTGTTGGCATTTTCCGAGATTTATTCGAGCCTTTGGCGCCAGCTTTGCGACCGCGGGACGACATTATAGGTTCATCGTCGGAATCCTCGCCAGCGTCTTCTTCTCCGCCATTCTGCTTGCGGCGCTCCTCAGCCTCGACTTCTGCCCTTGAGCGGATGACGAGGTCCGGAATCAGGGGGATGAGCTTCTCGGCCTCCTTTCTCATCCCGTTTGCCATACGGCGCAGGGGATGGTTCATATCCTGGTTGTACTTGAGGCAGTTGTCCCAAATTAGGTTCAAGTCCGCAACAAAGTCCGCTTTAGACTTGTACGCAAGGGTCTTGAGCTTCTTGGTCATCGATCCGAGGTCCATGGGATGCTTGATGACTGCAGTGTGGCGGTATTAGAAAAGAGGCACAAGCCGGGCATTAACACGTTGTCGAACTTACGGTTGTAGTAGTCGGGAGCGTCACGCTTGTTAACCCTCGTCAAGAATGGCGTGGAGAACTCGGTATGCGCCTTCAACTCTGACAAGACCTTCTCCAGCGCCTCGTAAAGGTCTTCCTGGTTCACGTTCTCCTCGCTGGCCCATTTGCTCCGATTCTTCCTGACCTCATTCATAAGGAGGCGCAGTTCAGCGTCGGAGGCGCGGACCTGGTCGCGTTTCATATCTATGCGGGCAATAAGATGTTTGAGAGTGAGGCTCGACGCGCCGAGGTTGGCGCTGCTTAGGGTGCCGTGACCGTTTTGCGCGCCGGCATCGTTGATACTGGCATTCCTATTATTGTTGTCCATCTCCGCCTGCAACTGCTTCTCGGACTCCTCGAGCTGCTGCTGCTCGATCATGGCCGTGCGGTCGTTCTCGAGCGTGTAGAAGAGGGTGTGGAAACTCTTGCGCACTTCCTCCTCAGTAGCCGTGCGGGCGTCCTCGAGCTGCTTGCGCGCATCCTCGATCGTTTTTGTCTGGCTATGTTGAGATCCTTCGTTATCCCTGGTCTTGTCGCCAGTCCTACCGGGTGACGTGGCTGAGTGCATCGGGGAGCTGCCCGACTTGGATGGCGTAGGAAGTCCGCCGGCCCCGGCATCGTCGCCGCCCTTGGCTTTCGAAGGCGACGCGGGTCGCGGCTCGTCGTCTTCGTCCTCGTCAAAGTCATCGTAATCATCCTCGTCAATGGTCCTCTTGACCTTCTTGCGCGGCGGCTCTTGGGGCGGGGTGCGGTCGGTGGCGGGGCCTATAACAGGCGACGGAGTGAGAACGGGACGCTCGAGCTCCGCGATCGCGGCTTCGTCATAAGTGCCGTCGTCGGCGAACAGAAGGCCAATCTTTGCCTCGCTCCTCCGATATAGTTCGGTGAAGTGGGCGCGTCGCTGGTCATCCTCGGTATCGGATGCCTCAGGCATCAGTGCAGGCGAGTTATCGGCGGGAGTATGGTTCCTCGCAGCGGAATCATCGATCTTTTGTTGGAGCAGGCGCGCGTTGGCGGACTTTATCGACCCGGGCGGCGGCCAGGCGTTATGGCCGTTCGGAGCGTACATGTTGTGCCCCTGGTGGATGGAAACGACCGTCGGCGGCCCGTCGCCATGCGCGAGGGAATGCGCCCGTGGATGGCCGGCGTCACGTGCGGTAAAGCGGCTTTAAGTTGGCATCCGTGGGAAGAGCGACATCGAAATAGATGGAGGATGGAATCGGACGATAGGAGAGGCCCGTCGCGTGGGGGACTTGATGAGATGCGATGGATGCCGTAGGGCGTGTCTCGGTGAGGTGAGGTTAGAAGGATCTGGATAGGCCTGTACTCCGGTACCGTTTTCCCCCAGTGGCACCTGGGCGATTTTCTCGCTGAGGGGTGGTGTAGCCCGCCAAAGGAAGGGTGTACTAGTACTTCCACCACGCCGGTTGAGCGCAGGGGACAGGTATGAGCATTGGGCGTACAATGCGCAATTCCTACGAGATGAAATTTACGAGCATTAGCCTCACAGGAATATCTATCCCAATCCGGAGTTTGGTGCTCATCGCGCTGCCAGGAAGGGACCGCCGCCGGACTGGGAAGTGGCTTGTACCTCGAAATCCTGGGGAACCGCGGTCGGACGATTCCGACCAACGATATGCGTCGTTTCGGGACAGTCAGCGCAGCGTACTCACGTGACCTGTTACCACCCTAGCGGGGCCCCGGGCGTCAGAGCTAACGACCCGAGCCTCTGGCAGGATTGGGAGCTCTCGCCTGGAACGCAGCATCATGCAGCCAAGTATGAATGGGATCCCGCCCCGCAGGCAGCAAAACGTCAGCCCGATAAACTGAGTAGGTGCTTCTTGAGCATCCGACATCGTCCTCCAGATATTGCCGCATTAAACCCATAACACCAAGCTCACGATGAGGATAAGACTACCCTTCGCAGGTAAGTAGCTTCCCTTGGTCACACCACTTAGCAAGTTTCGAAGAAGCTGCGGTCTCTCGGATCCCGGCGCCTTTCTCTATCGTGGATCCCACCGTCGTATTCTCCATACAATAGTGCCCGTCCACTAACCGTGAGTGGCAACTTCTAGGGGTCTTTTTCCTCTTGCTCCTTGTTGCCGGGTACGCCGGGCTCAGCTCGCTCCAGCCCAGCGTCCACGTAAACGACAAGGTCCTCCACTTCTTCACCTTCTTCCTCCTCACGATCGTCTTCTACTGGATAGTCGACACCAACCGCCGCCGCACCCTCAACCTCACCCTCACTGTCTGCACCGGCATTCTTGGTGTCGGTTCCGAGTTTCTGCAGAGCCTGCTCCCCAACGGGCGCAACTTTGACCTGCTCGACATCGCCGCCAACGTGGTAGGCAGCCTCGCAGCTCTAGGGCTGTGCACGTGGTATCACAAGCGGATGCTGGAGCGGAGGAGGGAGCGGAGACAGTATAACGCCGTCCCCGGCGTGGAGGACGGGGACCTCGAGCTCGGGGAGGGGCACGAGAGCGGGGTTGTTGAGGGGAGCGAGGAGCCATCGAGGACGCTGGAGGAGGAGGTTGATAACTGGGATGAGAATGCCATGGACGACTGGGATGACGACGAAGACGCCGGTGACACGGCTGGGGGGAATGGAAAGGGGACCGGCTCCGGGGATATTGGAGATTCGAAGAGAAGCGACTAGTGGCGTATGAGGGGTTGCTTCTGTTGGGATGCTTGCCATGCACTGGCTGCTGGGGCAGCTAACGGCGTGAGCCATGAATGGTGCTCCTTCCACTGGCGTATGGGGGCTATGATTTGTTTGTCACCGAGCCAAAGATGTACAGATGTAAAGTTGACGCCGCAATGGATTGTAACGTGTATGAGTTTGACCAACTTTGCTGCATACCCTAAGGTGTGCTTGTTTTTGTGTCGAAGCAGGGGTAATGTTCTGCCTGAGCCTGGGGCGTCAAGAGCTCTTGCACTAATAACGTAATCCTACACCGGATCGTGTAAAACAGAAACCTGTGAGGAATGAAAGATGAAGTGGCATCGAAAGGAAAACGGCGACTCGAACTATTCCAGCCCAATGGTGAGAGTGCCCCCGTTTCCACGGCTGTCCTCCGTCCGGACAGGGCAAGTGCGGAAGCAGTGACAACCTTTACCGCTGTGCCAAAATGGTTCGTAATTCTGTTGGTAGCTTCGCTTTGGAGAGTGGTAATATAAGATACACTCGCCCTCTCAGGCGGAAAGTGCTTCGGGGCACTACATCTCATTGTCACGAGGAGAGCACCTCGGAGTGACTCACTCCCAAGCCACACCTCCTGCTCAGACCCAGGATCTTATTACATTCGACTAGTAATCTCGCCCTCTTTGCAGACACCCGGTTTGAGAGCAGTCCTAGAACCGATTACCAACCGAAGCTCTCACTATGCCAGACGACGTCCCTCCCCCTGGCAACCCAAGGCGTCACGCTCTCCCTAACCCCCAGCGCCATCTCCCGCGGCCCACAAACCAGGACTGCAACGCGGGACCCCGCGTCCTCATCCTTGAACACACCGTCCACGACCCCCTTGATATCCGGCCTCCCGCGGAGGTAGGCTGGACTTCCCGCCCCGGCAGCCTCTCCGTTCGTACCTAGAGACTGCATCTCGACGGACGAAGACCGCGAGGCTATGCGGTCGAAGTCGTGGTCAGGCGTCGGAGAGCTGTGCTTTCCCGACACGTATATGTGCATGTTGGGGTCGTTGAAGACATTGGTGCCATTTACGGCCGCCGTCTCGGAATAGGAGGCCCACGAAGCGTCGTCCGCCAGGCGTACAGCCCAGGTAAGCTCAATCTTCGCCGACGGAGCCGCGTCGCGAAGCGCCTTGTAAACCGGCAATACGAACGAAGCACCCACACCTCCAGCGACTAAGAGCACCCTATCAACTCCAGACTCTACGAGGTTGGAGTACGTCGTCGCGAAGGCACCAAACGGCCCCTCAAGAGCAAGGGGGACCCTTGCCC
This sequence comes from Sordariomycetes sp. B11D1, assembly GCA_025503055.1. Lineage (NCBI taxonomy): Eukaryota > Fungi > Ascomycota > Sordariomycetes > Sordariomycetes sp. B11D1. The sequence goes on along the minus strand of JAMFQS010000032.1, from coordinate 164,496 downwards.
CAGTGCGCTCCCTCGCCAGCTGCATCAGCCGCCGCGTCATCGGCCCGCCCTGCTGCCTCGCGACGAGGACGACCTCACCCGCGTCGCGATTCACCTCCGCGACGGTGAAGGGATTAAAGCAGAACTCGTAGACGAGCGATGAGACGGCACGCGGGCGCGATGGCCAAGGGATGCTAATGTAAACGTGAGACCCGGGCCGCTCAGCAAACTGGGTGATTTTCTGGGACGGCAGCTTCGCCGATATCTTGAAGAGGTTCGTGCCGGGAACGGCCTCGATCTTCGACTGGGCCGTTGCGGTGGACATCTTCCGCACGGCGAGGTCGAGCACGAAGACCACGAGTGCCTCGACGATGTAAAAGCGCGCCGGCACAGCGTGGATGAACAGGAGGAACGAGGTGGCGAACACGACGAGGAGGTGCACGACGAAGAAGACGCGGTACGAGTACTCTCTCACTTTGGGTAGCGCCGTCGCAAAGAGCGCCATGTACGCCATGTTAGAGAGCTCTCCCGGCAGAACGACATTGTCGAAGATGCGGTCGAGGAGGTTTCCATTGCGGTAAAGCAGGTTGAAGTAATTGAGGACGTGGAGGAGGAGGAAGAGGTAGATTACGCGGCCCAGGGCGCGGTGGAAACGGTTGATGGACTCGTGGGAGGTGCGGAAGGCGTGGGCAAAGGGGTTGAGGGCTTTTAGGGAGAGGAGGGTCTGGATGGGGAGCTGGGAGGTGGCGATGAGGCCGAAGCGCTTGGTTACGTGGGCGTAGTCTGGGGTGTGTTAGAGTTTACGGATGAGGCGGGTGGGCGGGTGGGTTCACTGACCGGTCCCAGTGCCGCTGATGGAGAGGTAGAGGAGCCAGAGCGCCCACGCGGTTCCGAAGACCCATTCGTCCCGGTGCCCACGGTGTCCCGCCTTCGAGACGGGCTCCGAGAGCCACCATTTCACTCTCCGCCAGGTCGCTGCCACTCCCGACGCGCCCTGGCGGCTCCGCGCCGGCGGTGGAATGGGCTCGTAGTACGCGGTCCTCCGCGCTGCTCCCAGGGCCGAGGAGCCGAGGCGGTAGAGGATGTAGATGGCCGCGGGCACAAGGGCCGAGTAGTGAGCGTAGCGGGCAGCAGAATCAAGCGACTCGCGGCGGGCCACCTTGTCCCCGGCCGTGAGGTCCGTGATGATCTCGTAAGGCCAGTTCATGGCGACGGTGTTTCTTTCAACTCCACTTGCGGATGGAGATGAATTCGGAGGTCCGACGTGATAGGGCCCTTACACGTGCAAGAAGCGGACAGCGAACGTGTCAACTCGGGGGAGAATCAGAGCTCTCCAAGAGTAAAACGCGTGCTAATCTGGCAAACTTAGCACCTAAGTGACGGTGTCCTGATAGACAAGGAGTAAGGAGCGCGGAGACATGGGGTGGGACTCGGGCCCTCGGTGGAGAAAGACGGAATGGCTCTCGGGGCTGACGTTGCTCAGAGTTGCGCTCCCGAGCTGCTTATGCGCGTCGGAAACCCAGAGTCGCACGGAGCTTTCGGACCATATGGGCAATGTTAACGCCCTCGCTATGATTGGTCGACCTTGATGTGGGGCGTCCCGATTCGGAAGCTGCGTCTTTGGTGCAACTCGGTTCCCAACGTCGCTTGTCGACGGACAGTCCCAGACTTTATCTTGGAACATACTCGTCTGCTTGACCAGTTCAACTCTGTTTTTTAGGAGCAACTAGATTCTAGTCTCCATTGGTTTTCCTTCCAACAAAGTATTGCCTAACTGCAAGTATGATCATCTTCTGCCATATCCTGACCTAGTCTGTGGTAGAAGTGCTACTTGAGCGTCTCCTTTGACTCCGTGGATGACCGATTATGGATGTGGACGTCAAATATAATCTCGTGTTGTTCGTTATTTGAATCAACAGCCCCTTGTCGGGCTTGGGTCTTGTGAATCTCCGGCCGTGAGTCTTCTCCCCCTGGACAGATCAGCCAGCATGTGGCCTGCCTCGGATCGTCGCCATTGCCTTTGTGAATGGCTTCCCACCTACAGAGAGATACACATGGTGATTTTAGATCTAAACGACCATTTTAAAGCAGGCATTGAAGTCTAAAGAAGGAGACGAGGCCGACCTTCTCGAATAATTTACTTACCATCTCTAGAAGCCTCACTGGCCTGCCTCACACGGTAAGCTTACCTTTATCTCCACGGACATGATACAAACATCTCTTGAAAGGTCAAGTCTAGGTCTTGGCTCTTTCGTAGTTTGGTACAGCCTTGGTGTACCTGAGGCTCGAGCTGGGCTGGACCTGCGTTGGTTACACGGGTCCAGCCCTCTCTCCGGAAGACTTGCGCCTTCTCCCATTTGCTCCAGTCATTCACTCTTGCTCCAGCAAGGACCATCCTTACTTTGTGTCATTTCGCTTCTTCACCATTCCAAAGTCTGTCTCCCATGTCTATCCGACAGCCTCTGCGCTTCCTGCGAGTCTGCTCTTCTTACACCAACGTTATTCACAACAACACATCTCTGAGTCCTTCTTACCACTATCTTTCTCACCAAACAAGATTCTTTCTAGGAAAAATTGCTACAACCCCAAAGTAAAAATCATTGCAAGTAAGATTCCCTCGCTTACACAAAAGAGCAGTATCCATGACAGTCATTCAGTCACTCAGTCGTCCCCTTCCAACTTATCGCAGAAGCGATTCATATCACTGTCACGATGGATCCCGGAAAGCAGACAATCTTTGATGGGGTGGTGGATATACTCTTGAATCACAGTCGAATCAATATCGAATGGGCTCCCTGGGCCATGGAGTGTGTCGGTAGGTTGCTACCCATATCCCTCTTTACTTGTCTTGCTTCTCGCCGTTCATTCACCCCATGATGTCGCCTCATTGTTTCTCGCTACTTCCTTCATGAGAACTATTTCCATCTATCTCCTTCTCTATATTTTTCCTCTCTTCTCTTCTTCACCTTCTCCACATATCTCTACCTCCTTACCATCTTCTTGTTTCTATATCACGTTTATACACACTACCTTGCAAATACTACCCCCATGTTCTAAAACGGCCTTATATACTACCTACTACTCATAAACATAGTTTGCACTAACCATACTTTGTTGTATATATAGACGCAATCGAGGCCTGGACCTGTCGGAACATCGGCGAGTTCCCGCCCGACGCCGAGGAGATCGTCGCGACGCTCTCGACGCCGGCCCGCAACATTCTCCACTGGGCCTTTGGTCCAGTGTTTCAGGAGGATGTTGGAGCGGCGATTGAACAGTGGGATAGAATCTACGACGCTCGGGTCCGAGCCGTAATGCCAAACAGGGAAGCCGGGCCGTGGGAGGTTGATGTATCCCGTTACGCGGCTCAGCGAGGGGTCGATGCTTGCGCTGGGAGCGCGGTCTCGAGCTCCGTGCCCGCTTCTGGTGCTCCTGGCCTAGGGTGGTCAGCTGGTGATAATGGGGGCCACATGCTTGGCCATGACTCTGGCCTGTAGAACAGCCAGAAGCCGGGCCTTGATCATGGCACCATGGGCCAGCAAGGTGGAACGGGACAGGTGTACCAGGGGCAGCTTCGTAAGTTATGCCTCACCGTATGGGCTTTGGTTGTCGGGAAATGTGACTGACTCTTGCCCAGGGCTCGGAAAGTTCGCCGCTCTCATTGGTACCCAGAAACCAGGTATTGCTGGCGGCGTTATAGGTGGACAGGGCAGAATGGACCCAATATTCCAAAGCCAGCCAGGTAAGTCACGGCAATAAGAAAAGGCCCGAGGATGCCAACTGACTGATCTCAAGGGTACGGACAACATATCTCTTCACTCACCACCCAGTCCCAAGGGCTTGGCATCCCGGCCCTCTCGCCCCCGGTGGGAAGTTATATACCACCGGCCGCAGCGCCCATCGGCAACGAAACTAGAAACCCGCAGCGCCTAACCCGCCTCCCGATGCCGGCTCTCGCCGCCGAGCCCGCCCCCCACCAAGACTCCTGGCTCCACGCCCGCCTCCACGAAAAGACGGCCACGTTCAGCGGCCACATCCGGAGCGCGGAGCACTTCTGGGGCGTCCAGGAGCGGTACGCAGACCTTGTCCGACATCCGGTCGATAATTGCGTTCCGCCGGACCAGGATTATACGATGCCCGCCACTGATGCTGAGATGATTCACTACGTGAAGCGTCTTTTTGACGCCATAGTGGACTTCTCAGACGTCAGTGATAAGTCGGCTCCAGTGATGAGGGGAGGTGGTGGGAAGGATGGGAAGACGCGGTCCTGGGGTGCGATGACGGCTTCGGAGAAGGTAAAGGAGGTTGTTCGGACGGATCTATCGGATGTAGAGGTAGAGATGCTCTGTTGGAATGTTCTGGTGAGTTTCTGTTCATTCTTGGGTGATTAGGAGGCGGAACTGACGTGTGCAGCTGGCTGCAATTAAAGCGCAGAAAGGGGAGCCGCGGAGCCTGTTGTGGTCAGGGACTGGAGAGACTCCGTGGGAGGCGTACACCCGTTTCGAGGATCGGTGGGTGGCTATATGTAACCAGCTGAGGGTGAGCTCTCCTTTCCAGTACCTTTCTTCCCAATGTAGCGCTAACAGTATCCGGCAGACGCATAAGCAACTCCTCCATTCCCTCACTCGGGGCTACTGGTCCCAACGTATAGCCAACGCGCCAGCCAAGGAATGCCAAGTACGATCATCTCCCCTCGTCCCGTCTCCCTCTCCCCATCAATTTGACCATCAAGCGGGCTAACCTCTGTCCGCAGCGCAAGAAGAACAACCGCGTTGGAAACGAACACAAGCAGAAGCGCCTCCTTGGTCTCCAGGAGACGAAAAACAAGACGAAGGATGCTGAGCGACAGAAGAAGCGGGCTGAGAAGAAGAAGAAGAGCCTTGATGCTCGGTCGCAGAGTCCCATTCCGGTAGCTCAGCAGCCGCTGCCCCGACTTCAGGGTCCGGCAGTGCAGGAGGGACTGTCGACCGTTCTTGTCGCTACACCACAGCCGCAGCCTCAGCAGCCACAGCAAGAGGAGGGGGAGGTGATGGGAGAGGATACCCTGTCGCAGTCGCAGCTGGCCGATGATGAGTGTGAGCTGCTGGATCAACAGCAGTTGGCTCCCCAGAGGCAGGTCATCGGCCACCACCAGACTGAGGCGGGGGAGGACAACGACCAGTCTTTCCAGTGGTCGCACTCGGGAGATGAGTAGGAGGAGCGGCCGCTCCAACGTTTGAGAGTCTGGGTTAGGGAGTCTGTCTAGCTTGGGTCTCGCCCTAGCTCAGGGATGGCTCGCTGGCAAAGCTGGGCACATCTGTTTCTCTCAGCTCTTTCTGCCTTCTTCAATTTTTCTCATGTCTCTCTCTTGTTCCTCCATTCAACCCTCTTCACGTCTTTCTAGGGGCGTTTGTCTTGGGGGAGTTCGGGCACGGGCTGACCGCGAGAACGAAGAGTTCCACGAGTCGTGTCGTGTCGGGTTTGGCGACTTACACGGCTTTGCGGCCCTACACTTTCGAGGCGCAGCACCGATTCTGTTTTCGCGAATATCACTTCCGACCCCTAGTTCCGGGGCTGGAACTATGAACCTTTTTTATTACCGGAGACTGTATCCGGAGGAGTTTTACGATGGCAGGGCGTCCATACCCGACCCGATACTTCACAAAGTTATTACTTGCGACTACGAGTGCAGCGTGACTGCTATCTGCGCCTTTACGTTTGACATCCACTCGACTTTTACAGTCTTTCTAACCCGGTTCGCGATTTTAGTGGAGACTGCGACTTGCGCATCTGAGCGGCTTTGGCTTAGAATGGGCTTGACGCGTCTGTGATTTACATGTATCTGGATGCAGGAGGGTGGTCTTGCGGCCGGTCGATGCGCCATCCTTTCTGCTTCTCTCCTCATATCCTTTCCGGTCCAATGGTTTTGTATCGGACTTGACAGGAACGCGGAGGACTGACTCCGACGAATGAGCTAGGTATGGAGGTCACCGGGGGTTAGCGTGGGGATGGTTCATTTCTGGTCTACTTTTCAGGCACGGCTTGTCTATCTCGGGTGGTACTCGAGGTACTCCATTTTGGTACTAACACGCACTCTCTTGTGTTGTCATGTTCCAGTGAATTTGGATTCATGATTCGGACCACTGCCGGTAGCTCGAAGTGCTCTGTCGTAGTTTGTGGGATCATTAGCAGGACTCGGGAGGGGATAATCAACGGTGACCGGTGGTGCGAGACCAGAAACCCGGGGCGAGGTGCCCAGTAGCATGGGCGGTGACTTTGTAGAGCTGATACCGCGTCGGGGTCGGCGCCAAAGTAGCGTGACGCTTCCAACTGCACGGGTTCTTTCCCGATCCGAGAACCCTGGCTGTTGTCGGGACTGGCTGGGCCGGGATACTCGCAGCGATGCGAAGCTTGGCACAATGTCACGGCGGGGTGATGGAGCCAAAAAAAAAAAAAAAAAAGAAAGAGAACAAAAAAAGCGCCAAATTGCTTCCCGCTTGGAAGTCCAGACTTAGAAGGGAATGTATGGAGGTGCCCCTTTGCAGCCTGCAGTCGCGTTCTGCCTTCTACTTACAGGGGTTTCTCGCGGCAGGGAAATTCCCCGAGCGCCGTTGCACGCGGAGCATGGAGGCCCGGCCGCCCGTCCCGCCCGCGCGCCAAATCCCGGTTCGGCTCGCAGGGCCGCATTCGCCGGTGGGGGTCTCGCAGCGGGGTTACACTGGCTTCCCAGGGGAATTGGTTCCCCCCACCCGGATACGTTTCCCACCAAGATGAGGGATAGATTGAAGGAAAAAAAGTACGTGAGAGCGGAGGCAAAGGGGGCAAGCAGGGAAGTGCAGATACGCCATGATCACCGCTCGCGAACCTGCGGGGTGGGGGAGGGGGAAAGGCGGGTGTGAGACGACGGTGGGAGCTGGGAAGGCCCGCCGAACCGACGCCGAACCGGCGGGGTGCTGGCGTGCTGGACGGGATTAGATGATGGGGATGTTGGAGGTTAATTATCCCGGGCGGGACTGCGGGGAAGGGGCGAAACGGGGAAAAGAAGCGTGAGAGCGACACGTACGATAAGGATTTATGACAAGACACGGCTTATATACAGCGGCCGTGAACCCCGCCACTTGTCCCTCCACCCCACTCCCCCCAAGAAGCTCACCTCGGTCCCTCACCACCAAAACCCCACCGCCACCTCTACAACGACAGCATCCAAGATGTCCGACCTGCAAGTCTGGAACGCGGAGCTCTTCGCAGAGCCCCACTGCAAGCTCGGCGAGGGCCCCTTCTACGAGGCAGAGTCCAACACCCTCCGCTTCGTCGACATCATCCAGCGCCGCCTGCACACCCTCGACCTCACCGCCGGCGGGTCGTCTCTCACGACGCTGCAGCTTGACGCCCCCGTGACCGTCACGGCGGACATCGACGGCGTGGACCCCAGGGAGAAGATCCTCATCGGGGTGAAGCACGGGCTTGCGGTGCTGGATCGGAAGAGCGGGGCGTATGAGTATGTGACGAGGCTGGCGGAGGCGGGTGGGGAGCGGTTGAGGACGAATGACGGGGGTGCGGACCCGAGGGGGAGGTTCTGGCTGGGGACCATGACTGACTTTGGGCTGGGGCCGTTCCAGCCTGAGGGTGAGTTCCTCTCCCTCCTCTCTCTTCACCTCTTCATCTCCTGCCTTACCGGAAACGATCGTGAGAGAGGAGTACATGAGAAAGTGGAGCGAAAGCTACTGACATACATACCCAGGCGGCTTCTTCCTCTTCGATAATAACAAGGCGACAAAGGTCATCCCGGACCTCACGATCCCCAACTCTGTCGGCTGGTCGCCCGACCTCTCCACAATCTACATGACGCACTCCTCCGCCCGCGAGATCCTCGCCTTCGACTACGACATGCCCACCGGCTCCCTCTCCAACCGCCGGCTGTTCTACAAGCACGAGGGCGCGGGCGAGCCCGACGGGTTCCGCGTCGACGTGGAGGGGAACCTGTGGTCCGCGGTTTACGGGGAGGGGAGGGTGGTCAGGGTTAGCCCCGAGGGGAAGCTGGTGGGGGAGGTGAAGATTGGAACGAATAATGCGACGTGTGTGCAGTTTGTGGGGACGGAGTTGTTTGTCACGACGGCGAACGACGATGAGGCGAAGGGCGGGGAGGAGAGCAAGAGGCTCGGGGGTGCGATCTTCAAGGTCGATGTCGGGGTCAAGGGGATGGAGCTGTTCAAGTATAAGATGTAGTTGAGTTTGGCCAGCATGCATGTATGCAATTACAAGCCCACACTGGCATGCGCCTCACATGAGTGGCATTCGGCCATCGACGTCGTCGTCCCAGAGAGGCAGTCGAGCCCACCCCTTGCATGCCAAGGACGCCCCTCAACCTCGTACAACTACATCCTTCAGACATCCGCCGTATATACAAGTGGAGAGAGAAGAAGGCCACATCATCCCCACTCTGCCATTCCCCCCCACGTCTCTGTGAGTTTACTGCATATAACACCAGACACCGTCCCACCCCCTCACGCCTTCGGCTTCGGCCTCAGCGCGTAGCTCCGCACGGGCAGAAGGCACCTCGGCATCCCGTTCTGGAGCTCCGTCCTGACAATCGCGAGCCCCGCCTTCTCGAATATCTCGCGGAACTTCTTATCCTCCCTGATCCCGTCAGTTAAAGGCTCTACTACTCCAGCTCATACCACCCACCCCCCTGATCATCACAGAAAGACCCGGGGGGGGGGGGGGGGGGGGCCCCCGGGGGGGGCCTGGGGGGGGGGGGACCGCCACAACCCCACCCCGACCACACAAAAAAAACAGACAAA
>JAMFQS010000032.1:57645-155727 GCA_025503055.1 Sordariomycetes sp. B11D1 | reverse complement strand
CCCCCCCTTCCCCTTCTTTTAACCTCTCCAAACCCCCCCCTCCACCCCCCCCCCCCCCCCACACCCCACCACACCCCGGGGGGGGGGGGGGGGGGGGGGACACCGGGACTGGCCTTGGCATGGTAGCAGAGAGACCACTCACCTCGTAACACTACTATCGAGTCCATCATAGACATCATCCCCAAGCGTACTCAGATTCTCCTTCACGACCACGAACCCCCCCTCCGCTAACACGCTCGCGCAGCGCACCAGGTACTCCACCAGCTCCGGGTCCGTCAGGTGGCCCACGCACCACTGGTTCCACACGACGTCGTACCGGACCCCCGGCTCGGGCCGCCAGTCCTGGAGCCCCGCGTTGAGGACGCGGCCGACGCCCGGCTTGGAGGCGAGGGCGGCGGTGAACTTTGGGATGGGCTCTATCACGTCGACTGTTGTGGCGAGGGGGAGGAGGAGCGCCTCTGTTATGCGGCCGATGCTGGGGGTTGTCAGCTCTTCCTCTCAGCTCTCATCCCGAGCCTTTTCTTGTATTTTTTCCTTCTCTTCATCTTCTTATAAGAGATTCATTCGCTACAGCGGCTCCCGTCCATGCCAGGCATGGCCGTAGAAGAGTCACGCGCCATGGAACGAGACAAGAAGGCGACGGGATGACAAAAGGGACGGAGGAGTGGACATGGAGAGAGAAAAAAAAAAAAAAAACGAGACCTACCCGGCACCACCCTCGAGAACCCTCTCAACTCGCCTCAGCCCCTCTTTGCTCCCAACCCCCATCTTGGCCAGGAACGCCCGCGACCCCTGCACGTCCACCCGGCTCACGGACGGGTACCCGCCCAGCATGCCGTCGACAGTCGCGTCGACGCCGGACCAGTAGGCATTACCCAGCTGGGCGTCGACGCGGGAGTCGGGGGTGTCTTCCGAGTCGGACATGTTGGGCTCGTGGCGATGTGATGCAGCAGCGAGGGAGGCGGGGTGAGGCGGATGTGGCGAGGGGCCGTTGGTGGGATTGTGAGATGGGGGGGCTTGCGGTGTGGCACAGCGGATGAGCAATGACTTCGAGGGAAGAAACAAGAGGGAAAGGGGCTAAAAAGGAGCTGTTTAGGGGTCCTTTTTTTCTCACCCTAGAAGACCGGGGCGGCGTCGTGCTATGTCGGGATAGGCGTCGGTTGAGGTTCCCTTGGAGGGGCAGAGTCAAAATGCGCCTGGCCTCACTTACACGCTAAAAGTCATCCCACCGAGGGCCTCAAGGCGGTGAGAAACCACCCACCTCCAGTGCATTTTCTCACCAAGACACGGACGCTAGTCTCCGCTCTAGACCGCGCCGCTTCATTTAGGGTAGCACCCCACTTCTCTTCGACGGGAACGTGCGCCTGTCGTCTAAACCATCCGGGTCGAAACCAACAAAGACTCACAGAGAAGCCCGGTTCGTATAGCGCGGACACCACCCGCTTATATACTACTGGACGGGCGCATTCGGCACACGTTGGTCCAGTGAAGGGGCCGTCTTGGACAAAGTTCCGAGGCCACGAATTGATTGATCGGTAAAGGGTCGTGCTGACGAGCGCCCTGGGCCATTGCCGTCAGCACCCTAAATCGTGGGGGCTCGCGGCATGTGATGGAAACCGTCCGCCTGCGCCAAGACAGAGCACGCATGGGACAATCTCTCTATATGCCTCTAGAGCCAGGACTGGCTAGCTAGGCGCAGAAGATAGACCACGGTGCTACTGCTACAGCATTAAGGGGACGGTGGCTTTGCTAGAACTGGAGAATTTCCTTGCTATTACTGTATATAGACACCACCCCTCTCACCCTCCCTAAACACCCCTGATCCCTATCTACCTCGCCTCACCCCCCCCCCCCCCCCCGGGGCCTTACACGATGATATACCCCCCACACTCCCCCCACCCCCTAACCCCCCTCCCCTCCTCCAGCTCAACGCACCACCAAAGCGCCTCCTTCGCCCTCTCCCCCTCCCCGCTCTCCTCGTGCGCCCTCGCCATCGCGAACCAAGCCTCCGAAAAGTCCCACCCGCTCCCCAGCTTCGTCAGCCCGCACAGCAGTCCGTACGCCCTGTCCCTCGCCGCGAGCCGGTCCACGAGCGGGAGCGACGTCGCCTTGTGCGGCGGCGCGAGCTCCATGCTGCCGCGCTCGGGCTCCGAGTCGCGGCTAGACTCCTCGCTCTCCGCGTCGGCGTCGCCCTTCTCCTCCGCCGGGGGTTTGGGGGCGGAGGGAAAGAGGCCTAGGGGAGTGTAGGGGAGGAGGTCCGGTGGTGAGGAGGAGGGCGGGGCTGGGTTGAGGGTGAAGGTCGGCACGGGGCCTGACGTGTCGAGTTGGGGGACGGGAGGCGGGGGTAGGATCTTCTCGGCGTAGATGTCGAGGAGGATGGTGGAGAGGCCGACGATGGCCGAGGGGTGGTTCGGGAAGTAGGTTAGTGCCGACTCGAAGTGCGAGCGCGCCGTCATGGTCTCGTCGCGCGCGAGGGCGAGGTATCCCAGCTAGACGGTCGTTAGCACCACTCTTCACACCAACAGAACTCAGAGGTCGCAGGACAGCACGGGTCAGGAAACTCACCTCTGCCCACACATCCCCCCACAGCTCCTCAACCCCCTTCCGAACCCCCCAACGTCCCCCACTCGAAAGGCCCACCTCCGCCTCCCCCTCAAGCCCCTCCACAACCTTCCTCGCCTCGCCCACCGCCTCCCTGCAGTCCTCGTACATCCCCGCCCGCCTGTAGAGCCCAGCAACCATAAGCCACACACCCACCAGCACCACCCCTCTCTGCCTCGCCGCATCCCCCTCGGAGAACTTCACGACGGGCTGCGGCACCGGCATCGTCGACGCGTCGAGCGGCAGCTCCGGCACGTCCGACGGCCGCGCCTTGTTGCCCAGGTACGAGTCCGCCGCGGGGGTCCTGCCGCGCGAAAACGTAGACGCAATGGACGCCTGGCGCCTATTCGCAGACGCCAACCCATCGCCCGGGCCGTCCCCATCAGGCGTGAAGAGACTCTCCCCGTCCGCGAAGCTCGTCCTCGCCGTCGCGGGGCCGCTACTCGCGGCCCGCCGCCTGCTCCGGCTCTGGTCCCGCTTCCGCAGACTATTCCGCCTCGACGCGCTCGTCGTGCGGCGCCCGCCCTCCCGCGTAACCTGTATCGCCGGCGCGCCGCCCGCTGCCTGCGTCGTCTGCATCGTCTGCGGGCGCGTCGTCGATCCGACGGAGCTCTCGCTCGGCACGCTGGGCTGGCGCGTGGGCTCGCGGCCAGACCTCCCAAAGATACTACCCTTCAAGCTGCGGAGGGTCCCCGAAGTTTTGGGCACGTCGGCCGTCTTGGGCGGGTTGGCGCTTGGCTTCGCCTGGATAGTCCCGAACAGCCGCGCGTAGAGGCTAAGCAGTTCGGGCGTTGCCTTCACGGCGGCCGAGGGCCCCTCGAGGAGCTCCACATGCGCGAGCTGCGTCATCTTCACCTGCAGCACCGTCTCCTTCTCAAACATGTCCATGTCGTCCACAACCCCCTTTCCGTGCTGGTGCTTCTCCCGTTTCGCCTCCGCCTCGTTGAGGTGGTCGCTCCGGAAGTGCTCTTGCCGCCCAAAGAGTATCGACGCGTCCCTAAACTGCTCAAACGCCGCGTCGCACGCCTTGATCGCCATGCCGTAGTCCTGCCGCGCGCTCATCAGCAGCCCCAGGAGGTGCCACAGTGGGATGAGCGCCCTCTCCTGCCAGTACGGCCCGTGGATGAGATCCGCCTGAGGATCAGTCGTCTTGCTGCTTGCTAGCGCCGCCTTGACGATCTCGATGGCGGCCGTCAACTCGCGGCGCTCCGCCAAAAGCAGGCCCAGCGCGAAGAGGCCGCGGATGTCCCGCGACCTGCCGAACTCGGGGGACAGTGACTTCCGGAGGCACCGCACCGCCTTGGTCTGAATCTCGACCCTCAGCGACGAGTCAAACGTGACGCGGGACCAGCTCGCGTGTGCCAGCCCGATGGCCTGCCACGCCTGCGCGAGGACCCGCTCGGGGATGTGTGGGTGGTGCGTCGATTCCTCCGGCTCGGGGATCGCCTCCGAGGACCTCGTCTCCGAGACGGTTGACTTCAGCTGCGGCAGCTTCGCGAGCATGTCCTCGAGCTCGCCCGCCACGTCGCGGGCCTTCTCCACCGCCGCCCTGTCGCCGTACCTGCACAGCGCCATGATGGCCTGTGACATGGTTTCCAAGACGGTGGCGTCGTCGTCGAGGCTCGGCTCCACGTTGCCCGTCTTGTCCACGCGGGCCTTTGCCTTTTTCACAATGTCCATGTACGACCCGTAGGCCCGGAATGCGAGGTCAAACTCGGCGACGGCCAGGTGCAGGGTGAATATGTGGCGCAGGATGGCGGTGGAGTGGAACGTCTTGGTAGCAGCGCGGTAGAGGATCTCGAGCACGCCGCGGCTCGTCGTCTCGCGGCCCCCCTGTCCGAGGTCGTGCTCCCGCCAGCCGCGGCCGCACATGACGGCCCAGTTCTTGACGACGAGCCCGACAAACGTCTCTACTTCCTCCCGCTCCTCCTCGGCCCGCGGGAACTCCGTCTCGTTGAGAAGCAGAGCCTCGTACGCGTGCTCGACCTTCTTCAGCTCCATCCGCAGCTGCGTCCGCGCGGACTGGTCGGCAGGCGTGGGGCCCAGGTACGCCGTCGGGTAGGCGAGATCCTCAGTGATGATGCGCGACAGCGCAGCGTAGTACTCGAACCAGATGCGACGGCGGGGCACGGATCCCCTGAACCCGTTGCCGCCGGCCAGCGGGCCGCTCTGGATCTCCCAGTACCGGCCCCAGGCTCTGAAGCAGCCGAGCGAGTTGGCGTCACCGAGGGCCTTGTCCCCGCTAGTCAGGGCCTGACCCGTCAGCATGCAGTACTCGGTCAGGAACAGCTCGGCCCAATAGCGCAGCTGCTGGCGCAGGGTGCGGCCTCCCCAAACGCTCGCGAGGGCCGGCAGTCCCGTCTCGAATATGTACAGCGCCCTGGCATGTTCGTTGTTCCGCGCCGCGCAGTTGGCCTTCAGGTACGCCGCCTTTAGCGTGCATACGTTGGTCCAGTCCGAGACGTTGTCGGGGCCGTCGAACTCGGCGTAGGTCTCGTCGAGGTTCGCGGGTAGAAGTGACGAGGCAGCGGCGTAGTCCGTCATGGCCCAGTGCAGCCAGCCGGCGCAGACGCGGGCCTGGAAGCGGTCCTCGAGAGGCGTGTCGGCATCGTCGGCGGCGGCGAGGAGCTTCGGGAGGGGCTCGGAGACGGTGAGGTCGCTGGGGGTGAGGGCCGGTGCGGAGCGGGTCGACGAGGCCTGGGTCAGGGTGGCCTGGGAGATGGAGCACTCCGTCTCGGCGACGAGGGCGAGGCCTGGCGGAGTGTTAGCCGCTGCGGTATCGGGGAGGGTCAGGGCGTGGCCGGCGGAGCATTCGTACAGGATCTATCGGGTGCATGCTTGCGGACCTTGCGGACGAGTTCAGGGATTGCGGACCAGTTTCCGTCGCAGCGAGCTTCGTCGAGGGCCTTTATGTAGTGAGCCGCCTTGGGGGGCTACGATCTAGGCGTCAGCACAGCCGCGCGACACTGGCGGGGTCCAAGCTCTCGACTCACGCTCATCTTGGGTCGGGATCAATCAGGGATCCGCGGGTCTCAGGGGGTAAATTACTGCGTCAGAGCGAGCGCGCCGGCTGCATCGCGGTATGAACGGGGGGAGCAAAGAAAAGAGCGGCACTCCAACGGTGTGGATGGGCGGAAGTGGTTGTCCGCGAGCACTGGATGACGGCGAGGAACGTGCCCAAAGAACGGCGCCTTGATAGCCCAAAGCTGGTTGCGAGATGGTCCCGCGGTAGTAGTTTGTTTAGTCTGGGGCGCCTCACCGAGCAGCGGCCGCCAACAGGGACCGCCAGTGGCTGGGCGCGTCGGTAAGCCCCGAGCATGTGGGTCGGGGTCACACCGCCCTGCGGGAGCGGCAGTAAAGCAAAAAAAAAAAAAGTTGGGAGGTCTCTTATACCCGCTATCACTATCGCCGCGTAGCGGAAATCCATGTACAAACTTCAGCGTCACTGGCGAAGCCTCTCATCACAAAACCAGTGGACGTGGAATTGGCCAAACGGGACATCTGCGCCTTTTCCTCGTCTCGTATCGAGGGCCAATTCCGTTTCCAACAATGTCTCTCCCGCCTGAGCTCCGGCTCTTGTGCCACCAGCTCACCTCATCGGCGATATCGCCCGCCCGCCTCGCGCAGTCGTCGCAACTTCTCACCCAGCACGTCCTCCAATGCGCCGGCCCTCTCTCGGCCCCCCAGGACCAGAAGATCCGGGACAGCTCTTCGGAGTCTACCGTTCTCGTGCACAAACTCAAGAGCGCCGTCAAGACGCTGCTCAATGACCGGGATCACCGCCGCAGGTTCACGGGCGTAGTCCTGGTCAAAGCCATCATAGACGTGGGGGGCTGGGAGTGCCTGCGCAGCTCTGAACCCTGGATCCGGGGTCTCCTGGCGGTTATCCAGGTAAGTATCTTCACTTATCAACAGTTGCGACTGCGAGCACTCACAATACTGTAGAAGAAAGACCCCGTCGCGTCCAAGGAGCTGGCCATCGTGGCCGCCACGAGGATATACACCAAGCTCCACGGCTACCAGACCCTCGTAAGGGAAATCGCCACGCCCACAATCGCCGGCTTCTTCACCGCCTGTCTCCAGCTCGTGAAGCCCGCCGACGGCGCGGGCCCCCGTGTGCCCCTCTCCGTCGTCGAGACCATCCTCGAGGCCTTTGCGACCCTGATCCCCCTCTACCCGACCACCACCCGCCCTTTCGTCTCCAAGATCCGCACCGCCATCCGCCCTTACCTCGCGCCGACGCTATCCGACGACGCCCCCGTCCCCGCTACCCTGCAGTCCGCGAGCCGCCGGCTGGTCATCTCCCTCCACCACACCGCCCCGAAGGCCGGCGGCGCGGACGAGTGGACGGGCCTCCTATCGGGAGCCCTGAAGCAGTTCCATGCCTCCGCGGACCAGGTCTTCCGCGCCGTCCAGGAGACGTGGGAGCCCCCGGCGGGGTACACGCCCTCCAGGGTCGTCTTTGGCGAGGACCCGCGCGAAGGCGGCGACGAGGCGGACGCCCTCCCCGCCTGGGAGGGCATCACGTCCGGCAGCCAGCGGCTCGCGGGCCTCTTCGCCTTCATGTCCGACTTCCTGCGCTACCCCACCAAGGCGCAGGTCTCCATCCCCGTGGGCCAGCTCGTCGACGCCGTGTCTCGCGTGTCGCAGATTGCGCGGCACTCCCCCAAGGCCCAGACGTGGGAGCAGTCCCTCGAAATCAACCCCGCCGTCTCAAAGGACGAGCGGGATGAGCTTTGGAGCTCCATCCCGGGCATCCACACCGCTGCCGTCGAGCTCCTCCTGGCGCTGTGCAGGAGGCTAAGGAGCAACTTTGTGCCCGTCGCGCCGGAGGCTCTGGAGTACCTCGTCCGCGTTTTCAAGTCCGGTATAGCCAACGCCGCGCTGCGCCGCGTGTCGTATGAACTCCTCGCCGAGATCCTGCCCCTCACAGGCTCGGCCATGACCAAGGAGACCGTGTCCTCCCTCGAGCTCCTCACCAGCGCCTGCTGCCGCGACATCCAGCAGGAGAAGGGATACCTAAAGGAGCAGAAGCCCGTCTCCGCGGACCCGAAGAAGCCCGGCATCGCGATGAACGCGGACCTCTTCCTCGCGCAGAAGACAACGGGGACGACCGCACCCTCGCAGAACCTCTCCCCTGCGCACCTCTCGGCGGCACAATCGCTCCTCCCCGCGCTGCTGCGAGACCTTCCGCAGCAGCACCTCCGCCCCGCGCTCCGCGGAGTCCTAGACCAGACGGCGATCCTCTCGCGGAACAGGGAAGCCATGTTTGCAAGCGTGCTCAGTCCGTTTAGGAATCAGCAGGGGAGGATGTACCCCAGCATCCTGCCCTTCCTCTCGCAGATGTACCCGTACGACCAGGGCCTCGAGATCCTGCGGAGTAACATGCGGTCGAGCGCCATTTCTGAGGGCCCCGTCTCGTTCATGGAGGCTGAGCCCGAGGAGCAAGAGGATGTCGAGATGGTGGAGGAGGAGAGTGGAGTGGTTGCAGACGAGCTGGTCGTGTCGCCTCCTACGGAGCCGGCGAAGGATGTCTTCGAGGCGGTGAAGGTGGTGGATGAACCGCCGGAGGTAAACCCCTTCGAGCCCAGGAAGGACGATAAACCGGAGAAACAACAGAAGCAGGCGAAGCCGGACTTGATGGACGTGACGGAGGAGGAAGAGGTGGTCTACGCCAAGGCGCCGCGCCTCTCGCCGCCTCCTCACGCGCACAAGAGGAAGAGCGAGGACGAGGAGGCGCCGACGCCCGCGAAGAAGATGGACCTTGGGCGGCCGCCCGAGGTTACGGTTGAGAAGGGCGCCGTCCCCGTGCGTGGGGATGGGGGAGACGACTCGGACGATGATAGTGTGGAGCTCGTTGCGGACTTTGATTCGGATGAGGATGCGTAGAGGCTGGGCCAAGGGAATATAAAAAAACAAAAGGGAGTTGGTGTTTGGGTATCACTGATGTCACTCGTATTATACCGTGAGTAGATGTATAATGTCTACTCTAGATGAAGAAGTGCTATGGTACATGGTTGTGGGTGTTCAACCCCGGATACTCCCCCAACCGAGCAGCCGTAGTCCACCGCGTCTGCTCCAAACAGCGCGAGGATTGTCGTTCTGCCGTTGTTCCAAAGCCTCAAAGGCTTGTATAAGATACAAGATCCACCCAAACGCCATCAAACGATAACCCTCTCCCGCACAAGACTCGTAAACATCATTAAACACCTACCCTCCCGGATAGCCTAATCCCTCAGCCAAGCCCTCCTCTTCTCCTCCTTCCTCGCCTTCCTCTTCTCCTTGAAGAACTTGAGCTCGTTCCGACTGGGCTTCTTCCCCGACCTCTCCGCCTTCAGACTCCGCCCATCATGCGCATTCGCCGCCGCATCCACGTCAAAGTACGCATTCAACTGCCTCCTGCTCTTCGCCTCGTCGCTGTGCCGGCCCGGCCCCTCCGTCTGGTATTGCCCCGTGAACCGGTTAAACAGCGCCGTGGCGTCGTAGCCCTCAGCGTACGGGGCTTCTTCGTGCATGGCGGGCGCAGGGGGCTCCTCGTGGAGTTTCGCGTACCAGGCGTTGGGATCGTAGTCGCCGTGGATGGCGGGGTTATAGCCTTGGATCACGGGAGGTGCGGGGGCAGCCGGGGCGGCAGGAGCGGCGGCGGGGATGCGCGGGTTGTCAAAGGTTTCAGCGCCGGTTATGCGGTTGAAGAAGATGTAGCGGCCGGTGGGGTAGTCCCATCTATAGTCCCAGCCGTCGTCGGACGCGTCGGGGGCAGGCTCGGCTGGGAGGGGTGGGTTGGTGCCTGGGGGGGCCTCGTCGGGGAGAGGAGGGTTGGTGCCGGGAGGCGCCTCGTTGGGGAGAGGAGGGTTGGTGCCGGGAGGCGCCTCGTTGGGGAGAGGCGGGTTGGTTCCCGGAGGAGCCTCGCTGGGGAGGGGTGGGTTGGTATCAGGAGGCGCCTCGTTCGGCAGGGGCGGCTCGTCCGATACTTCGCCCCGCTCTCTGTCGTCTCTCTCGGGGGACGCCGACGGCTGTGCCGCGGGTCCCGCAGACTCTAGCTCGCGGGACGTGGCGCGCGAAACATTCTCCGAAGCGTCGCGAGCTTCTTGCTCAGACTGCGGCGTCTCTTGCGCGTCCTCCTTCGGAAGCGTGTCCTTCACAGGCTCCCGCGCGGGAACGTCGGGCGCGGTCGTATTATCCGATGACATGGCGACGTACTGGCTCGTAAAGCTCAAGGGAAACGTGAAATGACGGAGGATACTCAGGCGAGCGAGAGACGACGAGAATGCGCTACCTTATATACCACGCAATCTCGGCAGGAGGCGCACTCATGGTCGGACTGCCAAAGCTCGAACAGGGGCCAAGATGTCAGAAAGCGTCGCAGGCGAAGCGAGAGATGGGATGCGAGGTTCTAGAAAAAGGCAGGAGCAAGGGTTGAATGACATGCAGCGCGATACGGCGGGGCTGGCGCGTGATTGGTGCGAAGTGTGGTTCGGTTGGTTTCCACCAGCCTGTGCGGGGTGGTGATTGGTTCAGATTGACGTTATGTAATCGTGGGGTCTGTTCGTGCAGGGTAGCGGGGCACGCTGTGTTCTGCAGTGTGCTTAATTTCTGGGGTTTGTCGTGCCGGCTTCGCGGCACGCCGAGGTGCCTCGTGGTCGAGCGGGACTTGGCTGAAACGGCTTGGTGGTGATGGTCCGACTCGACCTCGGGATTGCGATGGTTTTAGGATATATATTCCGTGTGTGGTGCGTCATCGGGAACCCAAGAAGATTCGAAAGCGGCAACGGCAAGGGACCCTTTGTTGAGCATGGGGCAGCATTTGCGGCGAGCTGCAGTCAATCTCACCCAGCGTCAGTCAGTACAGTACGCAACTCGTTACCCGTCGCGGAACTTCAGCCAGCCAGCGCCACAACATCCACCGCATCCAATGCGGGCCGAACAAGAAAATTAAACAGTGTCTGAGCCGTTACAACCCGAGAACGCCGCTCTTCATCTTCACATGCACAAGAATGGGCCAAGATTTACGGCCTCGTGTGCTGGGAAATTGCTTAACCAGTTAGCCCTTGTCCCTTGAACGAGCATCAAGGTTACACGGCGACAAGCACTGGAGTCTGGTTGAGTAAAGTGTCGGCTCCACAGAAAAGGTCGAGAGTCCCAGAGTCAAAGGGTCTCCTTATAAGCGCCCGAGTCTCTGTCCCGCATCGGCGACGCTCCGGCATCCTCGCGCTATCACTGGCCGCCGGGCCGACCCGCATCTGCGACCTACTCCCGGCCAGGATCCGACGACTTACACTGAAACTCGGGTAGGACCAACTCAAAGACAGAGAAAGAAGTATCCCTCGACTTCTTCATCTTGTTTCTACGGGCTCTTGCTATCGGTCCGTTGCATAGAAGGCTATTCTTCTCCCTGACTCGGATTGTCTTTTTTTTTTCATAAGTGGCTGATTACTGTCGTTGCATGTGAAGAAATAAAGAAGCGGATGAGGACATCCTCTTGGATACCCAAGGGTCGGAGAGCGCGAGTGAGGACCGTCGCAAGCGACTCTACGCCTCCAGAGTCCCAGCCGAGCTTTGGGCCGGACTCTAGGGCTCTGCGCTCTAGCACCTCCTTCTCGAGCGTCATTACAGGCGTCTTCTCCAGGTCGTCTACATCGAGCCGGTCTGACATGGTAAAATATCGGCTCGTCTTCATCGAGCAGACCCGAAACTCTACACTCTTAATCCGTCTTTCTCGAGTGGCTCTGCGACACTTTGCTCCACATCGGCTTCCGCCGTCGATAACAAGACGCTCTAAGGTCGACTTCGGCGCATGGTACGACCCTCTCGATGCCACGGTAGACATCTGCTTTGCTCTCGGCCGCTACGGAGACCAGAATACGACCTGGACAGCCAAGGGCCAGTCAAGCCCGTGGCCCCGCACCCTCCTCCCGTCAAGGTTCCCCGGGGCTCGCGTCATCACATACGGTTATGACGCACGCAACCCTCAAACAACTGGCCGGAGAAGGTACCCAAGATCGCCACGGACCTCCTCGGTGAGCGAACGAGAGACCAAGCCTCTCACGGCGCTTCATCCCGACCCCTCATCTTCGTCGCCCACGACATAGGTGGTCTCATCTGCGAGGAAGCTATCCGTCTCTCGCAGAATAGTCCCGGTGTCTGCCCTCAAACTGTAGCGGACTGCGTGTGCGGAGTGGTTTTCATAAGGACGCCACATAGCGCCGCAACGGCGGAGGAGTGCGAGCTTGTACCCCTGCTCTCCGCCCTCGGGCTATATGAATTTGCTGGACTGTATCCACCGGGGAATACGCCCGCGGATGGCGCGTATCTAAGGACGCTAGACGATGAGTTTAGGCACATGGTGGGTGAGAGGGAAGGCTGGCGGTTGCGACTCGCGTGCTTTTATGCGGAGCTGCCGTCTCGGGGGGTTGGCTGGATGGTGGTGCCGAGGAGCTCGGCGGCCCTGGACGGGAAACATGTGGTTGGGGTACACGCTGAGCAGAGGGACATGGCTAGAGTTGCGTCGCCAGGAGAGAATGGATTCAAAGAGGGTGTCTGGTGAACAGGTGAAGTGGTTTCGTAGGAAGGAGAATAGTCAGCTTGAGAAACCACTGGCCGGGAGCGGAAGGCTTTCTCCTGGCAACTCTAGAGTGCTTGAAGGTTCAGGGCCGTGATGTGTCGAGAGTAGCGGGGGAGAGGTTGCTCAGATACGGCTCGGGGATGGCGCTGGCGCCGAGACTTGGTCCAATGGTAGAACTACTCTATGCGGGAGGGAGGAAGGGCAACATCGTCTTGAGGACGGCATACCGCAATCCTAGTCAATAGAAGCATTGGGGACGATACAGGGGAACATGGTCCTAGCAAGTATGGCCGTCTTGGACTTCAACAATATTCCGAGATGCCTACGAGGGATGTAGCCGGGAAAGTTAGATATGTCGAGGCGACATTGATATTTGTGCTATTAACTCACGCTGAGGCTGCGGTCCACCGTCAAGCCGAAGCAGGAACTACAAGCAGTAAAGATCGCAGCTCTTTCACCAAGGAGATCGAGACAGATCATTCAACGGACATCACTTTTTGGATCAAACTGCGTCTAGGTCACGCTGGGAATCTGTGATGGACCGTGCAGGGGATCGGCGGGGGAGCAGGGGAGGGGGGTTGCTTATGTGAATGGAGATCACCAGGGAACAGCGGTCAAAGCAGGACCCATCACCAATCACGACATCGAGACTAGCATTCGGCAGTTTTAGGCTACCAGGGCGAGACTGACTTGCATGAAACTACCGGGGCAAGCAGTCACCTCGCGCATTAGACTTAGACAACGGCCTATCATGTCCCGGAATAGGGGCATGTAAACACGTTGTTTGTACTCATTATTTCCTTGCCGTAGAACGGTTGGAGGAGGGGGGGGGGGGGGGGTGGTTGGTTGCTCTCTGGGATATGATACCGGGAGTTTCAAGACTACACGGAAAACCGGCGGATCGAACGGAAGGGCCATCTCCATGCTAATGGCTCACATCACATACCCAACACACGGACTCCACGGCAGCGCCAACTGCGTATCGCGGGTCAACAATCTCGAAACCGGCATGCATCACGCCTTCTGCCTCCGCATGGACTCTTTCACAACAATACTTTCCCGCGGCGGAAACCCCATAAACGCCGGCCCTGCATTCCTTCCGGCAATCTCTTAAACCCGAGCCGGTAAGGTACGGGCGGGACCCAGACCGCCGCGTGACTCACGGCGGATCCCTCGGCCCCGATCGGCAGACCGGTTTGCGTGCCGGGGCCCGAGCTGCGGGTACCCGCCGGACGATCCCGGTCCGCGCGGTACGGAGCGAATCGAACACCCGCATGACCTCCCCGTGGACTAAACAGAGCACAAGTGCTTATCAGAGCTCGTGAGTCAGCGGATGGCTCACTCTGATCCACGATAACGGAAGGCGACTCGACTCGGCAAGCTCGCTTCCACCCGTTGCATCGCAGCTCTGACTCCGCCCTGCTGGCACGAGCCCCAACCCCGCGGGTACCCCGGATGCGAAGGGGGGTGGGTGTCAGACAAGGCTGTTTCGTGCTCAGCCCGTGTTGGGCTGCCCCTGGATCGCGGCCTCGGGCCCCGCCGATTGACGGTGCGTGCACCGCGGGGGACAAGCGGAAGGGGCGGTCTGCACTGAACTGGGCTGAGCTGTGCTGAGCTGTCAACCTGTCATGGGCCGCCGGGCGGGGACACCGCAAGCTGACCGCACCTTCATTCCACGCTCGCCTCCCCGTTGGCACAATGACGAGACGCGGGCTTGCCATGGCTGCAGCGTCGTGCTGGCCGGGGCTGTGCGTGTACGCGTCGAAGCAGAAGCAAGTATTCTTGGTGCCTGGTCACGGATGCCTCGGGCGAATCCATGGCAGCAGCGCTGACGGTCCCGTGCCGGAGCTCCCGTTTGCGGGGTTTATGGGAGCGCCGGCGACCATCGTGACCAGCTTCGAAACCAGCCTCATGCGCTATTGGCGCCGATACGGGAAGATGGGCCTCGTACCCTCGTACTCTCGTAGTTAGTCTCCTTTCGGAAAGTCTCCGACTGGGGAAGACACGCACGACCCGGCATTCGCGTCTTATCTCCTCTCCAGGACGACATCCCCCCCCCAGCACCAGCACTGCATCTATGGAAGCTCAGGCAGCGGCCACGATGGCGGCACACGTGTTACGCTGCGTGCCGCTTACGTGAGTGTGTCTTTACCCCCCCAAACTCGCTCACGACTCGGCCTGGGATCCCAGCCCTACGGGGCCCCTCTGTCAGATTACCAACCAGCGGCGATGACAGGCACCCGTGCGCCTGCACATCGGTACCTTGATAACCAAAGCACCCCCGCCGCTCGCATTCTTCGCTCCCCGGGTTGCCGACTCCGTAAGTCCACGCCCCTCCTTTCCCGGCGAATTAGCTCGACGCAAAGGCCACGAGCCAAAAATTTCACAGGGGCAGCGGAGGGGAGGGGGTGTGTGACAGACGGTGGAGATGGGTGTGGGCCGGGACTCCGCCTTGCGGAGCCTGGGAAGGATACTTCCCGTGTGAGCGATGAGTAAGTATGAGGGGCCGCTAATGCGCGGAGTCAAGGGCGATTGATAATTCGGCTGGCAGCGGAAACTTCGAGATGTGAATGGATGGGTAAGGAAGGCTGTTGCCTGGGTTCCTCGGGGTTGTCGTCCATCGCTTGCCGGCTGGTCTGTCCGGGGCTCGTCATGTTTCGGCGTGAAGCTTGTTATATAGTCCCGCTGCTTTGTTTGGAAAATCCCGCGCCGTCAATAGTCCCAAGGTGAACGCCTCAGTGTCGCGTAGAGCACTTGCGCGACACGGGCAACAGGTTTCCGTGCCGTGACAGGAGAATGACGTACCCACCTTTCTGGAGGATTGGTAATGCGGGACGGTCTTTGCTCACAGGGCTGGGAGCGTTTTCCGAGTATTACTTAATTCTGCTTATGAATAGCGGACACTAGGCCATCGCGCGACCGCGGGTAGCGATTCTGCATCGTCGACATGATGTTGTATTAGATCATTGCCATCGAGGCCCACGCGAGGCCCTCGATACCCTCAAACGGAGCGGAAGCGCGGGCTGCGTGGGGTGGTAAATTCCAGGCGCCCGAGACCCCGAGACCCTCAAACAAATCCCGCCGAGCCTCTGAATCACCTGGAGCGACAAGCACAAAACTAGCAGGACCGTGTCGGACTTAACAATCTTAACGACGCTGGCGCCCCTGTCGCAGCTGGCGGGATTCCCCTCGTACCTCGCATTCGGACATTCGTCAGCAGATCGATCCCCTCGCCCTCGTAACTTTCCCAAACCGTCAGGGCCTGCGGGAGTGGAGCCTGACCGTCTTGTCATCCGCGCGCATCCTGCCGGGGACCCGAAGAGTCCGAGGACCGGGGCTGTGTACTTTCCGGGTACCCGCTCTCTCCCATCCCGCGCGATCCGCAGCAGCGAGCCCGAGGCTTCGGCGCCCGCTGGCTCGGCGCTAGGTACTTGATGGGTACCTTTTGTCCGGGCCCGTCGGAGTTAGCATTGGACTTACTCCTTTCGGCAAAGCCAAGGGGGCCTCGTGTCTCCAAAATATCCACTGACACGCCCCCTCTGTTCCCACACGCCCCCCAACCCATGTCTCCGCGGGCTTGTATCTCTCCCCGACTTTCCTCGAGGTGGGCCACGAAGTTGGCGCGCATGATGTCCTTTGACAAGAACAGGGGACCCACGGGAGTGGGAAGTGGGAATTCCGCGGTGGACCGTAGTTAGGAGTTAAGGAATACAAAAGGAATCGGAGCCCCCGGCTACCCTTCCCCGGCCTCACGATCTCTTCTTTTCTTTGCTTCATCTCAAAGTACTCGGTATCCAAAAGTCTCTATCCAGTCTCCACCTTCCAACACAGACCAGACTCGAATCGAAAAAAAAAAAAAAGCCTGGTCCCGACCTCCGCGCATCACGAGTGATTACACCCAATAGACAGTAACACCCGCGAACAACCCCACGGAAGCCTAGGAAGGAAGGAAAACCCCCACTGCTGCCTTCTTGTGCTCGAGAGCGATATCACAGAAAAGCGGCTGCCTGTGAACGTCGCCGAAAAGCGGCAATCTGGAAAGCAAATCAGATCGCACGGAGCAACCACATCTTATCACCCAATCGCCCCGCTTCGGCAACAGATCGCCCCTCCACACCAAAAACTCGGTCTAGCAATACCCCCTGTCTCGCCGGCGCCCTGGTCCCGCCTGCCTGACTCACAGCGGAGAAAAAAACCTCTTGGGCTCGTCATAATCCCGACGTCTGAGAGCATCGTCACCCCCACCCAAGGCAACCATATCTTACAAAGATCACCCGCATCGCCGCCTTTCTTCTAGACCTCCCTCTCCCTTCTCTTCAAGATGGTCTCTAGAAGCGTCACTTTTGCATCCCCCCTCCACCCGGCCCGCCCCACACAAGACAGCCCCTTCTCTCTCAAGAAGAAGACAATGTCCGTCACGCAGACCTACTTCCTCGCCCACAAGGCGCGCGCGAAGCTTGCGCGCGAGGCCTCGCGAGCCGACCACGACCTCCGGCTGCTTGTTGGCCACGCGAACCTGCTCGATGGACTGATGCTCGAGCTGGCGGACGCTGAGCGCGAGCAGGAGTGCTGGTTCAACAGCTCGGTCCGCGGAGCAGTTGCCGAGGAGGAGCGTGTCGAGTACGACACGATCCTCGAGGAGGACGAGGAGGAGTGGGATTCCGACGAGGAGTCGTCTTCGGACGAGGACTCGGAGTTTGAGGAGGACGTCGAGATGGAGGACGCGCACCGCGCCCCCGCGCCGGCAGCATACGAGGAGGAAGACGACGAGGACTTTGCGGAGCTGGAGCTTGTCCGCACGCCATCCCACAGCTCGCCGCCCGAGCTAGACGACGACGAGGATACCTCGGACGATGACTCGATGCCGCCCTCGCCGCCCACCGCCACGCTCAGCTTCTCGGACAAGGACGCAAAGGAGATGCAGCAGGGGGAGGAGTCGCTCTTCGGCGCCGACTTTTACGTGCCGCCGCGGAACCCCGCGCGGCTCGAGTCTGCGATACCGATCTGCTAGGTCTGCTTGACTTGACTTGGCTACGATGATATGCGACGATACCATACCCTTGTTTTCTCCTAGTGCGGTCTGGGCATAGCGATGGCATTCTGCGGCGTTCTAAAAATACCACAAAAGTTCGGGCGTTTGGGATTTCTTTTGCGAGGAGGTTTACTAGGGAGAGATGAGTTGGACCTCACCACTCTGGAACAGCGATTCCGATTGTTATGTTTTGTTGAGGCATGAGTCGGAGATGCCTGCAGCGGGCGTAGATATCATACCGAGTAGCTACAATGCTCACAGCGAGATGCAATACAATAATAATAATGATATCAAATTAAAAAAAAAAAAAAGCGTCTAGAACCCAGTGACCACGGCCGTGATCCCAAAACCCAATACCCCTCACGATCCTCGGCATGACTGACGATTCGCGAAGCTCGGCCCAAAGTGGACCCCGCGCCGGCCCCGGCCTTGACTCACCTCCCGACACGCCGCCCCGCGGCGGGCGGGCTATTGCTTTTTCGGGGTTGGCGGTGAGAGCCAGGCGGGTGGGGACGGGGGGCGTGTCGCCGGGCCGAGGATCGCACGCCCGCGCGGGCTTCTTTTTTTTCTTTCTTTCCCTTTTTTTCTTTTTAGTTGCCGAGCCCGGAGGGTGCGGGGGTTCTTGGCGAGATTCGGGGTCGTCGTTTGCTACGGGGATGATGGAATGTCGTGATTCGGAGTGAGTTGCGATTGGAGTTGAGTAGGTATTAGAAGCGGATACGTCGAGTTTGGGCCACGGATACAGATGCTTCGTTTTGACGGGGATTGGCATGTCGGGGCTGGTTACGAGGTCGGTTGATAACAATCGGGGCGGAGTCACCGACGCCGACACCTGCGCGTACAAGGATCCCAAACCGCCAATACGACGCGCATACGAAAAATGACCCACACAGCGTTAAGATCTTCCCGCGGAGGACCCAGGGGGGCCGGGGGGGGGGGGGGGATTTTCAAAATCAAGGTCATGTGCATCTCAAAATTCCTGCAGGCCGGCTGCTTGCGCCGAGGAAACGAATATTCTCGAGGGCCTTGGCTGTCGCTGGAAGGTCTCCGCGCGCCTTGGCTCCATTCTCTTGGGGACCTCAAGGGATCCGCGATCGGTGTTAAGGGCGCGGGGGGGCTGTCAGTTTCGGATGCGGGCGTTGATGATGTGTGATGGATACGGAATCTCAGAAGCGAGGCGTTGATGCGTTATCGGTGGTTAGACAAGACACCTTGCTGGCTCGTAGTTTCGTATCTTGATATCAGTTTGGACCAGATAATCGTGATACGCACGCATGCTTTGGCACTGATAAGTCCCGCCGTCATCGGTGCAATTGTCTCCAATACCACACCTGTATGTAATTCCTCGTGAGCGGCAGCGCAACTTTCACCCCAACGAGAACAAAGGAAACGTTTCCGCCATCAACCGCACCAGGTCTCTAATTCCCTGACACCCCGAAGGCTACGTTCCGCAACATATCCCCACCCCCTCCCTTCCGGCGACACACCCCGCCGCTCCGCCCTTCCAGGTGCCACGGCCCTCTGTCTCCTATCTCGCGGGGCAAGCGCACGTTAGCAGGGCGGTGGTTGAGGCCGGGCGGGTGGAGACGAGCGCTGCTGCTGGGTGGAGAAGGGCGTGGGGATAGAGGGTGGAGAAGAGGTCAAGTCACGCACGAGCGGCTCACGCCCGTGTCTCGGCCTCGGCGCCAGTCCAAGCCCGGCGCTTCGCGACAAGGGTGCGGGCTCGAGGTTATGAGCTCGCATCTACCCCCGAGGTGCTATCCTTTCCCCAAATCCATGGATAGAACTGGGGAAACATGGAATATGAGGGGACTTTTGTGAAGAACGACGGGACCGAAACCATGCCCCTCGGCGCCCCTCGGCGTGTGACAAAGCGAGGTCCCGGGCTGTCCGGCCCGTACCACGGCCTGCGGAACCGCACCGCGCGGGTCACTAACCTGCCCGTGACACTCGCCGCTCCCCCGATAAAGGTGGATAGGATGGAGGAGGGGTGGGCGGAGCGCCGGGCATGCGCCATTTGCTTTCCCCGCGAAGCAGGACAGAACAGAAGTGCCGGGTAGCTCTGCGGAATCACAAAACCCCGTCGCGGGGCCTCCTCGGGGTTGGTGCGACCCCACGTCGCTTCCAGCGTGGAGACTGCCCCGAGACGCAGTGCTCGCTTCCATCCGTCCCTGCCGTTTAAGCGAGCAATCCGCCGCGCCCTGGCGGTTCGGAGGTACGAAGTAAAGTGGTAAACTCGAGCGGGATCGCCAGGCACGCCGGACTCCCGCAGCGGGAGCGCAGTTCCGCCGCTCCCGGGGGTCTTCCAGGACCCCGGTCTCGAGCCCGAGGGCGCAAAGTGGCTGACGTCACTTGCTCCTCTGACCAGGCGCGAAAGCCCGTGCTCCTACTTGTTGGCCCCCAGTCCCTGGCTCCGCTGGGCTGGCAACCTGCCGGGGTTTCCAATCCCGCGAGGCGACACGGGGTCCTAGAGGCGGTTGCGGATGACGACATGATGAGCGCTGGGCTCGCACCCGGGCTGCCCCGGGGCGTGCGTGACCCGCGCGTGTGGTCGCGGGCGTTGCAGAGGGGTGTAGGGTGATGCAGGTGCGGCGGCTCTCGTGCGAGGTAGGTGGACAGTGATTTCTGGGGTTGGTGCTAGTCTAGTCTTGTTGAGCCAGTGCTTGATTGGGCTGTCGTGGGTTCTGTGTCCGGGGGTCTGTCTGGCGGGACTGGTGTGGATAGCGTGGGTGTAGGCGCTAGCATGGCGTGGTGCAGCTGTGCAAAGGTGGGATGTCGGATTTCTAAGGCGCTGGTCCGAGCTTCTGAATTTTTTGGAGCTCCGGCACTGCATCGGAGCCAATTGAATCCCAGCACCTCAAGCTCCCCTCGGCACCTCACTACGACCACCGCCAACGCCACTTCCGCAAAGCGAAGCATCGCCAGCGACCGCAACAGTGCGATGGTCTAGTGCCCCGCGAAAAAGAAAATGGCACCCCCAAGCGCCGCCCGCGGCATCGCCCGCCTCCCCCGCCGCCTCCTCTCCCTCTCCGGCCGCGACGCCGCCTCCTTCCTCCAGGGCATGATGTCCACCGCCCTCCTCGCCCGCGACGGCTCCCTCATCCGCCGCCCCGCCCTCTCCTCGGCCGTCTACTCTGGCCTTTTCACGCCCAACGGCCGCGTCCTCCACGACATGCTGGTTTACCCG
This sequence comes from Sordariomycetes sp. B11D1, assembly GCA_025503055.1. Lineage (NCBI taxonomy): Eukaryota > Fungi > Ascomycota > Sordariomycetes > Sordariomycetes sp. B11D1. Next base: position 135,345 of record JAMFQS010000032.1, on the reverse strand, counting down.
CGCCCGCCGGCGGATTCGTCGCAGGAGATGCCGGACTATCTGGTTGAGGTTGACGGGGAGGAGGCGGCGCGGTTGGCGAAGAGGTTGAGGTTCTATAAGCTGAGGGCCAAGTTCAACATGAAGGTTTTGGATCCGGAGGAGTTGGGGGTGTATCACCTGTGGGATGATGCGGGAAGCGACAAGATCGCTTCGCTGGAGGGGAAAATTGGAGAGGGGAATATGCTCCGCGAGGACCCTAGGCTCTCGGCGCTAGGCTACAGGCTGCTCGCGCCGGGCGGCAAGACCCCCGAGGTGGGCTTCGACGAGGTGGGCGGCGACGCCTACAAGGTCCGCCGGTACCTCCACGGCGTCCCCGAGAACCAGGACGAGATACCCCTCGAGAGCGCCCTGCCCCTCGAGTACAACATGGAGCTCATGAACGGCGTCGACTTCCAGAAGGGCTGCTACGTGGGCCAGGAGCTGCAGGCCCGCACGCGCTACCTCGGCGTCGTGCAGAAGCGCGTCCTTCCGTGCCTGCTCTACGACGGCGAGGCGCCGGCTGCGCTCGAGTACAGCCCCGCCACGGCTGGTGGCGCGTCGGCCGCTGCGGTGGAGGGCGGCGCGGGGATCGATAGGATACGGAGGGAGGGGGATCCGCCACCGAGCAGGAGGGATCGGAAGCCGGGGAAGTGGATTACGGGGGTGGGGAACGTTGGGCTTGCGATCTGTAGGCTCGCGGCTATGACGGATGTTGTGCCGCCTCACCCGCCGGACATGCCCATGAAGCTGGCGTACTCGCCCGAGGACGAGTTCAAGATTGATGCGGCCGGGGGTGAGGTCAAGGTCAAGGCATTTGTGCCGGAGTGGGTGAGGAAGGGGCTGGAGGGGTATCGGGGAGAGCGAGGCGAGAGTTGAAGATGCGAGGCTCTTCTCAAGAGTCTCTGGGTGGCTTGGGGGACAGATGTTGTAGGAGTACGAGGGCGACAGCAGGTCTGGATACACGCATGTACGATTACGGCAAAACTAGATGACGTGAGCCACGATATACCACGCTCCCAATAGAAGAAACAAGGTAAAGAAGATGCATACTTGCCTTTTTATCGAATATTCTCCTCGAAACGGAAGGTGCCATTCTCGACCTCCCGCATTGGGTTGGCGCCGACGTTGAACTACCTCGCACGGCCCACTAAAAAAATCCCCCCAACACGGAACACGACAGCCTCAACCACGACGTCTTTCTCCGACTCCCGCCCACGGACCCCGAATCCCCAAACCACTTCCACCTGCGCAAACAACACCGAAAATGGCCGACACGAAGAAGCCCGCCGCCGCGACGGCGCCCAAGCCCACGCCCGCCAAGCCCCCGAGCTCGACCTCCGCCTACCTCTTCTTCTACAACTTGGCGTCGTCCGTCGCGTGGTCCACCGTCCTGGGCCGGACGCTGGCCTACGGCGCGGCGGACGGGGTGGGGGCCGTGTACCCCGGCGTCGGGAGGTTTACGCGGCTGACGCAGACGATGGCTTGCCTGGAGGTTCTGCATTCGCTTTTCGGTAGGTTTTCTTGTTGCTCCGTTCTGACGCGCGGGAGCCCCTTGCCACCCCAACTATTCCACGCGGAGGAGGATCGCAGGGGTGCTCGAAATGGAACGGCGGGGGGAGAGGAAGATGCAAAAGATGGTAGAAGAGCAAAAGCTAACGCCCCGCAGGCATCGTCCGCGCCCCCCTCATCACGACCCTCATGCAAATCGCCTCGCGCATCCTCCTCGTCTGGGGCGTCACCTATCCCTTCCCCGAGCTCGCCACTAGCCCCGCCTACGCCTCCATGCTCCTCGCCTGGAGCGTCACCGAGGTCATCCGCTACACCTACTTCGGCCTCAACACCGCCGGGACCCCGCCGCCCGACCTCCTCGTCTGGCTGCGCTACAACACGTTCTACGTGCTGTACCCCATGGGCATCCTGAGTGAGGTGTGGCTTATTTGCCTCGCTACGGGGCCTGCGGGCGAGGTTTGGTTCGGCTTTGAGCTGGCGCTTTATGCTATCCTGGCCATCTATGTCCCTGGTGAGTACTTTTCCTCTTGGCAGATACCGGGGGGGGGGGGGGGGGTGTTGAGGGTGGTGCTAACGGATATAGGCTCGTATGTCCTCTACACGCACATGATGAAGCAGAGGAGGAAGGTCATGAAGAAGCTGAAGGAGGGCGCGGCGAAGAAGGACCAGTGAGCCGGGGCGGTAGAGATTGGCAGGGCGGGAGGACGGGGGAGAGTGTAATGCGGACGTTGTGCCCTGGAGTAGCTATACTAATCATTATATTATCCAACCGGATGACCCTGCCTTCCGGCCCCGAGGGTATTCCGACTCCGTGTTCGCCCGTCCCTTTGTAAGATGGTGTCCAGCCCAATCCGCACTTAAACGCCAGTCCCATCCCCCCGCAGATACAGGTCGTCCGGCGCATCAGTTTGCGTCCCCGCCCGCCTCCTGTGCGTCCGAGCTCGACTCATACCACTCATTCTTCGTCCACGAGGCCACGAGCCCCGTTGCGTCCTTCAACAGCTTCTGGTACCCCGGATTCTGCTTCGGCTCAAACATGTCTAGCATAGCACTGTCAGCCCATCTCCTCGCTTCTAAACCCAAAGCAAGGGCAGGGTGGGGAGGGCTCACTCATATGCGCCGTCGTCTCATCCCCCGCCTCGTCATTAACCGCCTCCCTCCAGACCCCAGCCTCCCCCTTGGGCAAATTACAAAACGTCCGCTCCTGTCCCAACACGGTCCCCGCCACACCCCCAACCGTCTTCCTCCCCGCCTTGGGCCCCAGCCGCGTATACAGGTTCGCGAACCCAAGCTTCAGCTCGTTGGAAGCGCGGACGACGCCCGCCACGCGACGTCGCAGCTCGTCTGCGCGGGCGAGACACCCCACGAACTCGAGGTGGGAGGAGACCCACGAGAAGCCCTGGGTGAGGTTGTCGCGGTGGACGTACGCTGCGGCGGCGGATCCGGCGAGCGCGGAGGCCGCGCCGGCGTACATTGCCACGCGCCCCCACTTGCCCCATCCGGAGCCAGAGTCCGGGGCCGGGGCCGGGGCCGGGGCGGGAGCCCTGGTGGCATTTGCCGCGGCCTTGGTGCCAAAGAGGGTGCCGAGGGCCCCTAGCGCGGCGGAGGCGTCGTGGTATCGCTCCTCGGCGCCGTGGGCCACCACGCCCGGCGAGATCCCCAGGAACGGCGTGTCGAAGGCCAGGATGCCCTGCACGTATGGGAACACGAGGGTGGATAGCGGCGGGAGCGCGCTGTCCTCGCCCATCTCCTCGCCCTCCGCCGCGCCGTCCTGCGAGGGGAGGGTAGAAGGCGGGATGGGCTTCTCGGATGTGAGGCGGATGAGGGTCTCGGCGGCGACGATGCCGCCCATGGAGTGGCCGACCAGGACTGCCCGGACGGAGGGGTCGACGGTGGGGGAGGGGGTGCCGGCTGCCACCTCTAGGTCTATGACTTTCTCGAGGAGCCTGGTTGGCGAGCGTGAGTGCGTGTCGCGCACGGGGGAGGGGGATGCGTGTGCGTAGTAGGTGGGTGAGGCGGGACGTACCAGTCGGTGAAGCGCGCGACGCAGTCGAGCAGATCCCCGCGCGTCTCATACTTTGGGTACACCAGGACCTTTACGTCCACCTTTGGCAGCTCCTTGGCGACGCTGTCACGCAGCCGGTTCGCGAAGCCATAGTCCGCCCCAAACGTCGACTCACCACCCTGCAGCCCGTTAGCAGCTGTTCGTCCCAGAGTTTGCGCCCGGCGCGGGGCATCAAGATCGGCCTTGCGGTCGGCTGGGTAGGGGTATACCTTGAAGCCGTGGATGAATACCAATAGCAGCGTCTTTTTCATTCTTGTCCGGCGCACGCGGGAGGGCGAGCGAAGGTGTGCTGAGAGGTGTTATGTGAGCGCACACTGAAAGGCGCCGTTGGCGGGCCTGGTGGCGAATGGGGTGCGGCGGCGCGGGGCTAAGGTGACGTGTCACAGGGGCATGTGCTCTCCGTGCCAGGGACGGTCGCCGCGTGGCGGTGGGTAAGCTGCTGGTTGTAGCGAGTACGGGCCTCGCTAGCGGGCTCCATCCTCCTGATTGCGAGCCGCCGGGCCACCTCAGTGGATGGATCTGCACCCGTGATTTTTGGGATGGACGGGTCGAGGCGACTTTTGGGCTCGCGGGGTTTCACCGCCATCTTAGGCTTCACGCTGAGCACGTAGGGGCAGTAGCGTATGTATCCCGCGAGGGATCGGGGTATCATGAGATTCTAGGACATCTGTCGGAAAACGTGCAATACATCCCCATCCCGTATGCAAGCCGTCCGCAAGACACATGCTTCTCCAGCCCGACCGGCCCGTACATATCCGCGCCGACTTTCATCTGGTCCCAGCTTTCACTCCCGTGTTCCGTCGCCAGGTTCCACGTGGGCTTGCTCCAATATGGCGTTCCATACCGCCTGCTTCCAATGGCCTGTTGACCACCCGAAACGAAGCACTTCGCAGGTTGCGGTGCCATCGTGCTGGTCCCCGGCGGCTCCGGCGCGGGAAATAACGCCCCAGTAAGCCTCAGATCTGCCTCGGGGCGTCAGTCCGCTGTAGATGACACCATCGCGGGCCCGGAGCCCAATCAGCCTCGTCAACCTCGAATCTAGGCCTCAGCTCAAACCGCAGCAGCCGTCCCTCCCCTCCTCTCCTCCCTCTCCGCCTGCCTCGCCCTCAACTTGCCCATAACCCCCGCCACCTTCTCCTCATAACTCAGCGCTGGATCCGTACTGAAATAATACGCCGAAACCTTTGCCTCGGCCCCCCTTGCCGCCGCTCTCTCCGCCTTCCTCCCCGCCCTTTCGGCCCTCCTCCTCGCCTTCTCCTCGATCCTCTTCAGGATATCCGCCTCCCTCTCCTCCAGACTCGGCGCAAGCCTCTCCCTCTCCCTCTCCTCCTCCGCCTTCCTGTCCTCCTCCTCCCTCCTCTTCGCCCCCTCAGCCCTCATCCTCTCCCTCTCCCTCTCCAACTCCCTCAGCCTCTCCGCCTCCTCCTCCTTCTTCAATCTCGCAAGCTTCTCCGCCGCCTCCAGCTCGTCCACATACCGCCTCTTCTCCCTATCCATCCTCTCCCTCTCCTCCCTCTTCCTCGCCGCCGCCCCCCTCGCGGCATCGTACGCCGCCCGCGACGCGGGCTCCATTAGGACGTCCCGCGCGTTCCCTATCAGCTCGTACATCTCCGGGTCGAACGCCTCGCGCGTCTTATCCGGGTGGTGCAGCAGGTTCTGGCGCCGCCAGCCGCGGTGAATTTCCTTCTCGGGCGCATCGTGGGCGACGGTTAGGATCGCGTAGATGTCGAGGTCGCGGGACGCGTAGTCCTTTGCTAGAGCCAGGAGGTCGTTTATGTTTCTTTGCTCGGAGGACATCTTGAGACGTGGTTGTGGGGGATGGTTTGAGTTGAGGGTGGTCGCGGCGGGCGCGAATGTACGTGGATCTTGATAGTCTCGCGCGAGCTCGCCAAGCAAGGCTGAACAGCGGCAAGTGGAGTGGGGCAGTGAAAGGTACACCGTGTAATTCATATCAAGTCACACATACTAGACTCTCATATAGAGCTGGAAGGCACGAGGAACCGAACGCATATGCCATTAGATTCAGAGGAAACTAGACATTTAAGAGTTTATTTAAGCTATGTATACGCCTTTTTCCCTCCGAAAGAAAAATGTCGGGAAAGTCATGGATACGCGAGAAGTCTGTAATAGGATGGACGACATCAGCCGCCCCGAGCTACTTGAAGCTCGAGGATCCAGATGTGCGAGAGAAAAAGGAGATGGCTGGGCTTGATCCGACTGATCTAAAATAGTAAATGTAAACCTGACGGTTCTGGCTGGTCCTGACCGTTTGAATGTTGGGTTATCCGGAAGTCCAACCTGCGTGTGAGTGTGGAGCGCACCTCCTGGACTCACGTCGGACCTGCGATTTTGACGTCCTGCTTGCTTTCCCCGATAAACGGCTGCTACACACATGTCTAACCGTTTCAGAGGGCTTCAAGCCGAGTAGTACAACACACATGTTGCCGTCCGTGTTAGAGCGTCTTCTTCCACTCTATGGCGGGTGGTCGATCGTAGATCACCCCTGATATCAAATACTCGAAGCGCGAAATCCAGAACGCCCTGACCACAAACACTACACGATGAACTGCTTGACAGTATTCTTAGGATGCTATCTGAGCTTGGTATGTGCACCAACATCCACACAAATGACAACTCCAGCCCTTCATCACACTCCCGCAAGCACCAGTAGGCTCAAGCTCAAATCTATTATCAACTCTACCCAGTACAAGCACGTAGCCCCTACACAAACACCTAAGCACCAGCCCGCAACTTCTCCTTCCCCCTCTTCCTCTTCCCCCCAACCTCCCTCCCCTCCTCAACCTCCAAAAGCGCCTCCCTCTTCTTCTCACTAACAAGCTTCAGAGCATCCCTCAGCACTCTACTCTCAAGGTTCACCCCCTCCTCCTCCCACGCCTCCATCTGCCTCCCCACCCTCTCCTCAATCCCAAGAATGAGCTCAACGTCCCTCTGCCCCACAAACGTCACCGCCTCTCCCTTCCTCCCCGCACGCGCCGTACGTCCCACGCGGTGGATGTAGTCGTCCGGATCCCGCGGCACGTCGTAGTTGATCACAAGGCTCACCTCGGGAATGTCAAGACCACGCGCCGCGACGTCCGTCGCGACGAGGATGCGCGCCGCGGCGGCGCGGAAGCGACCCAGGTTATCCGTGCGCTGGCGTTGCGGGAGCTTGGAGTGCAGAGAGGTGACGCGGTGGTCGAGGAGGCGGAGGAGGTGGTGGAGGAACTCGGCCGTCGAGGTGCGGTTGCAGAAGACGATGGCCGTCTTCTCGGCGTTGCCCTCGGTCAGGAGGAAGGTGTGGAGGAAGTGCTCGCGGTGCGTTACGGGGACCTTGAGGTGCATCTGCTTCAGCGTGGCGGGGACGGCGAGCGCAGAGGTGTCGACCTCGCACACGAAGGCAGGCTCCTTGCCGGGCTTGGGCGGCGTGTTCTTGAGCGCGAGGACCTCGGGCGTCATGGTAGCCGTGAAGAGTAGCGTCTGGCGCTCCGTCGGCGGCGGCAGGATTGAGAAGCACTCCTCCACGTCGGGAAGCATGCGCCCCGGCCCAGTGCCCCCCAGCAACCTATCCGCCTCGTCCAGCACCACGTACTTGACCCGCCGCAGCCCGCACACCGTGTCCTCACCCGACGTCCGGATATGATCCGCCAGACGGCCCGGCGTCGCGATGACGATGTGTGGGCGCTCGCCGAGCGCGATGGCCTGGGCGCGCATGTCGGCACCGCCAGTGACGAGGATGGCCTTGAGCAGGCGCGGCGACGATATAGCGCTAAACTGCTCAAACATCTGCAGCGCGAGCTCGCGCGTGGGCGTCAGGACGAGGCCAAAGATGCCGTGGGGGTCCTCGGCCCACTTCTGCAGGATGGGCACCGCGAAGGCCACCGTCTTTCCGGAACCCGTCCGGCTGCCACCGATGCAGTCGCGACCCTTGAGGATCTCGGGGATACAGCCCTTCTGGATGCCCGTCGGGCGGCGGATGGCCATTTGTGAGAGGGACTGGACAAGCCATGGCTTGACGTTTAGGGAGTCGAAGGTGGTGTTGGGGTCGGTCGGCGCGAGGATGGGGTTCTGCTCCGTGCCCGGCTGGATGAGGGGTAGTGTGGCGGGGGGCTCTGCGGCAGGCGCATCCTTGGGCTTGCGCTTTATCCGCGACGGGGCCTGGAAGCTTGACGGGACCGGTGCCGGAGCGGGGGTCTCTTCGTCGCCCGAGTCGTCTTCGGGCAGCTCGACTTCGGTGCGGCGCCGTTTCCGGGGCTCGGGGCTGTCCAGGCGATCGGACTCGGAACCGGACTCGTCCGACGATGGGGACGACGACTGGGAGGAGGACCCGGGCGACGAGTCCCGGCGAGGATCGGCGGACCTTGGCTGACGGCGCCCAGCGCCAGCGCGTTTCGGAGTTGCAGCGGACGGCATATCTCCCGTTCGGCTAAGGAGTCCACGTCAGACGCTGTAAGAGGCGGGCGTAAGCTGAGACGTGGTGGTGCGTAATATCTCCGTCGGGTGCTGTTCTGAAAGCCGTGGTTGGCAGTTTTTCCGTCGGTGCTTGGAAACTTTTTTTTTTCCTCTTCTCGAGATGGGCGACCAATCACGGGTCGTCGCGCCTGTACGGGGGGCTCCAGAATTTGGCGGGGCGGCCAATCGGGGCCGCTAGAGTTTAGGGCCGGCATAGACGCGCGCTTGCTGAGGGACGTGCGAATGCGACCAATGGGCAGGGATGAAGTCCGCTCCCCTGGTCCGGGACCCCGGTTGTGGACCTGACGATCCGTGATTCAATTTTCGTGGTGTCTCGTATCGACAGTCTGCGACGGGGCTGTGGCGCGGGAGCTGGCCCCAGGGCGTCACTGCGCGAGACACGGCACGTGCTTCAGGATGTCATTCTTTACTGGTAGGCTTCTGGCCCAATCAGCGCCAGTATTTGCTGGGCTTCACCGGCGCTGACAACTGCCAGGGGTCGCAGTAGTATTGCTCACGAGCCACGCTCAATAAAGTATCCGTACTTACTCCGGAATGGCGATTCAGAAAAGCCACAACGAATTCAGTCTTGCGACAGCCTTCTCAAACATGCTCGACGAAGCCTTGCTCCGGCCCCCGGCCTCGATGTGGAATGACAACCGTCCTCGAGTCCCAGAAGGCGGGCCATCGCAGCTTGACCCGAGGAATGCGACGCAGCGAGCGGGCAAGCGACCGCCACGGCATTCTTGGCCTCGAGCGGGCGGGTGGACGCTGCGAGTACCTCGAAAGTATCAAAGGCCCGTGAGCAAACATCCAGTCCTTGGCAGCCGGCCCCAACTCCCGACCCCTCACGAACGTCGTAAGCTCCCCAGTCGATCACTGGCCCCCAGAGCTCCATGCACCACCAGGGAGCTCCAGCGCGTCGCGTGATGGGCCGAGCCGTTGGCCGCCTGGGGCTCTTGGGGCGTACGCAGCCCGCCCGCATTGTACATTCGCTCCGAAATCAAGGACTCCCCGCCCCCATCTGCAACCCTTTTTTTTTTATTGGCCCCCAACGTTGGCGACTCGGCTCTTTCGGTCTCAGGCGACGTGCGGTCGTCCGGCAATGACCAAGCCTTCGAGTCAGCCCGGCATCGCCGACGAAGATCCTGCTCCTTGTCCGCGCGATGTTGCGTGTTCCCGCATGCCGTCGGGGGCGGCATCGTGATGAAGCCCGGAGACGCTTGGGCAGGCCCGCAGGGCTGCGGAAAATCCCAGTCTCCACGGCCCCTGGTTAGGCGAAGCGCTGGGGTGCTCCACCGGAGATGTGATGTGCTGAGGTAGCACTACTCAGTAGTGACGTATACGTATACTCATTCATACCTGTACGCATTGCGAGTTATGCAGATGACCGCTCCGTTCCGCTCTCCGTCTCCCTGCTCGCGCGCGAGGCGCTCTGTAGATCTGGATCACGGATACGGGAAGCGGTTACCCGGCTAATATGTCTGAGAAAGGCATGCTCGACTATTATAGAATGATCTGCTTCATGGGCTTACCTCCCCATGGAATGTCACGCCTGGCGAAGCTCCTGTGGTTATGCCTTGCAAGCGGGAGATCCCCACTTGTGCCGGCCTATCCACGCCTGTGTGGGTGCTGCATTCCGCGTGCTCCACCGCCCTCCCAGCGCCCCGTCCACGCCATGCAGGTCCCTAGACTTTGTACACAGGTACCCCCTTCCCCCGCCTTTGGGCTCATCACATAACCCTCGCCACCCCTCACTCACTCCCTTTCCCCTTCCCGCCCAAAGCACTCGCTCTCCTCCATCCCTTCATTTCCCAGAGACGCTCCACCAACAGTCGCTTGTGGACCCCAGGCCGTCGCCCGTAGCCATCGCATTTCTTGCAAGCGCTTGTTTGATTACTTCGTCCCTACGACTCCACCTTCGCTCCGTCTGCGTAGTCGCCTGAGCGCGAGTTTCCAATCCGGCTAGATCCCCTCTACGAACAGCCACTGTGCCCGACGAACGACGATACATTGCTGTAGCCCTTCCACCACTGCTTAGGTATCTCAGAAACGAATCTCGACCGTTGCGACCGACTGTTCTCCCAGACTTCGCTCGCTTCGCTCTCACACATCCTGCACCGCCTATAACCAGTACCAGCGATTCTCGCGCTTTCAACCCCGAACCTGGTGTTTCCAACGTCGACGACCGGATCCGACTTGGGTATCTCGAGGGCCGCGAACCGTTCCACGGCCCCCTCGCAATCGACGCCCGCGGCATCAGTCGCTAGTGACTTGCTCTCCCGTTCCACACGACACCATTCTATCTACTGCCACCACCCTGTCAGAGCCCAATATGACCCAGCTATCCGATCCGCCTCAGGGCGAGGCGCCGCCGCCGCCGCCGCCCGTATGTCCATGTGTTTACCGCAACTGCTGATATCCTAAACGTGCGCGTAGCTGACACTCCGTTCAAGGTCTCCCAACCCGCAGATAATCCCCCGGTCCAGCCGCCCTCCAACTCCGTCCCCACGATACCCGCTCCCGCTCCCCTCATGAGGCCCGCGCTTGGCGGTGGCCCACGAGCTGGCGGCGGTCCCCGAGCACCGAGGTTAGGCCTCTCCATACCCGCCGCGCCGAATGCGAAACCTGTGTCACAAGGCGCCGGACAGCCCGTCGCCGCCGGACGGCCACCTCTGCCAACTCTAAATATCAACACACCCGCGGGTAGCAAGGTCTCGCCCTACCCACAGCAAGTCCGGACGGGCGCCCAGCCGGGGCATTCGGCGAGTGGTGGGAGCGAGAGCAGCGCTGCGCACTCGAGGGATGGGAGCTTCGGTCCGTTCGACGGCCGTGCGAGTAACCCCACGTCGGCGGGCTCGCAGTATTCGGCTCTCTCGTTCGCCTCGCAATACGGGATCGACGTGTCCCGCTCCCACGGCACGCCGGACCCCGTGTCTGCCGCGGGGTCCATGTACTCGGAGCGGAGTGAGGGCGGCTTCGGAATGGACGGAGACGGCAACCTGCAGGGCCTCGAGGCGTTTGATCAGCTTAGTCTCGAGCGCGGAAGGACAAAGGATGTGGAGGAGCTCGACAACGAAGGGTGGCAGGTTGCGAATATGGAGAAGAGGATTATCGAGCTGGGCAGTCTTGGCGAGGGTGCTGGCGGCGCCGTGACGAGGTCCAAGCTGAAGGGTGGCAAGACGGTGTTCGCCCTGAAGGTAGGGTCGCCCGCAACCCCTGATAGTTCTCATGTCTAACGCACACCCAGGTCATCACATCGAACCCCGATCCCGACGTCAAGAAACAGATTGTCCGAGAACTCGACTTCAACAAGGGCTGTGCGTCGGAGCACATCTGCCGGTACTACGGTGCTTTCGTTGACCCCTCGACGGCCAGCATCTTCATTGCCATGGAGTTCTGCGAGGGCGGATCCCTTGATAGCATCTACAAGGAGGTGAAGCGGCTCGGCGGACGGACTGGCGAGAAAGTGCTTGGCAAGATTGCCGAAGGCGTCTTGGGCGGCCTCACGTACCTGCACAGCCGGCGCATCATCCACCGCGACATCAAGCCGTCCAACATCTTGCTCTGCCGCAACGGCGAGGTGAAGCTGTGCGACTTTGGCGTGTCGGGCGATTTCGGGACCAAGGGCGAGGCAGACACGTTCATTGGGACGAGTTACTACATGGCGCCCGAGCGGATCACGGGCAATAAGTATACCATTACGTCGGACGTGTGGTCGACGGGCGTGACGTTGCTCGAGGTGGCGCAGCACCGGTTCCCGTTCCCGGCAGATGGGACGGAGATGCAGCCGAGGGCGCCGCTGATTGATTTGTTGACGTACATTGTGCGGCAGCCGATCCCGAAGCTGAAGGACGAGCCGGATAACAATATCTCGTGGAGTGACAACTTCAAGTTCTTTATCGAGTGCTGGTGAGTAGCCCTTTTCCTTGATTGGGCTTTGAAGCGGTGGGGGTCCGAGAGGCTAACGTGGTGGCAGTCTTGAGAAGGACGGGAATAGGAGGGCGACGCCGTGGAGAATGATGGATCATCCCTGGATGGTGGAGATGAAGACTAAGAGGGTGAATATGGAGAAGTACCTATCGCAGGTGTGGGGTTGGGACGAGGAGAGTAAGGAGGCGTCGTGAGGGTGGATGAGCCAGGAGTAGTCGGGATAGGATGGAAGACGAATGAGGGTGCGAACTCGGATGGGGACAAGAGAGGCCAATGACGGTGGAATCATCGAAGGACAGGAACGTCGGGAAGGTGGAGAACTCGAGATGGGATGAGGACGGTGAGGGTTGCGACATACGCAGAGGCAGGAACCCTGCGCAGGAAAAAAAAAAGCATCCCCAGCACCCACTCCCTTCTTTTCTGTGTCAGCGTCTTCCATTTAGCTGGAACTGCTGGGGGGTGGCACTTGTGTTTCGAGACGATCTTCTTGTTTGTCACGATGGCAGTTGTCTTCTTTGTATATCGCGGCATGAATTGAAGCAGACGAGACGTTTTTTGAACTTGTTCTCTTTCGTGCCTGGTGGTGAGATGTAGTGAGATTAATGACGAGGGAGCTGTAGGCACCAGTACATCGCCACCTGGTCTGTTACTGACACTTGAAGCCAAAGGCAAAGAATGAGAGGGTAGCAGTTCAAGGAGGTCGCTACTTCGACTCGCCCTGGTCCTGGCTCTCATGCGCGAGGCCCATTTCCCGGATCGCAACGGTAGCATACGCGCTCCGCCCAAGTTGGAAGCGCAATATCGCCGCGACCTTCTCCTCTCCGCCCTCCTCTCCCCCTCCCGCAGCCCTGTCACCCCCCTCGCCCTCGACCTTGGCCCTCTTCGCCGGCCCCTCACCCGCCTCCTCAGCCCCCCTCTTCTCCCCCACCTTTTCACTCGCAGCCCTCTCCCTCGCCTCCTTCTCAAGAAGATCAAGGTCCGTAGGCCACATCTGCTCGTCGTCCCTCGCGTACCGCCTGACCTCCACCCCGGGCTCCCCCAGGAACCGCGCGATAATAGGCCTGTATCTCCCCGCGGCGGTAAACTCCTTGTGACTCTTGGGCAGGTTAAGCGGGTCGAGCCCCCCGTTCTCCTCCCGCATCATGAACTCGCGGTAGAAGGCCCCGACCTCGTGGCCAGGGAGGATGGTGTCCGTCCCGGCTGTGGGGAGTACCACGTCGTTGATGGTGAACTTGCCGCTCGCAGCCTCCTCCGCTGACAGCGCACGCGCATGGACGGTCCCCTCGTCCACGTCTTCCTCTTCCTCCGCATTGGCGGAGGGCTTGTCGTCCGCTACGAGGTCCCCCTCCACGACGCGCTCCCCGTAGAGTTCCCACCGCTTGCTCGCGGCGTGATTCCACACAAAGGACTGGTACGCGTGGAGGTACAGCGTCCTCAGGCCGCGGGGGAGATGCAGCAGCGCGCCCGCAAAGTCGCGCGCGAACCCGGTGCGCCCCAGGTGTCCGATGATGGTGGTCTCCGCCGCGAACCGCTTAGGAAGCGTCTTGAGCGCCTTGCCGGCGTCGCCCTCGGTCTTGAAGACGTGGCACGCTAGCGCGCGGTTGTACTCGTCAAACCTCGGCGAGCTGCGCGGGAGGTCATCCCCCGGCGGGGTTTCCAGGACGGCGGGGTCGTACTCCAGCAGCGTGGTGACGGCCTCCTCCAGGCGCCCGCTGAAGATGAGCATCCCGACCCTGTTGGTCCCCGTCGCGTAGGAGCCGAAGCGCTGGTGGCCGAAGTAGTTTATCCACCCGCGCGAGTGGATGCTCTGCAGCGTGTCCGCAAGCGAGGCGCGGAGCTTCTCGGCGCGCTCAGGGGCGGGGAGCGGGTCGTCGCCCGGGATGTGGCAGTCGCGGACCACGATGGTGAACTCGTTGCCCTTGAGCTGGCCGAGGCGGATCGCTTCGGACTTGTACTCGTAGTCACCCGTCTTGACTCCATACAGACGGGGGTTCAACCGCGCCAGCTCCGCCGCTGTCCGCAGCTTGACGGAACACCGCTGCACCGTCGCGGCGCGCCGGTCCTTGGTCCCCGCAAAGTGCACCGACTTTCCCTTGAGAGAGAGCATGCGCGTGAGGAGGTTTGCGGCCTCGAGCGTGTCGCGGCCCTCCTTGAACATGGTGAAGTGCAGGAAGTCGCCGGTGCCGGGGCAGTCTACGCGCGTGCGGTTCCGCGCCGCGGCGTTCTTGTTGCGGGAGCGCGAGGATTTGCGCGTCGTGGCGACGATGGTGCCGGCCTCGCCGTTGGTGGTGGTGTCGACGGCCGAGTCGAAGATGCGCCGGACCTCTTGGTGGATCTGCGAGCGTTGGGCCTTGTCGGTGATGGGGCCCGTGGTGGCGGTGGAGGAGGGCTTGGTGCCCTCGGGGTTGCAGTTGCCCGTCTTGTAGAGTCTGATGAGCTTCTCAGTGAATTCAAGACTAGTGAGGGCCGCGAGAGCGTCAATGTCCGCCTGGGAGACGTCTGGCTTCTCAGGGGCCTCGGGCTTCTCAGTGGTGTTCGGCTTCTCAGAGGCATCCTTGTTTGATGGCTGGGCTGGACGGTTGTTCTAGAAGATTGTTGGTATTAGTCTGACTCGGAAAAGGCCGGTAAACATACCTCCTTGGGAACTTCAATGTTGCTCTTCCTCAGATGAAGAACAGTCCCATCCTTCTGGATCTCATTGACTAAGAAGTCCGTCCGCCTGAACGCAATGCTTGTTAGCCCGCACAGCATCCCATGAGCGGCCCCCATGTAGCACCAGACGGACCATTACGGACAGCGTAAAAAGCAAAGCGAGAGAACTCAATACCTGTGGCGCATGACGCCGCTCCAAAAGGTCGCCGGTGTGGTCACCCTCTCCGTGATGCCAATCGACGTGTCGAAGGCGGCGCTGTTGCGCTGGATATCCGGGCGTGTGACGGGCATGGTGAGGAGTTTCCGGAAGAGACGCGACAGTGTTGAGAAAGTGGTGGTCGCGGTCATGGAAGGACGGCGGCATGTCTTCACCCCGTCGCGGACCGAGTTTTTGGTGTTTCGAGCCACGAGTCTAGCGCGGGCGATAAGATGTCAGACGTGGGCAGCTGACAGTGCCATCCGTGGTGTGGAGCTAGACTTCGCACCATCAGGAACGAGCGGTCGGCTTTCTCGCATCTCGCACGCTTCTTCCATCATGCTTCTATCCCCCACACGCGAGCATGTAAACTCCCAGACTCACACTTGGCCTGGAAATTGCGGGGTTCTTGTGCCCGAGAAGATCTGCAGGACTCGCGACAGAAAAGGGCGCGGTACCTGGGAGTATAATCAGCCGCTGGCCGAGATGATACTGGCGCGCGACGGGGGCGCGCGCTAGTCGCAATGCTATCGTTATTAGATGCCGCCATGACGGACATGATGACGGTGCGAACAGCCCTAGAGCCTTGGCTCCTGGGATGGTGGGATCCGGGGTCCTTCCTGATCAAGAGACAGGTACGGTACCGGCCTAAAATCATGGCCGGGATTCGCGGAAGGCGCAACGTTCTCGCCTCCGCATCATGTCAATGTTTCTCCGTCCTGGCTTGAGTTCCTGTTCATCCGTTCATCTCTTTGGAATCATCCTAGTTTTGCCCTCTCCATGATAATGTGCGCGTTGTCTGTGCGCTGCTGACTGACCCAGCCGACTTCGATCTCCAACTCACCGGAGCGCGCATCCATCGTGAAGGCGTCGCTCGCTCTCGGGATGTTTTGGTCATGTCTACTGGGACTTCCGACACTTCATAGCCCTAGAGATTCTCCCTCGAGGTATCAGCGTGCCTAGTTAACGCACTTAAACAACACTCGACATCAGAAGAAGGCCCGCCCCGGAGCCTCACAGGACACACTTTTGACCTCGCAACCAACAACCCGCAGACTTACTTGTACACCCCCTACCGTGCCACCTACGCCGACGCCATGTCAGACTCCAGTACAGCGTCAGACCCGGACCCTAAAACCACATCACCCCCCGGGTCCCCAACCGCTGTGGTGGGGGCCTTTAACATCCCCATCCTCGCCCGCATCTGCGACGATATACGCGCCACCATCCTCTCCTACCGTTCCCCGGGCCCCTGGCCTCACCTTACCGAGCTCCGCGGCCTCCTCTGCGCCTTCCTTGCCGATGAGGACTCCCCCTCGATGCACATCAGCCTGGAGACCATCCGCACCTGCCGCCTTGACCGCCTGCTCGAGGACATTCTCGACCCGCACAACCGCCCGCGCGAGAGCGAGGGCGCCGACGAGTTTGCAGACTTGGTACGGCAGGCGTGCAGGCTGCAGAAGAAGTGGCTGTCGAGGTTCAAGACGGGGTACTTCCAGCTCGACGAAGAGCGGTGCGAGGAGATGATGAGCGTGGGGAGGCTGCACGGGCTTTGGTTCTGCACCGAAGGGAGGCCTGGGTGGAGGCTCATGGACAGGTACCAGGATTCGTATGCGACCTCGATGGAGGTCGGAATGTAAGTTGGAGGTCCCCTGTCGTTCCGTGCTTCCCATCCTGTCTGCAAGTTGGTAGGCGGGGGAACGACGAGATGACGGCCCGCTGACGTCTACCGCAGGTGGTTTCTAAACATGGCGTGCGCGTATAGGCACGGGATGGAGGGCGACACCATCTCCGACTTGCGGATCAACGGCATCAGGGTCCTGGCGCTCCTTTGGGGCAAGGAGGAACCCATCAACTCTGAAATAGTCAAATATACCCGCGAGGGGAGCGCCTCCGACGTGGTATACTCGCTGCTCACGCACGTCGGCCGGCCGTGCCACCTCCTACGGGGGTACAAGCTACGGAGCCCCTTCGCTCCCGTTGTCGGCATCCGATACGACGGGATGTAAGTGTGCAGCCGCCAAGACCTCCCAAGCTCTGTAAGACTTACGCCGATAATAGATACAACCTTCGTTCCTTCGCCCTCAAACTCGACCCCCAAACCAACGTCTTCCGCATGACCCTCACCGGCGACCGCGCGCCGAACCAAGTGCCCCTCGAGACGCTGCGCTCGGTTCCACGGCCCGCGGAACTGGATGATTGGCGGCTGTGCAAGCGCATCGAGGAGCGCAAGATGTATAACGCTGGCAGGGGACATGAGTACGCAGAGTGGAAGATGCAGGAGAAGGACGACCGCATTGGTTTTTAGGGGACGCGCGGGGCTGGGCTTGAGGGTGAGAAGAGGGTGAGGTTTGCGAGAGGATGGTGAACGGGTGGCGGAAAGGAGTAATTAGTTCGTTTCTGGGCTCGGAAGGAGGTTTGTTTGGTTACTGGCGTTGCAGAGGGGACTAGGTGGGTAATTCGTATTGCGCACGGTCTGTAGTATGTGCGATTTCATGGTTTAATGAATGTTTGTGAATATATGTTTACAGCTCCCGAGTGAACGAGTGAACGAGTGAACGGCGGAACGTCATCCGCCCGCAACAGCGCGTAAAACGGAAGGAAGCCCGACTTGACCCACAATAGAACGTACATATCAAGACGAGAGAGCTCGGCGGCGTGTGTAATTGCGCTTCTAACCTCGATCCTCTTCACCGGTCTTGTGCCCACTCGAAATTACGGTAGTTAGGGGACCGCGTTTGCGCAATTCGAGGCGGTCCGTGGTGGATGAGCCGTGTAAAAGACGTGAGCGCGAGCGTGGGCGGAGCGGGGTTAAATACGCCGGGCAAAATGCCCCGCGAAAGTTGCAATCACCTCACGCTACTCCACCTCACCTAACCTCACCTCACCCCATCAACACAACTTTGGAGAAGAAAAAAAAAAAGAACGGAATCATGGCGAAAGCAAAGGGCGGCGATAAGGGTGGTGGAAAGGCGAAGGGGGGTAAGGAGGATAAGAAGGAGGTGAAGGGCGCGCAGTCGATCAATGTCCGGCACATTCTTGTACGTACCCTCCTCTGGCGACCTCGTCTATCACTTCCATGAACATCTGCGAGGTCCGTGCCGGATCTCTCTTGTGGAGTATACGGAGTTGCTGGCTTAGAGGCCTGATCACTTCATCGTCGTTGCATTATCGTGCCGCGGCTTTCCACATGGACGAGGATGAATGGGCTAACAGTCGCAGTGCGAGAAGCACTCCAAGAAGGAGGAGGCCCTGGCGAAACTGCAGGCCGGGGCCAAGTTCAACGACGTGGCGATGGAGTTCTCCGAGGACAAGGCGAGGCAGGGTACGTTTCTTTAGTCCCCAACTGCGTTCTCAAGACGGTTCGGGCCGTCTCTCGCTGTCCCTGGCCTTTCGGGCCCGGAGGTGCTGGGTTCGGAGCCCGTGCTTCCATTGCAGGCGAAGGATATCGAAACCGAGACGATTTGAGATAGACTAATGAGTTATGCAGGCGGCGCGCTGGGCTGGAAGACGAGGGGAAGCCTGGACCCCAAGTTCGAGGAGGTCGCGTTTAATCTCGAGCCGAGCTCCACGGGAAATCCCAAGTACGGCGAGGCTAAGACGGGCTTCGGATATCACATTATCATGGTAAGGCTTCCTCTTCACCCCGGTCTGATCCTTCATACGCTCTCTTGTCCTAACACTCAGCCGTATAGGTCGAGGGGAGGAAATAGAGTGCCGGTTGAAAGTTGTAGGGCATGTACGACACATACGCTAGGCACAATTGGAACAAAATGACGAACATCACAAAGGCACCTTCAAGTGTCGTTCCCAACTTTTTTTTCTTCCTTTTGATGCCCGTCGTCGGCCTCCCGCCCGGGCTTAAAATGCCGGCGCTAGAGTACAAAGCAGAATATGACCGAGATCCGGAACCCGTTTCCCAAAGCACAGATGAAGCCGCCTTTTTTTGTTTCCCTTCCCTTCCCTCTGTCTATACCACCCATAGGACCCTATTTTACCAACATTCGACGCCCGTGCGAAAGGATGATTTGTCGACGCCGTTGATGGCACGCTTACTGCTCGGTCTGGAAGTAGTTGAGGAGGATGGAGCGCTCCTGCGACTCCTCACCCCAGTCCTTGACGACGACGCAAGAGCAGTTGACGACCTTGCGGGCGTTACCCTCACGGTCCAGGACGCCTGCACAATTGTTAGCATACAAATCCCAAACACTCCTATGCGCAGATTCAACAGCGCAGGGAAACAAGGGGAACATACAGAGGCCGGCCCACTCGCCGAGCTGCTTGCCATCAGGGACCTTGATGAGGGGGATCTTGTGCTCAGAGCAGAGCGCAATGATGAGCTTCTTGTAAGCGTCCTCCTCGCACGACTCGTTCAGAACGCACATGTGCGCCTGGCGGCGGTCGAGCGCCTTGGAAGCCTCGCGGAGACCGCGGGCAAGACCGTCGTGCATGAGCGCGAGCTTGAGGACGCCCTTGAGCGCGTCAAGGACCGACATCTGGCCCTTGGAGGCGGCGTCGGCCGAGACCTCGACCTCATCAGCCACGGGGGCGGCGGCGGCGTTCTCTTCTACGTCCGACTGACGAGGAAAGTTAGCTGTCGTTCCGCGGAGCAACTCGGGCATTGGCGGATGCGAGCCCGGGGGGATGGGCGCGAATTGGCGGCTGGGGCACTCACCATCTTGATGGTATTGGTGTCAAGGAATTGTCGTCCGTCCTCGAAGAGCAATGGTGATAGTTGTTGGTGGGGGGATTACAGGTGTGAGATTGTGAACGTGGGTGATTAAAGGGTACGAACCTCGACGTAGAATTTGTGTGTGCCACTTTTGGACTGCCCGCACTACTGGAACAGTGGGGCCAGAATTTCAGCCCACAACCACAATCTGGTGGTGAGTGCCGTCGACCCCCAGCAAATCACACACCGGGCTTAGGGCAATTTTCCGCGAGCGCACGGGCCACGCACAACCAGGGCACCTCCAATTTTCCAATCCACGACCCGCAATTAGGAATTCCTTTTCTGCCCTCCTCCGATTCCTCAATCCCGCTCATCACGACAACTACCCAGCACCCATAACCCACGAGGTACGTGATAATCGCCAGCAAGTATGTCCGCGACATGAGAGCCCCAGGGTCCGCGCCTTTCGCGATGGCGGAGGAGAGCAATCAGGATGCCAGTTACTGCTGAAACGCAGATGCTTCGCATGGATCGGTGATAGATCCGGCGGAGTTGGTTGGCCTCCGGGCCCTGATACGCTTCTCCTCTTCAGCAATGAGCGGCAGAACCCCTCGCGGGGTACTCTCCATGCTCCATGCCATCGGAGGCTAACGTATGAACCCTTTCTTCCCAGATACCTCATTTCCAGTCCGACTTGAGAATCTCCCGCCAATACCGCAACCATGGTCCGCACTTCCGTCCTCCACGATGCTCTCAACAGCATGAACAACGCCGAGAAGGCCGGCAAGCGCCAGGTCATGATCCGGCCTAGCTCCAAGGTCATCGTCAAGTTCCTCCACGTCATGCAGAAGCACGGTAAGTCTTCGAATGCGCAACGCACGCGACATGCTATCCACTGCACTACATCATCTCCACCGCCCATCTGCCGGGCTCCCCTTCCATTCGGTATATAACTAGGGCGTCGATCGGAATCCCACGAACGCGCCCCTATAAGATGCCGATATATTATCCCGCAGATTCATATCCAATCGCTTCTCAACTTCTTTTGCCACGTTTTGCGGCACTCAAATGTTTCTGCGACATCATGCTGATATCTCTTCTCCAGGCTACATTGGCGAGTTCGAGGAGGTCGACGACCACCGCAACGGCAAGATCGTCGTCCAGCTCAACGGCCGCCTCAACAAGTGCGGTGTCATCAGCCCCCGCTACAACGTCCGTCTCTCCGAGATGGAGAAGTGGGTCGTCAAGCTGCTCCCCGCCCGTCAGTTCGGCTTCGTCGTCCTTACCACCTCGGCCGGTATCATGGACCACGAGGAGGCCCGCAGGAAGCACGTCTCCGGCAAGATTCTCGGCTTCTTCTACTAAGAAGTTTCCTCGAAAGAGGATGGGAAGGATCTGGAGTCATGTCAGGAAATGGGCGGTTATCTAAAAAAGGCGGATGGCATTAGCTGGCGTTTGGGCATCATGTGGCACATGTGTTTCTAGCATATGAGTTCCCGGACTTAGGAATCATGAAGCCTCGAGAGTAATTCTCGATTGATGTCTCAGCCAGCATTCTGTGAAAACTTGTCCGTGAACGTGAAGTGAGATGTGGTCCCAGCTGGTGCCAACTGAAAGACGTAGCGACCGCGCGGGTCGGGTTGCCTAGCCAACGGGGACGGCATCGCCAAGTGATAACACGATACGAACTTGTTCATGGCTTCAACGTTGCGCAACTGTTTGAGGCGAACCCCTCTTGCTGCCACGGTGTTCGTCTTATCCACGAGACTGACTTGCTCAAGTTTCTATCAGGCGCAACGACACGCCTACGAGCGAGAAAGGGGTCGCGCAAGTGATTGTTTACATGGATGCCCCACGCAGAAAAGGACCCCGCAGCCAGCCGCCACCACGTAAGTAGCCCGGGCGAACGACCTGCGACAACCCGACACCCGCGTCATAGAACAAACGGACAACGCCACAATAGGCGCGAGCCATATTGAATCTTCCGTGGCCTTTAAATTATCTTTTCTTTTCTTTCTGTTCCTTCTGTTCTTTTTGGATATCAACTAGTGACGAGGACCGGAGGATGGTGAGAAGGAAAGGGACCAGCCTACTCACAACGGCGCTCGTGTTCTTATTGTTCGCGGCGTATACGATTTCGCGACTTCCTGGCACGCCAACTGAGGGCGTCGAAAATGTGAGGTTGGCGGGTGAGGGGAGGGCAGGGCGCGAGAGGGAGGTCAAGGGTGCACAGAGGGTGATGCTGGGGGCGGAGGACGTGAGTGGCGGTGTCGAGGACGGGGAGACGAACGGTTCTTCTGGGGGGAGTATGGATGAGAACCTCCCAGTGGGAGTTCCTGTCGTGGAAGAGGTTCCCATGGTGGAGGAAGTCCCGGCTGCAGAGAACGCAAACATGGAGGACATACTTGCTGAGGAGGCGACTACCTCGTCGAGCCTGTCGCCCGCCACATCCGCGCCCACCTCCGACGAAGACGAACGCCCTGTTGAACCTGTGAAGGACGATCCCGCGACCAAGTCCCCGAACCTTCCCGCCGACACGCCAAAGGCCGACCCGACAGAAGTCTTGGACCTCCCCGCCGAGACCTACGCCGTCCACCCGATCGCCCACCTCGTCCAAAGGGCAGCCGAGGAATCCGAGGCCCTCCGATCCCGACAGTCTACGACCCTCGAACAATCGATAGCAGAGTATCGCCGCCGCTATAACATGCCGCCCCCACCCCACTTCGACAAGTGGTTCTCGTTCGCGCAGTCCCGCAATGTCACGCTTGTAGACGAGTTCGACACGGTCCACGACATGCTGACCCCCTTCTGGGGTCTTCCCCCGGCCACCATCCGCACGAGGGCGACGGAGGCGCTGGGGTATGGGAACGGGCTTATGGGGATCCTAGTCCGGGGCGGTGAGGTGGTCTTTGCTGCTGGCGGTAAGGAGTGGGAGCGCGATGCGGTGCGGGGGATGCTCTCGGGATTCATCGAGTGGCTTCCGGATATGGACCTGGCGTTCAACGCGCATGATGAGCCGAGAGTCGTCCTGCAGCACGACGACCTAAGCCGGCTGGTAGAAAGGGGTCGGGAAGCCCAGGCTCGCGCCGCCGGTACGGTCGACGGCTTTACGCAACACGCAGATGACCTCAACGACGGCAGGTCGATCCCCGAGGTCCCCACCTCGAGCTTCATGGCCATAAACCGCCAATACGCCTGGTCCGTCTCGCGCATGAGCTGCCCCCCCACGTCCCCGGCCCGCTCCTTCGACGACGCGCCAGACTCGACGGCGCACTGCTACTCGCCTCTCTGCTTCGTGTCCAACAGTACGGCGCTCACCGACATATGCGAATCGCCTTCCCTCCAGCATACTCATGGGTTCCTGGACAGACCTAATAGTTTGAGTGTCTCGCATGACCTTGTGCCGGTGTTCTCGCCGTCGAAGCTGTCGAGTTTCCAGGATATCGTTGTTCCCGCGCCGTGGTACTGGGCTGGACGCGTGGCGTATGATCCGGCCGAAGACCCGTCCTGGGAGGACAAGGAGGATGGGTTGTACTGGAGGGGGTCCACGACCGGGGGCTTCTCCCGCTGGGGCGGCTGGAGGCGGCACCACAGACAGCGAGCCGTCCAGCGCTTGAATGGAGACTCACCCGCCGGGATCCTCGTCAACACCGCCCCTAACGCAACCGACGCGAGCACCCCACCGCAGTGGGAACTAGGAACAGCCCCAACCTCATCCGTTCACCACCTCCTCAACGTCTCCTTCTCGCACGTCGGCCAATGTGACCCAGGCGACTGCGCCGCGCAACGTTACGCCTTCCCCCTCGCCCCCCGCGCCCCCCAAGACGAGGCCTTTAAGCACAAGTTCCTCCTCGATATCGATGGCAACGCCTTCTCGGGCCGCTTCCAGGCGTTCTTGAACTCCGCGTCGCTGGTGTTCAAGGTTGCATTGTTCAGGGAATGGTCGAGCGGGGGTTGGATTGTGCCGTGGAGGGACTACGTGCCGCTTTCCCTGGGGGGTGGCGAGTGGGTTGAGGCTGTGAGGTATCTGGGAGAAGAGGGGGAGGGAAAGGTTATCGCGGAGGGGATGGCCGCGGGGAAGGGGGTCGAGAGGGCGGATATGGAGGTTTGGCTGTTCAGGCTGTTGCTTGAGTGAGTTCCCCCGTCCCCTTTTTCAGCACCTGGAGGACTGCGCTAACCCCGTGACAGATATGCGAGGGTGGTTGACGACGATAGGGAAAATATTGGTTTCAGTCTGGGCGGCTCATGATCTACGCTCGGGAGCACACGATGTTGGGATGATTTTGCACGAACACGCATTGGCAGGAGTTTGGGGGTCGCATTTTTCACATGGCGTTGGATAGAGCAGCACTGGATCTTTGGTCCATGGATCAACTTTGTGTTTATTAGCACGGCCGCGGCACATGGAAACATATTGTCAGATTTCTGGTATCTAGGCAACACATACAATGAAAGTCCATATCTATCGGAAGCTCTCCTGAACCTAACCAATATGCCCTCGACTCTTCCTCGGCTTACACCTCAGATACGCCGTTTTCCCGCCCTCGCAAAATCAAGTAGTGTACATTAAAAGAGAAGACCCAGCCTACTCCTCATCACCCTCAGCATCGTCCTCTGACGGCGTCCCCCTCCTCTGACTCGACCCCTGTCCCTCCGCCTCCCCGCCATTGACGCCCTCCTGTTCCTCCTGCTGCTCCTCCTCCTCCTCATCCCACCCCCTCGGGTTCTCCCTAAACTTGAGCACATGCTCCCTCAGCTCGTCCGTGGGGTCCTCAATAGTAACGTCCAGCTGCTCCACGACCGTCTGGTCATCCACACCAACGCCCCTGGTAAGGTCAATGGCCTTCTGCCTCTGCGGCCGAATGACCGACTTCTGCATCACGGGGTAGTACCACGCCCCCTTCTCCGCCTCGATGTCATCCTCCTCCGTGAAACCAACAAACAGCTGCGTGTCATACTTGGTCTTATGGTCCATCTCCACCTCCTTGGTCGTCTCGTATCCCCTCAACCTCGTAAACTCGAAGCACGGCCCTGACTCTCCCTCGGCGGTGTACAGGCCATCCTCCTCGTTCTCCGGATTGTCGACGTCGAACTTTGCCCTGAACCGCGGCGTATCGCCCGCCCGGTGCAGGTAGAAGTCATAGTTCATAAACGGCGGCGGCTTGGGGTGGTTCATGGGGTCCCGCTCCCACATCTCGACGGCGTGCGCGTACGCCGCCTCCTCCTCGGCCGTCTTTTCGCACGGCTTCAGCGCACCGTTCAGCATCCGGTCGTCGTACTTGCCCCTGTTCTGCACGGGGTTGTGGGCGAACTTGACCTCGACGTAGGCCCCGGCATCGGGGAACGCGTCGAGATCCGGCGCAAACTTAAAGCCGTCTACCACCTTGAGTGTCCGCTTCTTGAAGGGGTTCGTCACCTTGGACAGGTTGTCGAGGTTCTTCTTGCCGAGCTCGAAGGAGCGCATAATACGCCGGCGGATGGCGGCGGGGGAATCGTCCGCCTCGGGGGCGGGTCGCTTCTTGGGTTGGTTCGCGTCGGCGGGGCGCGCGAGAGGGTTGGCGGCGGGGCGTCGGACGGAGGAGGAGGAGATGTACTCTGTGCGGCGGAGGAAGGAAACGGGTTCGTCGCCCGCCTTGGCGCGTGCGAGAGCGGCGAGGGGCCTGAGAAGGAGTTTATCGTCGGGGTGGAGCGCGGGAGGCTCGCTGGGCGCCTGGATTGCTGCTGGAGGTTAGCGGTGATGCGAATGGAGGCTGGAATGGGAGGGGGCGAGGGTGAAGCGTACAGCTCTCGTCTCCGTCAAAGATGCCGGGCATTCCAACGAGATCAAGCGGCATCCCAAGCTCGGCATCAGCCTCAATGTTCAGCGGCTGCTCGCGCGCCAGACGCGAAGCGAAGCCGGGAGTGGTGTACTGCCCGCTCGCGAGGCCCGTGTTCGGGATGTCGAGCAACTTCGGGGGTATCGCAGGCGGTGGGAGCGCGTTCGAGTATCGGACCCTAGCGATAAAGTCCTGATGGATGACCCGGCCGGCGCCGCCGCTGCCGGACGACGGCTTGAAAGAGGAGCTCATCGCGCTGACTGTCTCGTTGGCGCGGTGAAGTTGTGTGGTTCGTGGTTGGGAAGGGAGTGAGGTCGATGGGTTGGATGCGATAATTCGAGTGGCTTTGGCAGCAGCTGATGCTGAGGCGGATGCTAATTGGGCGAGGCTGAACAATGCGTGAAGTTCTGGAGTAAAAAGTGGTCAATTTGGCTGGGTACGTACCTGGTACTTTGGTACTTCACTCGCTCTCGCCTGACTCCGCAGATCGACCGTCACATGCGAGCACTCACTCGCACGCTTCGTTGGAGCAGTCAAATGCTTCCAGAACAATGGCCGGCCAGGACAAGTGACTATCCCACTGGTCATGATAAGTAGCTCTCTGCTTCTTCCTCGTCATGAGCCCTCAGACCCTACTGTCTCCTTATGGGACCCACACGGGCACCACAGCAGACGAAGAGGGGACTCCATGAGACCTTGATGCACCGAGGATAGCATTCATTAATGGTGTTCTATAACTCCCAAGCCCGATGTTGTACAGTAGCTTGCCCGTAATAACCCGACCCCGACCCCGATCCCGATCCATCGAACCGCCTTTTCCCATAGCAGAAGCAGAACGTGTCATTATATAGCCAATTCGGCCGTACCACCAATCTCTTCGCCGTGCTCCTTGCCGGCCTTGCCCGCTGAAAAGCGTCACCTGCTCCGTTTGACAAGAAAGACCCGATCCTTCGCACCATGCCAACTGATCCCACTTCATTAAGCCAGAAGTACCCGACGCGGCTCTTACGAGCTGTTCTTGTTGTAGTTCTTCTTGCCAAAGGTGAAAGGCACGTATCGGTACCTGATCATGTGCTGGATTTGCCGCCTCACTGTACACGAAACTCCATTAGCAAATCCCACTTCACCTTCAAGAAACACATCCCACGGGCGGGGCAACTCACTGGTCAGGAAGAACAGGATGAACCAGTACATGACGAGAACAGGCCAGAACACAGGCACGTTGAAGATCTCGAACCAGCTGCAGGCGAAACTGATGGCGATGGCGCGCGTAGCCCAGTACCAGAACTTGAACTCGGGCAGCCGGCGGATGAAGGGCTTGAACTCGTCGTCGTTCTTGACGGGGAGCCCGCCCGCCGAGCCGTCCTCCATGTCCTGGTCCATCTCGTCATTGGAGGGGTCAAACTTGGGGGTAAGGAAGGCGAGGAAGAGGTTGAGGAGGTAGATGCCGAGGGCATAGGCAACTGCGCGGCAATGGTTAGCGATCTGTCGTCTGGGGTTCAAGGCACGCGGAGGGTGGGGAAGGGCGATTGGGTCAAGGAAGGGGACTGAGGTTGGGAGTGGGGTGAGGTGGTGGTCGTACCAATGTACCAGCCCTGCGCGACAAAAATGCGGACGAAGAAGAGGACGAGGAAGATGCTGGTCGATAGCCACCGATATAGCACGTAGGGCGTGGACTGGTCAAGCAGCGCCTGCCACCTCTGTCCAGGGGTTAGCAATGTCAGATCTCAGAACGTAAGCATAGAGCCGGGAGTGGTCCCACCATCTGGAGGGCGGAGGTCTGGGCCGTGACGGCCTCGAAAGGGGTCCGCTCCGTCCCTACCGTCTCCATCGTGAACGTCTGCGCCGTTGAGACTGAAGGCAAACGTGTAAGTGTGCCGCGTCGCGAAGTCGCGGCGTATAATCAAGCAGAAATGTCGCGGATACTGGTACAGGCGCGATATAAGTGCCGAGTGCGCGATGATCGTGTCTGGGTAAGCTGTCGCCGCGAGGGGGTGCGAGATGTTTCGTTGGTGCAGAAACGGCGATGGGGTCAAATCAGCCACGTAAGGTTTGCGACAGATGCAGGGGGGCTGAGTCGCCGTTCCTATCGTGGCGCTGGCAGCCATTGGCAGATAGTACCAACTGGCGTGCGGGAAGCCCACATGTGCCGAGGTCTCCATTAGTCAGGGGCCCCGCACCCCACCGAAAGCCGATGCGTGCCGTCATGGTCGGAGTGAGAGCTCCCATAGCTCCGGGACCTTGGTCCGAGCCGCTGCGTGACTTCTCCAACATCATCCACCACTGCCGAAGCTATCCTGCAATTGACTGTTTATCTATCGTCTCTGAAGCTCGCAGCTCGCCGGACTTCTCTCAAAGTGCATATTCCATCCCAGTTTCTGATTTACGTTCACTCCCGAACCGCGGTCCAACTACAATCATGAACGCCGCCAGGTGCTTCAGGCCCATTGCCTCGCGCTTCCAGCCGAGCACGCTCCCCCGCGTGGTCCGGCGATACTCGTCCAACCCCGCCTATGAGTACATCCAGGTCTCCCAGCCGAAGCCTGGCGTCAGCCAAGGTAAGCTCTTTCTCCGCGATGTCCCCCCACCGACGACGTCACAACCCTGACACTCGCAGTGACGCTCAACCGCCCCAAGGCGCTCAACGCCCTCTGCACGCCCCTCATCAACGAGCTCAACCAGGCGCTCTACACACTCAACGCCTCCGACGACACCTCGGCCATCGTCCTCACGGGCTCGCAGAAGGCTTTCGCGGCGGGCGCCGACATCAAGGAGATGGCGCCCCTTACCTTCGCTGAGGCCTACACCAACTCCTTCATCGAGTCGTGGTCCCTCCTAACGACGCAGGTCAAGAAGCCCATCATCGCCGCCGTGTCGGGCCACGCGCTCGGCGGCGGCTGCGAGCTCGCCATGATGTGCGACCTCATCTACTGCACTGAAACGGCCAACTTCGGGCAGCCCGAGGTCAAGCTGGGGACGATCCCAGGCGCGGGCGGCAGCCAGCGTCTCACGCGCGCCGTGGGCAAGTCCAAGGCCATGGAGCTGATCCTCACGGGTAAGAGCTTCTCGGGCGTCGAGGCGGAGAAGTGGGGCGTCGCGGCGAGGACATTCCCGAGCTACGAGGCGCTGATGGAGGGGGCGCTGGGGACGGCGGAGACGATTGCAGGCTACTCACGCGTGGCGGTGCAGGCGTGCAAGGAGGTGGTGAACAAGAGCCAGGACCTGGGTGTCCGCGACGGAGTGGAGTTTGAGAGGCGGGTGTTCCACTCTCTGTTTGGGAGCAAGGACCAGAAGGTGGGCATGGAGGCGTTTGCGGCGAAGAAGAAGGCTGAGTGGACGAACCAGTAGATCGGGAGATGGCGAGCCGGAGGTCATGGTATAGTCCGTATACAGATCCTCCAATGAAGATTAGAAATGATCAAGAATACCTGATATATCCGGGCATCTAATGACCTGTTTCGGTTGCCTCATGCGAGACCGGGCATGGCATGTAAGCCAGTAAATATACGGCAGCTGGCCGCTGCTGCAAGCCGCCCGAGACAGTCGCAGAATCAGGCGGCCAGCGTCCGGACTCAGGCCGCCACGCCCCCAACTCCGGAAGCGTCCACGTGCAGCCGAGACCCCTAAAGCGCAGTGTTAGTGGACCTCCGTCAGGCCACGCGGCACTGCGCCTTGGGCCTAGCTTCGCTGGGCCGCCCACCGCCGCCACTTCATCCCCCCCCCACCAAAGGCCAAGAAAAGCAAGCTTAGGAAATGCGGAGACAAAACGGGCGCTTCGACCGCGGAGCATTCAGCCCGGGGCCGATGAACCCATTCCGTTCCTGGTCGAGCCTGGGGTCCGATCTTTGATGCAATTGATTTCAGCGGTTTCCCTCTTTTGAGTATCTTCTTTCTTTAGGTATATGATACGCCAGTGATTCCGCGAGAGCATAGGCCTCGACTCTTTCGCTGCCACGCACTTCGAGGCCCAAGAGGGCGGGGGCATGGGCATGGATTCGCCGAAGCCAGCCCTCGACCTCGAGCGGGAGCTCACCTGCTCGGTAGGTTAACGCCACGAACCACCGCCCCGTCACCCCCTTTGCTCTCACCCCCGCCGACGCGCTAACCTAACCATGGTCCCGGGTCGCAGATATGCACCGAGCTCCTCTACCTACCGCTGACCCTCCTCGACTGCCTCCACACCTTCTGCGGCGCCTGCCTCAAGGACTGGTTCACCTTCCAGGCCACCGCCCGCGACTCCGCGCCAACCGCCCCGGCCCGGGGAACCGCCGTCTTCACCTGCCCGTCATGCCGCGCCGGCGTCCGCGGCACGCGCCACAATGCCACCGTCGCGACGCTGCTGGAGATGTACGTGAAAGCGAACCCCGAGCGGGACCGCAGTGAGGAGGACAAGGCGGAGATTGCGGAGAAATACACGAGGGGCGAGCGCGTGCTGCCCGAGGCTGAGGGGCCAAAGAGCCCCGAGGAGCTGAGGGCCGAGGAGGAGGATCGGAGGCTTGTGGAGGAGGTGCGGGCGCTGAGCTTGAGGGAGGCGGGGGTTGAGGGGTCGCGGCGGGATAGGGAGTCGAGTCGGAGGGATGAGAGGGCGCGGAGGCATCTGCCGGATCGCTCGAGGTCGGGCGACGAGCGGCGGCGGAGGAGGAGCGAGTCGAGGAGGAGGGTTGAGGAGCGGACGAGGCAGATCGAGCACCAGTCGTCCATCCGGTCGCTTATCGGCTCGGCCAACATGAGCGAGCGGGACATCGAGAGGGAAATTGAGGAATTCGCCAGACAAATCCAAGAGGAGGGGATTCTAGATGGCCTAGATCTCGACAACATCGACCTCACGCGAGACGACGACCTCAGCCAGAAGATCACAGACGCCTACAGGAGGAGACTGAGAGAAAGGGCGCGCCAGGAGGCTGTGCCTAGGGACGTTAATGAGACCTCGAGGTCGGAGCTCAGCCTGCCCGAAGCGCGGCACGCGAGGGACAGCCGGTCGACGAGTAGGCGGCGGTACTCGGCGGGCGCGAGCGTGCGCCCTGACTCGCGGAGCCGGTCGCAGTCTGTCGCCACAAGAACGAGCGGCTCGGCGCGCCTCGAGGTTCAGCGCGATGACCGTATGCGGCGTAGGAGGGCGGCGAGCTCGGGGCGGAGTTCCACGACGCCGGCGCACCCCAGCCCCGCAGCGGTGACGCCCCTCGCGGCGCGCTCACAGACGGATCTAACGTTGCAGACTCGGCCTCTCGACCCGTCCAACCCGCGCTCTGTCCTAGGCGAGAGCCGGACCATCAGCTCGCCCACCGTAGCCGTCAGCAGCGCAAGTGCCGCCGAGAACTCGAGCCTGTCCTTCGCGAGCAGGCTTCAACCGCAATCGGGCACCGCATCCCACGAATCAAGCCCGAATCTCGCCCAGCGCTCCCACCGCCCCGCTGACCTCTCCGTCCCCACACCCCCAGCCCAAAGTCCCCTCCCAAGCCCAAGCTACAAGCCGCCCCCTCCCCCTCCCCCGCCACCCCTCCTCTTCGCCGAGCCCTCTATCTCTTGCTCCCGCTGCTTCCGCCCCCACATCGAGTACGATGTACACTACACCTGCGCCCCGTGCTCCGAGCGTGGGCTCTTTGCCCTCTGCCTCTCCTGCTACCGCGCCGGGCGTGGCTGCAACCACTGGTTCGGCTTCGGCCACGACGCCATCGCCCGCTGGGACCGCGCACGCGCGGACAACCCCTCGCTCGAGCCCCCACACAAGCTCTGGGCGGGCCGCTACGTGCCGCCGCGGACCCCGACGGTAAAGGACGATGCGGGGCGCGAGCGGACGGGGGAGGATCCGCTGGCTAGGCTTCAGAGCGGGGCCTTTTGCGATGGGTGCTTCGAGTGGGCGAGCGAGTGTTTCTGGCGGTGCAGCACCTGTAACCGTGGAGAATGGGGATTTTGCGACTCGTGCGTTAATAGGGGGAAGGCGTGTCACCACCCGCTCCTCCCGCTCTCGTACCAGCCGCTCGCCGCGCCCGAGGGGAGTCCCGGGCGTGTAGCCTCACTTCCCAGGCGCGCGGCCCTGGCGGGGGGTGGTGGCGGGGGCACGTTCCGCGCGCTGACGTTTTCGACGAGGTGTGACGTCTGCCGCGAGGCGATCCCGCCGGCGCAGGCTAGGCACCACTGCTTTGAGTGCGCGAGCTCGCTAGAGGAGGAGAAGCGGGCGGGGGACTATGATGTTTGTGGAGCGTGTTATTCGGGGATGGGGGCGCGTGGAGAGATTAGTCCTGAAAATGGGGTTGGCGGGTGGAGGCGGTGTCCCGCGGGCCACCGGATGGTCATGGTCGTGTTTAGGGAGGGGAGTGATGGGCAGTATCGGTGTGTGTCGAGGGGTCTCGTGGGTGGGCATAGGCTTTGGGAGGTGCCCGTTGATGGGGACGCTTCGGTGAAGAGGTGGTGCTGGAGGGAGGGCGGGAAGACGATGGGGCGGCTAGTAAGCGTCGACATCGCGGCCACGGCGCCTAGTACTGGGAAATGTGTGGAAGCGGAGGGCGTGGTTAGGACGGAGAGGTTCCCCGCTGATGGCGGAGGGGGCATGGCAGTCAGGGCGCGGTGGGGGTGGTTGCCGCCCGCGGACAACCCTCAGCCCGACGAGCTCTATTTCCCACGGGGCGCGGAGATCAGAGAGGCGGAGGATCTCAATGGCGATTGGTTTGTGGGGTGGTATGCGGGGAGAGAAGGGGTTTTCCCAGCGGCGTACGTGGTTCAGGTCTAGCTGGGGTATTTGGATGGATCCGCAACGGGCCTGGGGATGATGGTATCAGACAAGACATGACGGATGTGGGATGTCGAACACGCATACATGATGAATATAGCATGAATTGCATCGGAAGTATCCTCGGTGTTCGGTATGTGGTTCCCCGCTGTAGAGCGACGTTAGAGGTAGGCACATCGGCTGATATCCTACCTTTCCATACACACGCATGCGTATAGGAGGTTGTATATACACGCCTAGCTCAGGGTTCTTTTTCAACCTCTTTCACCTATCGTCCTATACGGGCAGTACTAGATCCTTGGTAGCGATTAGGTCCATTGAGACTGCGCCGTCCACTATATAAGATACATAAGATAGCTAGGCTGCTACGCAGGTATGTGGGTCTGCATGTGGTGGCCCCATAGTTCGCGACGCTCTGCGAGATATAGCTTTATGAGGCAGTTGGCCTTGGCATCTCGTGCGGTCAGACCGCTGCTCGCAGTCTCGTTTTCTTCCAGCCTCCGCACCTTTCTATAGCATTATCGAATATCGAATCTACTCCTCATGGCGTATGATCGAGACGATTCCGTCAGTCTCGTGACGGATTACTACAATTTCTGTAACCAGATTCTCTGGAATGCCACTGTCGTGCAAGCCCCCCCTGGCGGCTGGCACTCTATCAACCAGGAGATCTTAGCCAACCTCAAGAGAAACGACACGGTTATTGACCTGCTTCGCCACATCCCCTATATCGACTATTTTAAATGCAGTCTCGTCTACACGCCCCTTATCATGACTAACACACCTACTACCGACTACCGCCGCGAAGATATACAGAAGACAATCCGCGAGGGCTCTATCGAACGCCTTGCCGCGCCTATTACAGGCCAAGACCCAGCGATCCCACCATCTTGCGCAGCCATCGCCATCTGCAGGAACAGGAACGGCTACGAGATCATCCCGGACACCAACGACGGCTACATTTACTAGGGGGGATCCGAACGGCCAGCATGACGAGCACGCGCCCGCGCTGAACAGCACTTTGGAGCAGTTCTAGGACGATGAGGCGAATGAATGACGGCAGGGTTTCAGCGTTTACGAGCCCGCCGACTTTTCTTGCGCTCTGCAAGGAGTGGTTTCGGGAGCCTAGCTGGATCGGGATTGGACATCATCGCATGTCCGTGATGAGAAGGAATATGAACTGGGAGTACGAGTCCGAGCCTGACTCTGATTCTGACCCGGAGGATGATTCCAGTCACAATATGCTAGCTAGGAAGATGAAAAAGGCGGGTTGGCCTGGCGATGGGGAAGGTCGGGGCTGGGACCGGGATAAGTTTTGGAGACTTGTAAATCTGGGTAATGATGAGGAAGAGTAGTATGCATGCGCAAATTATAGCATGCTGGCAGACACTAAGCCAGATTTGAAGCTTCATTTCCTGTCTCTCGCGATTACGAGACTCCCCGTCTTAGTGTGCATCGCTTCTTGTTGCACCGTTTATAGCTAAACGCCATGAGTTGGCGTATGCGTATGCGTTGGCCTAGGGCTTCCTGCAGCCGTTGCCTATAGACGGATGATATATACTCAAGGAATTCTTCAGAAGATGCCGATTGCATGTAGATTGTGCTTATATATAAAGCAGCCCAGATATACACACATATAGGGTAAAGTTCTCGACTACTGTTTGATCGTTTGAAGAGGACGTGGATAGCTTATGATTTTAACTCTGAAGTCGCACCTCTGGGGGTTGGACGCACCCTAGACGCGCGCCTTCTGCGTCCAATAGCCAGTCTTTAACTTACTATTTATCTCTACCAGGCATATCTAAAGTGTCCAAGCCTCCCGGCAGAAGTATGACGGTCATGCTGTCTTTACAATCCCGCTTAGGCATCTAGAGTTCTAAAGTCGTGACGATATAATAGAGAAAACAACATCGGAAAACCGTCATGTTCAGTTTTACACGTTCAAACCATTATATCCTTACATGACTTGTGTCTGGGTGTTCAAATGCAACGAAATCATGCGGCACTTCGATGCCATCCAGCCAGTCCAAACCCGCTGTCTGCCACCAGGAATCTCCCAGTATCACATCAGCCAAGCTCCCGTCGCTATCTGACAAGTTATTTTGTGGTATGTGCATCGTAGTCCTGACGTTCTGCAAACCCGCCGTAATCCGCGCCTCTAGACCCTTATCTTGTTCCGTCCTGCCCATCGATGACTCCGGGTGGTTATCTGGCGAGGTATGTTCTGTCAGTAGGGATCAGTATAGTGTGCTTGGATTCTCTAGCCATTACGCATATGTAGGGGATGGCATCATCAGATGGCAACTTTTTTCACACACCTCTAGAGCTTCTTGAATGGGATTTCGTCTCCTGTAAGCCTTGCTCGAGCGCCGTCTGTAACGTCCACGCACATCGTCTAGAAAACGACCGACCTCTTCCTTCATATAGCGCTAAAATTTCCATGGCAAGTTTCCAAGTAGCCTCCAACGAATCCACCGAGCGCGGACATAGGTCTTCCGTGTGTGGAGACAGAATTATCGCCAGAATCACGGTACTGGCGATGAATACGTCTATCTCAAATATCAGAAGCTTCATCGAAGAGTAGGGCCAATGGAAGTTTCGGCGAATTGGATGTACTATAGCATATGGCGATTAAGTCAACTCACAGAATGTAGTGTACCACCAATTCGGCATGCGGCCCTGGTTTCTCGTGCACCTCAGGTGAAGCACCCTAATGATGTCTTGGGCTGCAAGGACGCATGAGTGTGCACAGCCTATGACGAAGGAGCGTTGTAGCTCGGTGAACGACGACTTCTCCAACCCGACTTTGGTCTTGGCGGCCTCGACGGTAGCTGGCCGGAAGAGTAGTATCCTCAGGTGCAGATATCTGGGTTTTATGGCGTTAGAATCTGCCTTTCCTTCCCTTTCCATCTTTTACTTAATCGTTTTTTTCGGCACAAGGGGAAGCTGCCCTATATACCTTCCTTACCTGCAGAGTGAAGCCACCGCTTGGCTTATAGCGATGCTGTCGCCGACGATGTTGTCATTTGGGCGCACGACGAGGTACTCTGGCGTATTCTTGCGCCATTCATCTAGGGCTGCGTCTAATCGAAGGAGCTCATGGTAGTTCTGAGCTCTAAAACCAGCTTGTCTCGCCTCCTCATCCCGCCGTTGTGGCTGGGTGTACAACGCCCTGGGTTCCCCTTCTTAGCTCGGGCCCGGTGCAATAGTTGGCCGAGGAGGTGCCGCATGGGGCCTCTACAACTATGGAAACTTACTTGAGAACCTCAAGAATGATCTCCGAGTATTTCAACGAATGAACGAAGAACCCAAGGACTGAGACTTGGACATTTGGCACGGGATCTAATGCGGAATATGGCTCAGTTGAGAGCATATCATCATCAGTCAAGGCCGGAAGAGGATCGGCAGACGGCCATGCCACCATTGGAGCTCTCCCATACATCATGCCTAGGATCCTACCGAACAGCTGCTGTGTTAGCGATAAGATCGAAACTGCATGGCCAGGAGAGATACACCTCACCTATCCATCTGGATGCAATAAGCCCACGTCCGCCTCCTCTCTTGCTGCTGTGCCTGGCTTTCGTTAGGAGGACTAAGATGGATCCCGAAGCCTTGGGCAACTCGGATGGCTGTCCCCACCGTCACCCAACATTTGTTCACGTTCCCTGTTGTGAGCAGGTACTGTGCTAGGAGGATGCGTGTCTGGACAGATAGTAGACAGCTAATGTTCATGGCGTTGTCGGTGATCAGAGATTCGGCGCGCCCAAAGAGTACGTCTCCCATAGCCGGGGCTGCTTGTTTGGCGTCGGGAGAATTTCCGTTTTCTGACACAGGATATAAAGAGCCAAGAGCCGTGATGATGTTGAAAAGCCCATAGAAAGCACGGGCTGAGTCGACCTCGTTCACTCCAGTGCTGTCAGACGACAGGATCTCCGAAATTGGCACCTTCCGGCACCAGACTTGCTCATATCTGACCGGAATCAACAATCTGGCCAATCTCGGGCACGTCAGGATAGTCTCATTGGACTCACCGTTTCTGAAATGTCCGCCGGTGGAGAATCGGGTTATACGGGTAGAAGTACTTCCAGTAGTTCTCCAGGTACCTGTCTGCTACTAGTCGTGGAGGCAGGACGAGCTGCTCCATGAGGTTCGACAGTCCCCTGCTAATCTCCATGCTCCGGGGAAAGGATCTAGCTTGAGCAGGTGATTCTCCCGTATTTGTCTCATACTCGACGGCGCCCCTGAGCTCTCCCTCCACTTGTCGGCGTTTCTGCTCGTCCACCCGGATCTCACTCATAAAGGCCGCGGCACTAGATCGGCCGAGATAGACGGAACTCCCCTTGCCGACCCCAACGCTTTCCTCTACAAGGCCTTCCGTGCCCATGGCACCTTTCTCTGGGGAATCTACCCCAGCACCGCCGTCACTTCTGTTCGCATCCACCAAAGGCAACCGCCCGGAATTCGATCCACAGACCGCGCTCTGAGATGTGCGCCTTCGAGTCTGGCCCATCTGCAAGATACCGGAGGGCCCAGGCTCGTCTTCGTCCTCGTAGGTCCTGGGGAGATGGTGCGACCGCCCCGGCGACGACAGCGTCGCTGAACTAGGGGCCGCGCCGTATCTTGCGCCCCTCTGGACTCCGGCCGCCGCCAACCCTGGTGAAGACAGCGGGAAATTCCTACCCCGAGCCCCGTGCGACGGTGCCCCCGGGCGCGGAATACTATTCTCTAGCTCCCGGATCCGGCCCTCGAGAGACCGGACGTAATCGGCCGAGGCCTCACTCCCCGGCTCGGCGTAGACGCACTCACTGAGACCCAGCTTCTTCCGCGAACAGGACCCGCACAGCGGGCGGCCGCCGTCGCAGCGAACCTTGCGGTCGCGGCATTCCTGGCATGCTAGGCGAATTTTGGGGCGCTTCGCGGCCGGCTCTTCGCCCATTGTTTTTGCGCCGAGAACGGGTATGAGGCCGAGGCTTCGGGGAGTGAGATGGGGAGCATCCCAAGAGATGCGGTCGCGTCCTGCCGGGGGTGTGGGGGTGGTTGACCGGGAGGCAATGTCACCATCGGCGAAGGCGTTGACGCAAGGAAAGGTGGGTACATCGGTCGGTAGGCACCCCGGCTCTTGTCTAGCACGGGGTTCTCAGCCATCAACTGTTGTGTTCTTTACTCGATCAGGGTTCAGATTACGGCTATTGGTATGGAAATAGGGAAACAACCGGAACATAGAACTTTACTGTCTTGAAGTGTCATGGAACCATGCTGGAGACGTTCACCTAATTGTCCTTCGATACTATATAGGCCTTTATTTGGCCTATTATAAACATTAGAAATGAAACCATTGCACACCACGTTTTTCTAGTAACTGCATTTGAAGAAAAGCTTCGGTTGCAGTTGTACCGGCTTGCCGTGTTAGTTCTTCGTGTCCTGTTTCCTCCATGTTCACGCCTACGCTTTAGGTAGATCAGGAATCCCAGCATGTTTCATTCTAAGAACTGCGACTTTAGAGAAGTCCGTGGTGTGCCCCTGTTCACCACCGCAAAAGCCGTTGCCGGCGTCATCAAAGGACTTTTGAATCGCTTCACAACCCAAAGCCATAGATCCGATCTATATTGATCTGCCAGAGGTGATCCGCTCATCTCCGCCTACCTCATGAGGCAAGTCGGGTCCGGTGGTGGATTCGAGATCTGCAGCCTTTGATGGTTCGGTAGAAGTGGAGGCTTTCCAGTCTTAGGCCAACTCATGAATTAGCGTGGTAAAGAAAGACCAATGTGTAAGATAATTAGGAAGGACTAGTGATCTAAAAGAAACAGGATGTACTTACGACGAGTACGCCAGGCAGGGACGCCAGCCTCGAACATCTCGTCAATGTCCTCGAGTGTCTTGTTGGCTAGCTCAGGCATCCAGAAGACTCCCCAGAATAGGCCGAGCACAGCGATGGAGCCGAAGATGAAGCCCACTTGGGACCCGAGCCACGCGGGCTCGTTTAGTAGATACGGCAGTGTAAAGGTGACGATGAAGTTGAAGAGGTTGGATACTGTGAAGAAGATCATGGTGGACTTATCCCGGAGGGCGACATGGCAGATTTCTGACTTGACGACAAGAAGGCTATAGCACGGTCAGTAAAAGACAACTCCAAACGAGTACAATGTAGACTGGAGGGGAAGGGGCTGATGTACCAAGCTCCAAACGAGGGGAAGTAGGTAGCAGGGAACAGCATCGACATGGCAACGATTCCTTTCTTGATGGAGCGACTCGGGTTCGCGGCGAGGCCCAGACCTCCCATGACCATTAGGGCAGACATGGTCATTGTGCCGGCGACGAAGAACATGGGCCGGCGACCCGTCTTGTCGACGAAGAAGATTACAATCAAGGTTCCGGTACAGAGGAGGACCCTCTTGATCATGGTGGCCGTGAAGGGGTCGAACACCCCGATGCTCTTGATGAAGATCGTGCCATAGTTTGAGGCGAAGGACTGCCCCGTGGCCTGCGAAAGGGCGGAGGCGATGACTCCGTGGATGGTTCGTCTCTACTCGCGGAAGAACGCTATCAGTTACCTATTGTATAATTGGAGGAAGGTGCCACGTAAACACCAGTGTGTCTCCTTACCCTGTTCGTCCCCTTGAGGAGGTCGGACCACTTTCCCTGTGTCTTGTTTTCCTCGACAGTCTCGAGAAGGAACTTGGCCTCCGCATCGGCGTCGTAGTCGGGGTCCGCTCCATTCAGGTAATCTAAGCTTTCGACCGCCTGCTGATACTTACCCCGGCGGATCAACCAGCGGGGCGACTCTGGGACCAAAAACGACAGGAGAAGAGTGAGGACGGGCCAGACGAACATCAGCCCGAACGGGATCCGCCAGCACCCGTCCCCCGGAATCTTACTGGTGAAGTTCGTGATGATGGAGGATATTAGTCCCGCGAAGATGTGGTCGAAGGCGTAGAGCGACACGAAGCTGCCGCGGACGGCGGCGGGAACGATCTCGGCCTGGTACATGGGGACAAGCCACGCTTCGATGCCAACGTGGATGTAAATGATCATCCGCCCAGCGAGCATCTGGCCGTAAAATCTGGAGGCGATACAGATGACACAGCCGAGTATGCAGACGAGGTTCATGGCGATCAGGACTAGCCTCCGGCCAAAGCGCTCGCCGACCTGCGCGCCGAGGACGACGCCAGCGGCGTAGGATACAAGGGGCAGCGAGTTGAGGTAGGATAACTTGGCTGATGTAAATCCGTAGCGCTCCTGGCCTGGAAGCCACTCCCCGAACTTTGTCTCGAACGCTGTGTAGAGGGAAGCATGAGTATTAAGGACCTGGATAGGAATGGTAGACAGCCGGGGGGGTGGGGGGGGGGGGGCGGCGCTACGTACGGGTCATGGCCTGGGTTGAGCTGAGGACCGTTGTTTCGAAGCCATAGGTAAAGACGCTGAGACCCAGCACCAAAGTGGCGAGCACGAGGTTGCTCGATATGTTCTCCGTGATCCTGCCATTGTGGCGCCGCAGGAACGGGAGAGGCATGATTGGCGGCGGCCAGGGGTTGGGTCGATGTGTCGGTGTTTGGTTCCGAACGATATCAGAGCCCCATGGGTTCCTGACTAGCTGAAATGCTCGCTTGTTGGGGTACTTTCTATAAGTGACAATCGTGGCTTGGAGGAGCGCCAGAGTCGGGCTTTATATCATACGCGAGTGCCAAATGAGTTGCACCATCGGCATCCTCCAGCACCCATATCGTCAATATTAGTGGGGGATATAAGTAGTCGAACGTTGGAACACTCGATAGGAACTTGTATGTCCCATTTCGATTGGACCCTCCGGGATGCTCCCGAGAAAGGTCGGCAGGTAATGGTAGCTGCCGGGCGTTCTTATCCTGACGCCATCCCGATGCGGCACTCTATAGCCCGGTCGCTTTGGGGAAATAATCTGGCAACCATCCTATGAGGAGCGTTGCTCGGCTAGTTCCCCGAGTTTCTGGGGCCCCGCCGTGGGGCGTTGCTTTTCAGCAATCCTTCCTATGAATTGCGCCATCACTTCCCCCCGGATACCATCTAAAGACACGCTAGAGACACACCTGGTATTTCCGGGAACCCTCTATAAGCTGGGGCAATATTCGGGGAACGTTCCGAGCTTTCACAATGGGGTAGGTAAATGCTCGCCGCGGCCTCTTCCGTTCGTGCGCGTATAAGCGGAGCATCACCGCCCGCTCCAACCCCCCCCCCTTGACTTGTGCCAGACGTCCAGACGTTTCATTCATCGCCTATGCGATCGTTCTTATCTTCCATGCTCCAACCACGTTTCTCTTTACAGCCATATCCTATGCAGCTCTGTGTAACCTTCTGTAGTACTCTTTATCTCGTGCTGCTAACCTGCCCACCCACGCTGATAGGATGACCGCTTCCAATGCTAAACGCCCCAACTTCCTCATCTTCCTCGCGGACGACCTCGCGTGGTCAGACGCGGGATGTTTCGGCGGCGAGATCTCTACGCCAAACATAGACAGACTCGGCTTCAACGGCCTCCGGTTCACAGACTTCCACACTGCGGCGCTGTGCTCGCCCACTAGGGCCATGCTCCTCACCGGCACCGACCACCACCTCGCGGGCTTCGGCCAGCTCGCCGAGTTCGTCCAGAAGTCGCCCTCACACCTGGGAAAGCCGGGGCACGAGGGCTACCTAACGGACAACGTCGTCACCTTCCCTCGACTGTTACAGGACGCCGGCTACTTTACCGTCATGTCGGGGAAATGGCATCTTGGGGCCAAAGAGGAGGAGAGTCCGCCACACAAGGGGTTCGACCGGTCCTTTGCCATGCTCAACGGGTGCTGTAACCATTACGCCTGGGAGCCGCCGGTGGAAAAGAAGACGGACGTGCCCCCATTCTTCTCTACTAACACGGCGGCCTACCACCGCGAGGATGGGAAAATCGTCGCATCTCTCCCCGATGACTTTTACTCGTCAGACTACTACGCCGATAAACTCATCGGATACCTAGAGCAGCACAGACAAGATGCGCCGGACCAGCCCTTCTTTGCGTATCTGCCCTTCACGGCCGCGCATTGGCCCATCCAAGCGCCAAAGGAGAATTGTGACAACTACCTCGGGCGCTACGACGCGGGCCCAGCGGAGTTACACAGGGAGCGACTCGAGAGGCAAAAGGAGATGGGGCTGACGGCCAAGGACGTGATTCCTCA
Organism: Sordariomycetes sp. B11D1; assembly: GCA_025503055.1. Taxonomy (NCBI): domain Eukaryota; kingdom Fungi; phylum Ascomycota; class Sordariomycetes; species Sordariomycetes sp. B11D1. Next base: position 94,129 of record JAMFQS010000032.1, on the reverse strand, counting down.
CCCCGTCGTCGCGCCAGAGGTGCCGGCGTGGGAGGATATGACGCCGGACGCGAGAGCCAGATCCTGCCGCACTATGGAGGCGTATGCCGGCATGGTGGAAAGGATGGATTACAATGTCGGCAAGGTCGTCGAGTACCTGAAGAGGTCGGGCCAATACGACGACACGTACATAGTATTCATGAGCGACAACGGTAAGTCTCAGCCCTTGTGGCGCAATCCGTAGAAGCCGCTAGGTGAAGAAACGACAGGTACTAACCAGACCATCCGCAGGCGCCGAGGGAGCAGCCATCGAGGCCGGACCGACGATGCAGGGCAACACGCTGGCCCACATGCAGCAGTACTACGACAACTCGCTGGACAACATCGGTCGCGCCACCTCGTACTGCTGGTACGGGCCCCTGTGGTCGCAGGCCGGCACGGCCCCGAGCCGCCTCCACAAGTGGTTCAGCACCGAGGGCGGCATCCGCGTGCCCTTCATCCTCTCGAAGCCCGGCTTGGCCCGCCCGGCGGCCATTGAGAGCGCGTTCGGCACCGTCATGGACCTTGCGCCGACTATACTCGAGCTCGTGGGGGCAAAGCCTCACGGCGGGGAGTACGGCGGGCGAAAAGTGGCCAAGATCCGGGGGCGTTCGTGGGCGCACTGGCTACGGAGTCCGGCGGAGAAGGATATCCACGACTCCGAGTACGAGGTTGGCTGGGAACTGATGGGGTCCGCGGCGTATCGGAAGGGCTACTGGAAGGTCAACTGGGTGCACCCGCCAAAGGGTCCAGGAAAATGGCAGCTGTACGACCTGTCAAAGGACCCCGGGGAGACGGCGGATCTCGCCGGGGAGTTTCCGGAGAAGCTAGCGCAGTTGGTGGCGCTCTGGAAGCGGTACGCCAAAGACGTGGGCGTTGTTGGGCTGAAAAGCGAGATTGAGCCGTTCCGCACGATGAAGGTTGAGGAGAACCTGGATAACGTTACATGGTTGCGGTTCTTGAACGCACATGACGAAACCCACTCTGGGACATCGAGATGACTGCGTCGTTCCTAGTATAAAGACTGAGAGACTGCACCCCATAGCTTGATGGGTGGGAATGCTGTGTTAGACGGAGAAGGAAAAATCAAGTGTAACGCGGTTAATCGATTATGAACCCGGGCCAATTGCAACCCAGAACTTTCAGTGAAAGCGGAGACTGGGAATGACCATGAAGGGCGACCAACTCGCTTGCAACTTCTGGTCAATAGGCAGAGCGTTGGCAACTATAAGTTACTCGAGCACGTCCTCCCAGAGTGCGGCGTTTGCTGTCTTCGCATATTCGCACAGTGCCTGGCGGGCGGGTGTCCGCCGGGCCGCCGGAATTGGTGGGTCCGAAAGTGGGCTGGAATTGTCTCCGGCCTCGGTGACAAATCTACGAGCGACTGACTACCTTCAACCCACCACGACTTCCCGACGAGCTCCGAGCCCGGTCCAATCCCCAAGCTAGGACATTGCAGCCAAGTCCAGACACCTTCACAGCCAAGACCCCGAGCTCGTAAGCCTCGAGCCACCGCACAATGTTCAGGCCGAACGTCCTCCGGCGGGGAGCCCGCATGTTCGCGACGGCGGCGCAGGGACCCCGCGAGCCGGCTGCGCGCACGCTGGCCGTCTCAAGGGCGCAGGGCGTCTCCAATGGCCTCACTGAGGGTGAGCCTCCCCCCCCGCGTGTCTCTGACCGCCCGTCCCGGTTCATCAGCACGGCCGACACTGACAAGCGCAGCCATCGGCAACACCCCGCTCATCCGCCTCAACCACCTCTCCGAAGAGACGGGCTGCAACGTCCTCGGCAAGGCCGAGTTCATGAACCCCGGCGGCTCCATCAAGGACCGCGCGGCCCTCTACGTCGTCAAGGACGCCGAGGAGCGCGGCCTCCTCCGCCCCGGCGGCACCGTCGTCGAGGGCACCGCGGGCAACACCGGCATCGGCCTCGCGCACGTGTGCCGCTCGCGCGGCTACAAGCTCGTCATCTACATGCCCAACACGCAGTCCCAGGGCAAGATCGACCTGCTCCGCCTCCTCGGCGCAGAGGTCTACCCCGTCCCCGCCGTGGCGTTCGACAACGAGATGAACTATAACCACCAGGCGAGGCGGCACGCCGAGGCGCTCGACAACGCCGTCTGGACGAACCAGTTCGATAACGTGGCGAACCGGAGGGCGCATATCGAGACTACCGGCCCCGAGATCTGGGCGCAGACGGACGGAAAGGTCGACGCGTTTACGTGCTCGACGGGCACGGCGGGGACCTTTGCGGGCGTGACGCGCTACCTCAAGGATGTGTCTGACGGCCGCGTGAAGGCCTTCCTGGCTGACCCCCCCGGCAGCGTCCTCCACTCGTACATCCAGTCGGGCGGCAAGCTGACGGAGCGCGCGGGGTCCTCCATCACCGAGGGCATCGGCCAGGGCCGCGTGACGGACAACCTGTCGCCTGACATTGGGCTCGTCGACGGCTCGCTGCACATCAGCGACGAGAAGAGCATCGAGATGGTGTACAGGTGCCTCGACGAGGAGGGGCTGTACCTTGGCGCCAGCTCGGCGCTCAACGTCGTGGCGGCCAAGGAGGTGGCGGAGAAGCTTGGCAAGGGCAGCACCGTTGTCACGGTGCTGGCGGACGGCGCGTATAGGTATGCTGACAGGCTGTTCTCGAGGAAGTGGCTCGAGAGCAAGGCGCTGCTGGGTGCTATCCCCAAGCACCTCGAGAAGTACATTGTGCTTCCGTAAGCCCCGCGCGCCTTGCAAGAGGAGTCTAGTCTACATGTTCGGAGTCTTGTAATTGAGGCATCACGCAGGGCGAAGATGTCAAGGACGAATATCCTTGCTTTGTATGCTACAGTGATTTTACATGGTAGATATGGTTCGGTAGTATACACATGTCTCCCCCGCCATACACTATCGTACCGCGGCCTTACTCCTTCTTGGCCATGAGCTTGTCATAGACGCCCCACCCAACCACCGCCTTCACCTCGTCCCTCTTCGCCGCAAGCTCCGCGAGGTCCGCCCTCAGCACCTTCTCGATGGGCTCCAGACGCGCCGCGGCCTCGGGCGCCAGTACCTTCTTGGCGAGGCCGATGCCGTTCACAATGTAGGACGAGATGGAGATACGCCGCGAGATGGCAATGGCGAGGTGCTTGTCGTCCGTCTCCATGATGCGGATGCGCTCGTTGGGCTTCAGCTGCTCGGGCACCTCCCAGTCGTACAGGTTGGCCAGGTTCCGGCCCTCGGGCCACACGTGCGTCAGCACCTCTGCCAGCTCCGCCACCTTGCCGTCCGCGTCCGCGGCGCCCCCATGGTGCACGGCGTGTGCGGCCGCCAGGTGAAGAAGCTGCCCGACGACCTCGGGCTCGCGGTGCAGCGGCTTATGGCCAGGCGGCGTGACGACCTTGGCGTGGCCCTCGTCCTGCATCAGCTCGTGGAGCATGAGCGACCACGTCTTTGCGTCGCGCGTCTCCCGCTCCGCGAAGCCGCTGTCGATGGCCATCATCTGGGCGTGGTGGAGGAACTCGTCGGCGATGGGCAGGTGGCGGATGCGCAGGTGGGTGTCCTTTGCGTGGCGGAAGGCGTCGAGGACGGCGTAGAGGTTGCCCGTCTTGCCGGCCTGGCGCATTATGATGAACACGTCCCCGCAGGAGACGGTCCGGCTGGCGCTGCTGTAGCCGGAGAGCACGCGGCCCAGGTTGTCCCAGTCCTTGCGCGTCTCCATTTGGCGCACCGTGTCGCGGAGGAGCTTGCGGGAGGGGGGTATCGAGTCCTGGTGGTAGTCGAGGATGGGGAAGCGGTGCTCGTAGCCCTCGACCTCGATGATGATGGGGTCCGACTCGATCTTCTTGGCGTTCTTAGCGTTGGAGATGAGCTTGCGCTTGCTCTTGGGGAGCCTCGCGGGGAAGATGATCTTGTGGAGCATCGTCGTGAGGAGCTCGTTGAGCCGGGGGTTGTCGGTCTCGTCGAAGACGACCTTTTTGCGGGGGGCTGATCCGGTGTCAGTGAGCCGTCCCATGGCGACCCAGGGAGACCTAAGAGGCGGTAGAGAGGGAGAGATAGAGGCTCTCACCTGGAGACTCGGCCTCGGACGCGAAGGTCCTGCGCCAGAGGAGTTGCGCGGGCACGCCATTGGCGGCACTACTCGCCTGGCCCGCCTTCAGGGCCGATATGAGCGGTCTCCTCAGCATCTTGGAAGAGTTGTGCCGTCGGAAGAGCCCTTTGGCAGGAGTATTAGCGGAGTGGGAGCGAAGACTCGCGCGCGCCGAGACGTGCCGCTTGAATTTTAGGTGGAGCCCGGGAGGTCGACTCGGCTGAACCTCGGCATATCTACCGGTCGACGCAACGTCGGGTGTTTCCGAGCAGCAGCTTTTTCTCCCGCGTCGCCGAACCCACGATAAACGACAACGACACAAGCGGTGTTTCTCCAACTCCGTCTCCGCCGCCGACCATGAACGCCCTTCCCGTCCGGCGGCCGCTCGGCTGCCTCAAGGCCGTCATGCGCCAGGTCCGGTCCCAGCGCCAGATCCGCGCCTTTGCGACCGAGACGGCGCCCACGCCGCCGCCGGCCCAGCAGCCGTCGCCCTACCGCCTGCGTACGTCCTCAAGATCCCCTACTCTCGGATCTCCCGCCTTCCGCAGCCTCCAGCCCCTTCCATGGCCCGAGAGCCTCTCCTAGACTAACAACTCCCAGACGCGCCTAAGACGAACAAGCCGACCCCCTTCGCCGTCTACGACACGACCCCCCTCCAGATTCCCAAGGACCCCATGATCCCCTTCACGGCTGCCTCTCTCGCAAAGTACGACCCGACCGGCGCCCGCACCGCCCTCTTCTCCAAGTCCCGCCGCGACTGCGCAAAGGTCGGCGACGTCCTCATGGTCGCGACCCGCACGGGCGAGCCCTTCGCCGGCGCCCTGATGCAGATCCGCCGCCGCGGCATCGACACGGCGATCCAGCTTCGTGGCCAGCTCATGAAGGTTGGCGTCGAGATGTGGTTCAAGGTCTACTCGCCCGCCGTCGTGGGCATCGATGTCATCTGGAGGAGGCCCAAGAGGGCGAGGAGGGCGAGGTTGATGCATCTGAGGAAGAAGAAGCATGACATGGGCAGCGTGGATCATCTTGTCTGGGCTTGGAAGAGGGAGAGGAGCAAGCTGCGGAGCTCGAGCGCGAATAGGAGGGGGTACCTGGGGACGGTGTTTGAGTCGTAGGGACGGTGTGGCTTGGTCGTGTGTTTGAGATAGTGTACAGTACGGAATAGATCTGATCTGCTCGACATCTTTTCACACACCGAGGAGCAAGGCGCTCCGTTTAGCAGCACTGGACCGTCCATCCCGTCTGTAACGCATCTGGAGGTGCTGATAATGGACATCTTGCCAGTCCCCGACATGATTCTATTGGCGGCAGCCTTGTTTAATACCAAGCAGTCTAGCCGAGCATCGTCGCAGATGCCTTTGTGACCGTCGTGGTCCGATGCCTCCACCAACAGTGCGAACATGCGTCTCGTGTGCGATACGTGCAGACTTGCGGTCGGGAACGCCCCTCTCATTATCTCGTCCACCAACCCCTAGATTACAGTAGACCAGCCGTCCATCCATTGTCCACATTATGGTATTATATGCACTATACAAGCCCCATTAACACAAGCTGTACCCAGTCTTTTCCCAACCCGCTATGCCCATGTCCATGTGCGGAGATCCAGTCAAGTTAAAAACCCATCAATACTCCCCTTCGCCACACGCTTGCTGTATATCTATGACTAGCCAAGCAAGAAAACGCCCAAATACAAAGAAATAAAGAAGCAGCAAAAGGAAACAAGAAGAAAAGATGGAAGAGGAAACAGAATGTCACGGGATAGAAGATAATCCACCACAACAGATCAAAAGGACCGGTCTCCACAGACAGGCGTCAACCGTAATAAGACACTACAGGCCGCCCATCGCCGGGGGCCAGAGATCTACGCCCAACTGACATCCCCCGTCGTCCTCGCCCTCTCAACTGGCCTCGACTCGTCCTCATCATCCTCCCCATAGTCCCACGACGCAGCCCTCCTCGACTCCCCCGTCCTCGTCCTATGGATCTTGGGCGGCAACGTCGGCCCCGGGTGCAGAATCTGCGAGATAAAGTTCGTGCTCGGCCTATCCGCCCTCGAAGTCGTCGCATTCGACATCCTCCTCGTGACCGTCCTCGCCACACCAGGCGAGAAGCCCGTCGTCGAAGTGCCTGACGCGCGCGTCGCGACGGGGGCCACGTCCTCGGGGACCTGGTCTACCGCCTCGGAATCGGAGTCTGCCTCGTAGCGGGATTCACTGGGGAGGAGGATGGCGCGGTCAAGGCCATAGGGGAGACCTCTGTGCCTGCCACGAATCATCATTGCGATGATGACGAGTTTGCCGCCGGTGCTGAACTGCGAGACGAGGGAGGCGTCGACAGTTGCGTAGCCCATTGAGAGGCCGACGGTGCCGTAGGCGGATACGACCTCGAAAAGGACGTCGAACATGTTGAACTGGTCGCGGCCTAGCTTGCCACCCTCTGTGATGGCAAGGATGAAGAGGCCGAGGAAGACAAACCACAGGTCGAATGAGAGCTGGCGCCGGAGATGGGTCCCGATATAGGACGCCGTGTTGGTGTTGCCGCCATCATCGTCCTCGGGCTCGGGGTACACGCCGAGACTCTTCTCCTCGTAGACATTGGTCCCGCGGATCGAAATGGCGATGGGGTACACGGAGATGTACATCATGATCATGGTGAGCGTCTGCACCGCCGGGTGGATCAGGTTGATGGGCAGGGACGAGAATCCGGCCGTCCGCGTCGACGAGGCCTGGAAGATGCCGTTCACGACGCGAAGGTTCCATGGCAGGTCGTCGACCACGGGGTTGTTGAGGTCCAGCACCAGGAACGACACCACGTCGACCACGTTGAGTATCACCAGCACGAAGAAGAGCCACCACGTGGCGCTGGAAGGGAACAGCAGCGTGAAGCACCGGCGCGGGTGGTCCAGTAGGAACATGAGCTCCTCCCAGAGTCCCGTGCCGCGCGGTACGATGCGCGCCATGACCCAGATGATGCAGCGCAGCATGATCGGGAACGCGGTGTTGCCGATGACGATGAGGAACGCGCCAATCATCAAGATGAACTCGGACCGCTGGAACGAAATCATGCTGTCCGGGATGAGACTGAGGCCAACGTCCATGAAGAGCGAATTTGCAGTGAAGAAGGCCCACCACGTCCTCGACATGGCCGCCTCGTCCACCACGGAGCCGTACTTGTTGTTCGTCTTGATGTACGGCAGCAGGCACACGAGACCAAAGATGTGGAAGCCCCAAAAGTAGCACACTAGGACCTGGGCGAGGGTCCGCAGCGACCGGTACTCGATGCCGCCCAACTCCTCCCTCTGCTCGAGCGTGAGGTTGTGGAACTGCGAGTTTCGGCCCATCGTCGGCGTCCAGCTGAGGTACGGCATGTCGTTGATCTTGTCGCGCCCCAGCGCAGACCGCACCCTCTCGAGCGTCTTGGACCGCGTTGGCCGGTCCTGCTTCGAGTCGTGGGTGTCGGTATGGTGGAACTTGTCGCCCGACTGGAAGATGCGCGGTTTGTGGAACTTGACGGAGCCTAGGGAGCGACCGATGGCACTGACTTTGTCTGCGACGTTGTCCCCGTCGCCAGGCTCTTGCCTCGTGTTCGGCCTCCGGCTGGGCTCCGCGATCATGATGGTCGGGTTCCGGCGCCTCAGAGTCTCTTCAGGGTTCTGCGATCGGTTGGCACCGCCCGGGCTGGATAGTGGGTCGATGTTGTCGTCATCTCCATCGTTGTCCCCCGCCTCGAGCCGCTTGGGCCCCATGCCGCGCTCGACATCCCTCGGGTTGGGGATGCGGAGGATCTCCGTGTCACGCGTGTTGGGACTCCGTTCCAGAACTGGCATGTCGCCATCAAAACTCTGTTCAGAAGCGGTTTGTTCAGGGCCAGTCTGCTCAGAGCCGTTCTGCTCAGGGGCGTTCTCTTCGGGAAACTTGGTAAGCTGGGCCTCGTGGCCGTCGCTCCTAAAGACCGTGGGCGCAAACGAGATGCTGTTCTGGTGCTGCCGCGACCTCGTGTTGTTGTTGGCGTTATCGCAATCCGAATCCCTCCGGTCGCTGCTGTCGCCCTGGGACTCGCGCCTCGTCGAGTCGGTGGAGCTGTCAGCGCCGCCAGGCCCGTCCGGCTTGGGCGCGATGATCATGCCGTCGTTGGTGATGCGGTTCCCAGTCTCCCTAAGCACGGTGATGACGCGGCCGCCAACGCCCTGCTCGGCCCTCGACAGGTCGCCCTTAGACCTGCTCTTGGTGAGGGTGCGACGGCGGTATCGAGCCTCGCGGACGACATGCTCGAAGCGCTTCTCGAACCAATACAGGCGCATAAAGACGACGGAGCCGTGGAGGGTGATTGGGCCCGAGATCATCATGAAGACGTAGATGACGGCCTGTTGGAAGGTGTTTAGCGTGTTGAGGTCGAGGGTGTTGAGGCCGGCTTGGGTGTTTGCGCCGGAGCCGAAGAAGAGGGCGTCGATGTAGGCGATGTTTTCGCCCTTGCCGCCACCGTAGATGAGGACGGAGGCGAGAATGCTCATGCCGAGAACCCAACAGTAGTGGGCCGAGATGAAGTTGAAATTGGGGCTCTTGCTGATGAAGGACGGCTTTATAGCCTTGACCTGGGCCCAGAGCCAGGCCCCCAGGGTGTTGAACATCTTCGGCGGCGCCAGCGAGGCAGGTGCAAGTCTTCGGAGCTGGTCGCAGGCGGCGGGAGAGTCCAAGTCCACCTCCAGGACCCGACAGTCCGGGTTCAAAAAGACCCCGCTCGCCTTGGGTAAGACGGGGGCAGCGGTATCAAGGAAATGATGGCGGAGGAGAGGTGGTAGCTAGCCACGAGGGCGAGACGGCAGATAAAAAAAAATCGAGGGTAACGGAGCCTCGGCAGCAGCTCCTGTCGCAGCTGATATCGAGCCGTGAGGATCCCTGGCTCAAGCGCCAGAGGGACCGCGAAGGGTATCGGACGGGGGAACCGGTGTCAGCTCACCCGAATGAAGACGGAACCGAGACACAGGCGCGCAATGTTCATGATGAGGAAGGGCGCCGGCGCAAAAGTGGGTGCCAAGGAAAAGAGAAGCGAAAGCGGGACGCGGGAGCCGAGTGGGTCCACCCCGACGTCAATTCAGCGAGCCCACTTTGGGAAGGCCTGGATGGGGAGCGTGTCGGCAAAGCGCGTCGCGGTGAGAGTCCCTGGGGAGGAAAGAAAGAGTGGAACTGGTGATGGCGAGACCCTAGGAATGGAATTGCCAGGGTGCGGGCGGGGGCCGGCTTTATCGACGGCGCGTGGCTGAGGTACGCGGCACTCGACTTCGAGTTTACTAAGACATGGCTTTTGCTGCAAGGAGCGGGCCGTGATGGACAAAAGGAGCCGTGGATTGGAAGAGGGAATATTCTTCGATGGCGAGGGCGCTGTCGAGGACTGATATACCCGTGTGGGTGTCGTTAACGACAGTACGAGGTGCCTCATGCAACCTGCGGCCGAGCGACACGGGTATCCCAAATGTATGGACTGGGTGCCGCGCAGGTGCAAGAGACGAGGACGGCGGCAGTCCCGTGTCCAGACAGTGCAGACGAGAGCACTGTCGACCACGCTAGTGCCGCATAGAGGGCCGCTACGGATTCCAGCGGTGTTACCGTGGCGGTTGGACAAGCTGCGGACCACGCTAGAGCCGGGCGTTGTTGCACGCCTCGAGAGGTGTAACTCGCTAACACCGAAATCCCTCAAGCAACCCTTGCCGACGCGGCCACACCCGGAGGAAAATTCTCGACGCAGGGGTGGGCTTTTAGGGATCGGCGAAAACGGAGAAAAACCAAGCACGGGACTCCAGAAGGACAAGATGACCCAAGCACGGGCCGCCCAAGACGGTTCCTTCGGCATTTCACATGCAGAGAGAGCCGTGCTGCATACACGCCACTTACACCCAGCACTGTGCTGGGCTCTTCCACCATGACCTAACTCGGTTAGCTGGAGACACCCAAGGCACAGCCATTCGCCAAGTGACGATGCATGCTTTGGCTTACGTCTAATAAGGGCTCTGGGGGCTTAGTTTTCCCACGGTCTAATAGTCTAGCGGTTAGGACACTGGATTCTGATTCCAGGAGCCCAGGTTCGATTCCTGGTTAGACCTTTCTCTTTTAACTTTTTAAGCCCCCTCCCCTTCGTCTGAAAGAGCATACTCTTTGCCTTTTCAGTATCTCTGCCCCACCTATGCTTTGTATCTTTTTTGGGGTTTCAACATCGGAGCTCCTCCGACTCGAGGCCTCCCGTCTCCACTTACACCACCACCCGGACATCGTTCCCTCATCCCATCCTTGACCCATCTCCACTTGAAGTTGACCTTATCTCCTAGCTAAGCTGTGTCGGGCAAGAGCAAGACGTTGCGACACCGAATGACCCCCTCACCCCGGATCCGTTCCTTTCCGATGCCTCCACACACCAATTACATCGCGGGTATTACACGTCACAAATCTGAAAACATGGCAACTCTAGCCATCCTCCCAAAGAACACAGCCCATCTCCCCGGACCCCTTTTCACCATCCCCATCCCAACAAAAAAGAGGCGGTGTAAACCCCCCGGCTCCATCCGTCAAATGAGATCACCCCGGCCAAGCACATGTCTCCGCTCCCCGGGCCTTCCCGTGGAACCGCGGGACGTAAAACGGGCTCTACTTGAGTCCGATAATCTTGAGATTTCGGCAGGCGCGGGCGGGAGTCCTTCACTACCCGGGCGTCGCGGGGATTGGGGCGCAGCCTCTCCCGAGGAGCCGGAACCGGGAACAAGCATGGCTCGTGATACGAGCTCGTTATCGTGTACCCGTGTAGCTTGATATCCTGCACCGAAATCCCGGGAAACGGATCGTACAAGAGATGACAACCCTGAATAGTATGCATGGACACTTAGAAACTGGGCGCCGGGAGATCCCCATGCGGGCATCTCGTAGTCCCACATCGGGCAAGGCATCCCCCGAGCATGGCCCCATGCACCAAAGGATAAACTTGAAACCGGCGATCCTTCCCGATGTCATTTCTCAATTTTATTGGTAAATGTATAAAGCTTGTTTCTAAACCATGCATATGCCCACCCCGTGCCCAATGGCACGCGAATGAGGCTACGAAGGTTCGGGGCAACGCCCCGGTTCCCACCTCACATCTCACTGCCAGTGATGTCGTTTCATTCTGGCCCTTTAAATCCTCTAGATGCGCCGCTCAAACTCCGGAAAGCAAGTTCGTTACCCAAAAAGCCAAATGACGCCATGTTTCCAGATAGTACACTGCACCGCCCCCGCGCTGCCCCTTCCCCCCCCCCCCCCCCCCCACCCCCCACAACACTTGCCAAGCTGCGCCTCGGCGCATCTTCCCAAAGACCCCTCCGAGAAGCTGAACCTACAGCCCCTGCTGCGCCTGCCGTACCTTCTCCTTCTCCCTCTCCATCTTCTTGAAAAACGCACTCTGCGGCTTCCTCTTCTTCTTCAGCCCCCTGTTCGCCGCCTTGTTCTGCTCCACGTACGCCATATCCTGCCCGCCGCTCAGCTCCCCCAGCGTCCCCGCAATCCTCCTCACCCCGCCCTTCCTCTTCCCCGCCCCCTTCCCGTGCCAGAGATCATCCACCTCCTCCTTCTCGTGGTACTTCTCGTTGTCAATGATGATCCGCTGAAGCAGCTCCCGCCGTTCCGCAGCCGTCGAGAACGCCAGGTCCGGCGTCTTCTCAATGTTCGCCAGCTGCGTAATCACCTTGAACGCGTATCCCTGGTCCACCAAGAACGCCTGCCTCTTGTGCGAATAGTGCATCTCGTCCGTGTCCTTGCTGACCAGCGAGTAGAAGAAGGCGTTGAACCCCTCGTCGTTCCGGCGCTTCGCCCGCAGGATCCGCCCCAGACGCTGCGCCTCTTGCCGCCGCGACCCGTAGTGCGATGAGATCTGAATCAGGCACGTTGCCTCCGGCAGGTCGAGCGACGTGTCGCCGATCTTGGACAGGAAGAGCGTGTTGACCTCGGGGTTGTGCTGGAAGTTCTCCAGCACCTGCAGCCGCTCCGCCTGGCTCGTGCTGCCGTAGATGAAGGCCTTCTTCAGCTTGAGCGCGTACGCCTGCAGCGCATAGACGTTGTCCGAGAAGACGATAATCTTGTCGCCCCGCTGCTCGTGGTACTGGATCAGATACTGGCACGCCTGGAACTTGTTGGGGTTCATGATGTAGAGGAGCGGCTTCTGCCGGTGGCCCGCCTGCAGGTACTGGTCGAAGAACTCGGTCGGCATCGAGCACCACACCTCGGCGCACTGCACCTTGGCAATGTGGCCCTGCTCCGACAGCTCCATCCAGTTCGCCTCGTAGAGCTTGGGCCCGATCAGGAAGTTGAGATCGGAGATCTTATCGTCCTCGCGGAGCAGCGTCGCCGTGAGGCCCAGCTTCGAGTGCGACTTGATCGACGACGTCACCTTGCGGAAGATCTGCGCAGGCACCACGTGCACCTCGTCGAGGAGCATCAGGCCCCACTCCCGACCCGTGAGGAAGTCCATCATCTTCTTGGCCTCGTGCGACCGCTCCCTGGTCTGCGTGACCATAGAGTACGTCGTGACGATGACGCCCGTGTTGCCCGTGAACATGCCGTTCTTCGAGTCCGACGTGAACGCGACGATGTCGTCGCCGCTGATGTTGGACCACTTCAGGAACTCGTTCCGCCACTGCACGACCGACATGGAGCTCGTGCAAAGGACGATGATGCCTTTCTTGATGGTCACGGCCGCCGTGATGCCCACCAGCGTCTTTCCCGCGCCGCACGGCAGCACGATGATGCCGCTCTTGGCGCGACCGTTACCAAACATCTTGCTAAGCGACTTCTCCTGGTACGGTCGGATCGAGGTCCCCGGCCTAAGGTCGATCTCGAGATTGGGATTAAGCTCGTCCCGCCTAAAGTCGTACTCCTCTAGCACCGGGTACTCCAGCTCAAGACACCGCTTCTGCACCGTCTCAACGGCACTGTCGTGAATCTCAAACGAGTGCGTGACCTCCTCATCCTCATCCTCCTCGTTCAAGTTGGCGTAAAGCACGCTGTCATCAGGCACCTCTGGGTTGGCCGGCGCCCCAGATTGCTGGAGCGTCCCAGCCTCGTTTACGCCCGCGGCATTCTTCGTGCCGGGGATAACGAGCCCCGCCATCTTGGGCGCGCTGGAGGTAACCGTCTCGGATCCCTGCACGCGCAGCGGCCCGATGATGTCGTCCTTGAGGAGCTTCTGCAGCACCTCCGAATCGGGGCTCTCGACGAAGTACTTTGTATTCTTGAGCACCAGCTTGACCTTTCCGTAGCTCTGGGTGCAGCCGTGGATGAAGTCGCGGATACTGTCCGGAAGGGGGATCTTAAGGAAGCGGTCTAGGGTATTTATGATATCTTCCGGCGACAGGCCAACGGACACAGCGGCGTACAGACTGTGGGTGGTGAGGGCATACTCGTGGATGAAGCTAGGGCGCGACAGGGGCTCCGCGATCGTGATGAGGAAATCCTGCGCCTGCTCGGCCAAGGGGTTGAAGCTCTCTAGAATGATGCGGCCCTTGGCGGGGTCGATCCAGAGCGGCCTGTTCTTGTGGTCGGGCTTCATCCGCAGGTACGAGTAGTCACGGTTGCCGAATATGTGCGTCAGCAGCTCGTGGTTCGACGACGCCTTGAGCCTGCTCTGCTCAATCTGCGTGCGCCGCTCCATCACGTTGGTCGAGAACTTATCCACGACGTTTTCGATCTTCTCCTCCGCCTCCACGTCGTCGGGGGCCTCCTCGTCCGTGTCCGAGAAGTCATCGCTGCTGCCGATGCTCTTGGGAGTTCCGACGCCCGGCGTGGAACGCTGCGAGGTCTTTCCCGTCTTCGCGGCGCCCGCCACAGCGCCCCCGGCCTTGCGCTTCGGCGGCATTTTCGGCCGTTGGAGTTGCGAGGGATGGAGCGGTGTCTCGGTCGTGGGCAGACGCGGTGGCGAGCCTCTCAGAGCGGCGGCGTGCTACTCGGCAGCGGAGTAACGAGTCGCCCGACGGCGGTCTGGCGCTTACGGAAATAGGCGAGGCCGCGGCAGTTGAAGGGGAAGCCGGGCGACGCTTATGATGGGAGGGTGGAAGGGTGGAAGAGGCTGAGAGGACGAGGAAGGTATCATGGATGGTGAAGCGCTAATATGGGCGGTGCTGAGAGGCGTATTAGGCAACTGCATTATTCAGCATCAGGCCCTGAACTTTAATTTTTATGAGTTCCCCAACGTCATTGCCACCCGCCCTGGGACCCTGGACCACGATTCAACCCCGTCTTCCACCCTCCGCAATAGTTTCTTGTCGCTCACCATGTGGTATGCGCCAGCCCTTCGCCTGGATACCCGAAGGCCAAAATGCTAACCCAATCTCAGCAAACACATCCTAAACGCCCAAGTGTCCATCCGGTCACCATGCTGTACGGAACCCCGCCATCTAATCCGCGCCTCCGAGACCTAACAAACCCCCAGGTAGAAAATGGTACGATTGCGCCGAGTGCCACGCCGAGAACGAGTCGCACCCCATCCGCCAGCAGTTCGACCTCACTTTCGCCTGCAAGAAGTGCAAGAAGTGCTTCCGCAAGGACGCGCAGGAGTTCGAGGAGGCCGACGAGTACTGCCCGCACTGCGATAACCACTTCGTCCTCGAGGCTGTGACGCCCAAGCCCGCGCTCACGGTCGAGGCCGAGGACGTGCGCGTTGACAACCGCATGATCAGGGACGAGAGGGTGAAGAACGAGGTGCACAGGACGGTGTTTGACCTCAAGGACGACGCGGATAAGCTGGGATAAGGGGGAACAGTTGCTGTTGGGTTACGGCGGTAGCATAGCGTGGCGGGTTATCGGCCCCCGGATGGGCCTGCGTGATATTTGGAGTCTGCGGTGCTTAGAGAAATATACCCTCGCCTGACACGACCACGGCGTTCTCATGACCCCGCCCAGGCTCGTACGAGCCCTCCCGCACAATGATGGAGACCTCGTGGATTGTGTGTCTACATACTATGATACAATCCGTGCTAAAAACCACTGAACATCCACTCCTCCCGGGCCACTCGCTCAGGACTCCTCCTGCCCTCCCCTGGTCGGGATGGTCGCGCTGCCGCCGGCCCCCGCACCCCTGCCCGTCTTCTTCTTCGCCGCCTCCTCCTGCTTTTCCTGCTCAATGCTCTTCACAAAGTCCTCGATCTCCTCAACAGAGAGCATCTCGACCGTCTTGCCGGGCGCCATGAGGGCGATCTCGATGTTCTTGGCGCCGGTCTGGACGACCTCGAGGAGCGACTTGATGGCGAGGCGGACCGTCGCGTCGCGGTCCATATCGTCCTTGTAGTTTCGCTCGAGGAACTCGCGCACCGTCTTGCTCGACCGCCCGATGGCGTTTGCTTTCCTGCGATAGTATCAGCACTAGCCCCTCTCCCATTCCGACCCCACTCTCATCGGTCCCTCCCCGTAGCTAGCGGAGTGTGACTTACCACGCCGAGTAGATACCCGACGGTTCCGTCATGTAGAGCCTCGGTACATCGTTCCCCTTATCAAAGCCCACAACCAGGTTGCTGATTCCAAACGGCCTCACGCCGCCGCTCTGCGTGTACCTCTGCTGCACCGAGGCGATGTACTTGGTGATGTACTCGATCGTCACGGGGTCCTCGACCGTCAGGCGGTGCGACTGCGCCTCGAGGCGCGCCTTGTCGAGAAGGATGCGGGCGTCGGCGTTGAGTCCCGCGAAGGCAAGGCAAACGTGCGTGTCCACCAGGCCGATCTTGGAGGGGGTGATCCGCGTGTCCTGGAGCTTCATCGCCGAGCGCTTCTCACAGCCGAGAACGACGACGTCCGTGCCCTTGACGCCGACGGCGCAGGTGCCTGGTAGTTCGGAGTCAGTATGGCGGATGGGATGGGCGGGGTTCGGCGGGGGTTGGCGGCGTACCTCGCTTCACTGCTTCACCGGCATATTCAACCTGGAAGACGTGGCCGTCCGGACTGCAGACGCGTTATGTGCTGAGCTTCCAAGCGGAATAGTTGCAGACTAACCTGAAGACTATTCGCTGCTGTTAGCCATTGGTACTTGGGGCAGGGCAGCCTGAGCTCGGGGACAACCACGTACCAGACAGCGCTCTGTCGTACGAAGACATTGGGGAAATCTAGGTTTGGAGATGTTCGTCGAGGTTTGTTTCGGTGCGTTCCTCGGCGGTTGGAGAGCTTCGCGGGGCGGTGGGTGATGGCTGGGGTGGTGAATGACGACCTGGGGTTTTGGCGCGGGCGTGCAGGCTTCCAGCTCTGACGAAGCTCCGCTGAAGGCTGAAGCTCCGCGCCAAGACCGACCATTGGGTTTGCGGGGTATTTTCGGGTAAATATGCCAGCATCCTCCACACCTCGACCACTCACGCCAGCGATACTGTCTTTCAACTCACTCTTCCCATTCTTAGTTCAGGGCAATATCAGGATTAGGATCGCCACTTAATACGTATTCCATCACTCATCACTCTCGTATCCATCTAATCTAATAGATCCTTCTCAAATGTGGGAAGTCCTTTCTAAATCCACCCCGTCTCTTCCAGCTAGCATACCAGCACAGATGACAAGCAGCCAACCCTCTGAGCACTCTTAGAAGTGCCCCATCTCTGCCCACTCTCTTCCCTGCATAAGTCCGGCGAGATAGTCTCCCCGCGCTCGCAATCTCTCCCTAAACCCCCTGCACCAGAACAACTCCAGAGCCCCATCCCCTGACGCACCCCCGATCCCCCCATAAAACCCCTCGACCAGCAGCAGCGGCACGACCAGCAAGTCCGGCTGCGCCGTTCGCGTTAACGCAAAGTCGAGTGATTGACATATCCAGCCCGCTAGCTGCCTCTCACTCAGGTCCCCCGGCTGGCCTCCTTGCCCATCCAGAGACAGCGCGCGGCGCACCGCCAAGGCGCAGGGGCGGAGGAGTAAGAGGCCGGTCCAGTAGTACACGCACGCGAGGGCTGACATCCCGTCGCGGAAAGAAAGCACGCCGCCGAATGGGATCCGCAGGTCGGGGTCCCGGTCGTCGAGGCAGACGCTGGGCCCGCCGTCGCGCATAAGCGCTGCGTGCCATGCTTCAAGGCGCTGTTCGAGGTATTGGGCGCTGGAATGCAAATCTTGAAGGGCGCGTTGGCGCTGGAAGCTCGCTGGGACATAAAGGAAACTATCTGCGCGGGAGAGGAGGCTTGGGAGGTGGGAGAGGGTGTCGAGAAGGGTATCGAGGGGAGACTTTGAGTGAACTCCCCAGGGGGTGGTTGTCCAGTCGGCTGATGACAGGGATGTTGGGCGGCGGTTGAGGAGCGCCTGGCCGATCTGCGCAGTTCAACTGGTTAGTTCCAGTATCTCTGCTCTGGGGCGGAGAGTTACTCACGGTGTGAGGGCGGTATATCCTCGAGAAGAAGTGGTGGGCTGGAAAAGACTGGAACGCATGGGGCCCCGAGCTTTGGATATCGCTCGTGCCCCCTAGTTCTCGTCCATGGGATGACGTTCCTGGATGGAAAGAAGAGGTGCTGTGCTGTAAGAGCAGCACCCAGAGTGAGTCATAATTCCAGCTTCTGACAGAAGTCGTCAAAATACTAACCTCGAACACGAAGGCACAGAGACCCCTGCTTACATTTTGGCCGTGTCCCTGTCCGGGCATGCTCACTAAGCACTTAGCTCCGATATCCAACTCCTCACCAAACGGCATCTGAAAGTCGGGCATTGAGTACTCAGCGTCCCCAACGCTAACCCTTCCTCCGCCTGCCCTCGCCAAACCACGCAGCTGTCCATGGAAAACGACGACCCGCACACGGTGCTGCGCCCCGCCGCCCTCCAATGTGACCACATCATCCCACGCTGAGGACACGGGCGTCTCCGATACGAAGCGGGGCGGCTCCGGCGCCCGGGCCGAAGATCTGCTAGAGCTAGAGACCCGCCGCGGCGGGTGCGACGAGCATCGGCCGCCATGCTCAAGCCCCGCGGTTATGAATATCATCTCGCGCTGGTAGCCCTCGCATTCGCGACCATTGTTGAGGCATTTCCTGCACAGGGGCCTTGTGTTGTCGCACTTTGGCGTGTTAGTCGACGCCCATGATGGTGATGGTTGGGGATGGGAGGTGGAAGGAGAGTCTGTAAGAGAGCGTTATGGCGCTTCATGATTTACCTTTACGCGGCGTCGTCTACAGGTCTCGCAGCCTTTATACTTGCCCGGTACGCCGACCATGGTGGCCGCTTGCAGTTGGACGCGATGGTAGATTCTAAAATATGGCTAGGAATTACGGGGAGGAGAGATAGCCGAGAGATCCAACGCAACCTAAGGCAATAGGCTCGTCAGGGCGCGAGCAGGGTTATCTCGAGGGCTAGTTACTCTCCCTTTATTTCCTAGAATCTGAAAGTGGAGCTATATGCCTAGGGTTGGGATGGGGCGTATCCAAGGCGTCGTAAGGCACATCGGCAAGCCTCGCCGCAACATATCGGCAAAGGGGCTTACAACCCACTCACTATGTGGAACACACTAGAGAAATGCACATCCATGGTGACATTTCTACGCCCCGCTCCGTCAATTACGCAGTGCAATGCTCTTATTATCTGGTTCGGGAACGCATACCGGGGCGCGGAGACCCTCCACGATAAAGGCAAGGCCGCAACTTATCAAGTGACACCTTCTAAACCCTTACCCTTACGGTCACGCCTACGACTAGTATTGTTTCATATACATTTAATTTATAAGAAGGTTGGGTTTTATTTTAGAGAACGTCTGTAGAGTTGATGATCCAGGCGATGACGAAATATCGTCGTCTCGGCGATCAAGTTCGCACCTGCATATAGACGCTCGAGGCGAAATTTATGCTCAGAGAGGGACTAGGCGTCCTTCCCTCTCTAGGACTACGGACTACGGGCTCGGATATCAAACCGGTATATACTTGGGCCTGATGGAGCAAGTTTCCCCTAAGCAGCGAGAGTAAAGGTGGCGGCTTGCACCGAATGTCGAACACCTCCTAATTTGGCGAGGTTGAGATCGAGATCGGTAGGATCGGCGAGGCGTTTTTCAGGGTCGAGGAACATTTTTCGTCCAGATTTCGACACCGGCATCTATCAGCTAGAACTCTTCACCATGATAGGCCATCTCCGTCGGTATTGATCGCGGCGAGGGGAGCAGGCTCCAGGTGGGACTCCGGTCTGCGCCTCGCGTGGTGCCTTGGCACATCATTGTAGGGCTACAGGGGAGTTCGCCTCGCACCGGGAAGCCAGACCCTTCCGTGTTTTGATGCAGGGAATCTACGAGACACTCTGTGCACCGCCTGTTGCAAGGTTTCCGAAGTTGGTGCTTATGGTAGGAGCCGGAGATAAGGGGCGAAGATGACTTCGTGCGGGCCATTGGATAAGTAAGTCCAGCAGTCACGATAGGATACAACCCGCACTTGCAATCGTTAAATCCGGGTACTGAGTCCCATCTACGGTTACCAGGTTGCAAATCGAGGAATCCAGCATCCAGATCCACCAGGCCCCGGCGGCTGTTCTAAATCTGCCATTGTTCAGTTCCCCCACTCGCCAATCAAGAACTGCCCATTCCACTGCGTACATAGTACCAAACGTCCGTCTCCAGGATAATGTGAGCAACAGCGGTGGTCACCGGGCTGTATCATATATGCTCCTCTAGGCGGATTGAAGGCCATATCCACACGCTATACAAGGCCGAACTCACTGTCGGAAAACCCAGGCTCATTGAAAGCGCCGATCATGCTCCAGTCCTTGTTTAGCCCACTTCCACTGACTGCCAGCTGCCGTGACATTGATTTCTCCCCGATGGTCGACTTATTCGTCCTTCTGACAGATGAATCTTGTTTTAAAGCGAGGCAGTATCCCATGTCAAGGTACAGCAGATAGTCCAGCTCGAGGGCGCTGCACTCCGACCCTTGCTTGCTTCTATCAGATGGCCTGACCAAGGTGAGACTGTAAGACTGGGCTTACATCCTACCTCCTACCTGGAGAGCCCCAGGTGGAAGGGTCTCAGGTGGATGCTATGACACGGCAGCATCTTTCTCCACGAACTACGTCTGTGCAACCGTTGCACGCTGCTCCTGCTCCGTCCTACGTCATCAGCTCGATCTAACATGTCCCTTGTTCTTTGACCGCGGAAAATACGCTAACACTAGATAGACAAACATAGGGCTCAATAGTAGCACCTATCGTATGTAAAGGTGCCGGAATAGATATGCCGGCAGTAGAAAGAACAACACATAGGCTTAGCAAGAGGGTAGTCGAAATAAAGCTGTCCAAGCTACGTAACTTGAAGGATTGAGACACTAGGTCCTTCTAGCCAATACATCTACAGCGATGCCCCGTCACTCAATGTCATCGCTCGCAGGAATGGCACCCTCAATGTAGTGCAAAAGGATCGCCAAGATATTCCTCTTCCACTCAGATGCCACAAACCTTGGGGAGTAGCCGACACGAGCTTGGAGATGCCGCGGAACTAGATGCTTTTCTACGGATTTGTGACTTCATATAGTTGGTATAGCGGGCACTGGTACCGGTCAATTTAACGGCAAGTTATGATAAGTCCAAGGTCGGGATAGTAATAGGTGGAATAGTGAGTTGGGTCGAGCGACGTCATCACCCGCGCAGCCTGGGATATATCAACTTTTCTTGTCCCAGACCGGAGGGCTATCGTTCCTTTCAAGACTTTGATTCATGTCAGTAGCGTACATTCATTTGAAAAGTCCATCCTCATACACAAAAAGACTTTCGATTTCTACCACAAAGGGTAACGTTTACAATCAAATCTCTAATAACCTAAGGGAGGTGGACATCATAATAGCTGGGGTTAAGTGTCCGTCATGTTTCCCTCTGGCAACACTGCCCAAATGTTAATCCACACTCTAGGCGGAACAGCGGGCTGTGTCATAACCGCGAGACTTAGCGATGTAGACCCGAGACTATCTATTCTGGTTGTGGAACGGGGCGGTGACAACTGGGGCGATCCCACGGTCACACATCCGCTCTTTTTCATGGAAACTGTCCTAAAGCTTGGCGATCCCAAGCCTCAGATTATGTCCTATCGGGGAAGGAATGAGCCGAACTTCGCTGATAAAGCCCTTTCCATCCCCGCTGGAAGCATACTTGGCGGCGGCTCGTCGATAAACATGCTCACGTACACGCGACCTCAGAGGGAGGGTTTGGGTGGTTGGAATATGCCCGGATGGTCGGCCGATGAGATGTTGCCGTATACGAAGAAGGTACCCCCGTAACATTCCCCCTCCGCTGTGTCTCTCTACTAACCCTGATCGCTAGTTTGAAACGTATCATGGCCCCGGTTCAAGCGATGTTCATGGTACAGACGGGCCCATCCATGTCTCCACGAACTCATTCGGTCCGACCCGACTTTGGGGACAATTTATTGAAACTTCTGCGAAGTTGGGAATTCCATCTAGAGTCCGTCGAGATTCAGAGCCTGGACTCCAGTCACGCCGTGCGGCCGAACCTCCGCTACAGCAGTCCGGACGGGACCCAGCAGGATGCTGCCCACGCCTACGTACACCCTCGACTCCAGGACAATCGGAATCACAACCTACATATTCTTGTCAAGCACTAGGTGCTGCGCGTTCTGTTTGACGACAAGAGGGCCTCCGGTGTTGAGGTACGTAGCACCCCACACGTCCATGACGATGCTAGAGTCCATACGATCAAGGCCCGAAAGATGGTTATAGAGTTATCTGGGACCTTGGCACACCGCTCTTACCCGCGAGGTCGGGCGTTAGCAACAGGAACGTGCTCGACCGCTCCGGTATCAGCCTCGTCGCCGATGTACCTGGTGTCGGGGAGGGACTCCAGGGCCACAATTCCATTCTGGCTGGGTACTACACCAGCCTTGAATCTAACTAGACGGCGGACGATCTTCTTAACGGCACGGCTATTTTCCAACAGCTTTTAGAACAGAAGCATGATATGCTCACTTGGAACACTGCCGAGGTCACGGGTCAGATCCGGCCGACTGATGAGGAGATCGACTCCTCTACCTTTACGCCCGTGGCCACATTCACGCGAAAGGCTCCAACCCCGAGCATGGGATCTACCTGGAAACGGGCATTCTGAGCGGCGAGGACGACGCTCGACCTCTCCATGGCTATGTGGGCCTACAAGAAACAGCGGGATATTGCGCGGCGTCGGGAGGTCTACCGTGGCGAAATCACACCCCTCTGCCCTCCATTCGCCGAGGACTCGGATGCCGTTTGCAAAAAGAGATCTGGCCCGCTGGTGCCGGACGTAAAGGACTTGGTGTATAGCGAGGCGGAAGATGCAGTGCTGAAGAAGTGGATAAGGGGCTCTGTTGGGCACTGTTAGCATGAGTTGGGGACGTGCAAGCTGGCGCCGAATGCTGACGGCGGAGTTGTGGATGAGAGGTTGAGTGTATATGGCGTAGAGTCGTTTAGGGTTGCTGATTTGAGCGTTGTGCCGGTGAATATGGGGCTAACATGGCGTTTACCATTGGTGAGAAGGCCGCAGATATATTTGCCAAGGATAACGGGTACGTCGTATGACGCTTCGAGAAGTGAAGCTAACTCAGGTCAGCGGCTCGTCTATAGCATAATTCTATCCCAACCTATTCAGCTTTGATGTCTCCTACTCGTGGGCCCTGCCTGAAGTCGAGCTCTGTCGAGCTGTCTCTACTTCAGATCTTCAAGTGCTTTAATAAAACAGGAATAGCCATTCATAACCACACTAGTCTCACAGGCTCTACGGCCGCGTCTTAGGAACGAAAAGCGTAGAAAAGTTCTAAGTCTTCCCTCCATCTAGGGTCGACATCTTACCGCCCGTCGCTCCGAATTTCTAGTCTCCGCTGTGACTAAAGCTCTCGTCCGGCTGGTTAAGGGTGATGGAGATATCTTCCTAACCTATAAATGTCGTTAGCTACGGCGCGCGTCGTTTAACGCGGGTTAGTTGGGGTGGGTGGAACGTACTGTGCTTAGGAGCGGGGGCATAGTTACCCGCCGCGTACTCGCTTGAAATATAGAAAATCGACCCGCGCTGCCTTTGACCTATATGGCGAGGTTAGCTCTGGAATGAGGCATACGAGTCCTTTCCCTAGAAGTTATAGCTTACTGGTTGTGAGTTCCGAGACGAGCTTATCGTTGATATATATCTTCTGGTCCTACGAGTCCGTTTCATCGTTGAGCTTGTCTACCGAGTACGTAAGTTATAGTCCAGATAAGGTAGGTTCTAGGTCTCCCTATGTATAATGCGTCGTTATCCGAGACCTGGGAGGCGTCTCTACCGTCGTGCCGGCCTCGGCTTGTCTGGCGGCTACTCGGCATACTATGTTAATATTCTATCATCTAATAGTCCACTAAGACGGTTAATAGGCGTATACCTGATAAGACGTATGCGAAGTTATACTAATTCTCCCCGAGGTTCTAGTAATAACCTCTATATAGTATGTTAGTCGCTGGAGACACGTTCCTTCTGATAAATTATTCTTATAGTCCCTCTGGTGAATTCTGCGTGACTCCTTGGAGGAAATCTTGCCTGTCTAGCATAATGGCGCTTTATAACGCGATATCACCGGTGACGGGGTTAGTAATGTCGCTAATGACAAGCGTCGCGACTGCTTCCTCGATGTAGTTGCCGCTAGGGACAGATAGGCTGACAATATCGTCGTCGGCATAGCTGGGGGATATGAGCGCTAATAAGGCGGCAATGGTTGTGTAGGTTTTCGTTGTGGCGTCGAGGGTGTTCTCATGTAAGCTTGATTTAGTGTCTGGTGAAAAGATGGTGATAGGTAAGGTATGTAAAGGAGTCATTTTAAGCCCAAGGCTTTGTTTTTAAGGCTGGAGTTACGACATGAATTGCGAGGGAATACGAGGGCTCCATGTCCCATGAATTTGATATATATGACTGCCTCCGCATGGACATATCCTCACGCCAATCGCTGAATTATCATTTACCAACTCCCAGCCGAGGACTAATACCAGCCGTGGAAGTTGGGAAAGGAACCATTCCTCCAATTAGTAGACGCATCAGTCATGGTATATCATGGGGTGATGCGATTGGTGGAAACGACTTCCTGTCCAATGATTAAAACGGCTAATTCGGTTCGGAGGTGAGCGAAACGATAATGCGGATCCTCCGTTTCAGGCGGACGGGTTGACTACCACGAGTGCACCTTACACAATCATCCACAAGCCGTATCAAGCCACCAACACCGCGGCTCGCAATCATCTTTGCGAGGCTCATCATATAATCCGTCGCTCTACACAGCACGGATCTTGGATCCAGACGCGAGTTTCTTGATTGCCCTTCGTTAGGCCTTCGAAGGCACGACATCTTATGTACAGATCCCGTAATTATTCACACGTGGCTTTGAAACATCATGGCAGATAGAAATACCTGTACTTGAGGGAGATAGTACAGATACATTGGGTGGCAAGAGCTTGAGGAGATGGCTATGCTGCTCCTATTGACGACGATACGTATGAAAAGAAGACCTTTTGTCACAACCCTCCTCTCCTTCATCATAACCTGTACAGCACACATAAGATAATGCACTCCCCTACCTTTCGGTTCTGCTGGTAATTTACCGAGGACCCCATTCTCGGGCTTTGTAGTACTCTGACCTCAGAAACCACTTACACATAGAATCGTTGAACACGACCTAACAAACCTATTGATCATATTCGGTACATTCGTCTGCCTGCGGCAAGGAATATCAAGGGGAACTATATCTCATAAAGTTCTACAGTAATCTACGGACCTGATACCCTCTAACTTAGGTTCTGGGCCATAGTGTAAAACAATCCAGACAACCTAATCTCTCAGAGCGGAGGAGAATTGCGGATATCCAAACAGTGCCGAAAGCCTGGAATTCTAAAATTCTGGTTACGTGAGTTGCACAATGTTTCTAGAGAGGGAAGGAGGGAGGGAAGCTTACGCGAGCCTTCTAATACCTTCGGCGTTGAAAAACCACCATTTTCAACACCGATCTCACCGCTAGGATGAGCAGGAATATAGTTATGAGGATCGAAAAAACTGTCCTATAAGTCTCACAATATGTCCTGGCCGTATGGGGACGACGGCTTGATCCGACCTGTGATGTCGGTCCGGCTCCTCGCCCACGTATGCTCCGCGATTAACATGACTATTCGGAGCCATACTTGCGGTTAAAGCCTTACCCATCGCAGGACGGAGTGATTCGTCCTACTAGTACGTCCGAGTATCGTAGGGTTAACCGGGAAGCTAGATATTGTCGGCATTGCTCCCACTGAGTCACATCAATACTATGACGGAAGGGGTTATAGAAGTAGCGCCCCACGCACCAACTCCACATTATTCTCCATCCTTGTCCTCGTGAGTAAAATAATGTCCTCTTTGGCCGGATTGTAGGATACATGCACGCAGCCGACACTGACGCGGAAGCCAAACTCGGGAGCTCCATCGTGCGGGGTGACCATGTAATGCCTCTCCAGGGTGTAAGTTGACGGTCACTGCTACGCCGGCCCCGCCAGCCCCGCCGTCTCCTACCTCACAGCATAGCATTCGACCGAGCTTGGGCCGTCTTCCCCGCATAACTGACCTAACTAATGGATGGTCCCTATGTTCTTGCAGTTTACCGCCTCTTTAGCTTCCGAAGCCGGAAACCGGAAGAACGCGCTGCCGCAACGTCGTCGTCTTTCTCGCCAACGACTCAACGGTTTGGCGTCTTAGACGGCCGTTCTCTCTAGCGTCAGGATTTGTCGCCCGGATACCTAGTCCACGACACGCCAAGAGAGAGTGATCTGCCAGCCCAAGGTTAAGTAACTTGGACTGCAAAAGGCAAGCCTGATATTTGCTTGATATCTGATCCACGAGACCTTGAACTCCGCGGCTCGAAATCAAGTGCCCCGCATGGCCCATAAGTGAACACTGGACTAGATGTAACAAAAACCAAGAAGTAGTCGACTACTTCACCTTAGCCAAGGCTTGTGCGGGTACTGTCTCCCTCTTTTTACACAGGGATCGGCACTGCTGTCGATGGAACGTGGCGAACGCGGGGAACAGGCCCGATCTGGTAGTTTTAACCACGCTTTGGTAGGATTTTATGACATATGAGTAACCGGGTGGCTAAACCTCCTATATGTGGATGAAAATACTAAATTCGGGTCTTCTTCCTGGTTTTTCTATAGTACCAGAGGATAACCGTACGGTCCACTACACCTAGATCTAGCATGGCTGCGAACTCGGCCTTCCTCAAGGCCGGACGAGGAGTCCAACTCGCCAAGACAAGCTGATGCTGTAGTATAAAGGGCGGGACGATCATAACTCACTTCTCTGGGTATTTAGTTCGTGTTTCTTCTTCAAATGAATACGCACCTTTCTCCCGACTTATAATGCGTCTCCTCTCGGTTCTTGGCTTTCTTGGACTCCCGCTCCTCTGGACGGGAGTCGCGGCTGAAACCTCTCCACCAGCTGCTGCCGCGCCGGACCCTAACAAGCTGCAATACATCCCGGACAGCCAGAAGCGCCGGGTCTTTGTGCTCACAGATATCCTGAACGAGCCTGACGATCAACAGTCTGTCGTGCGATATCTTCTCTACTCAAATGAGTTCGACACGCGGGCTCTTTGTGCTACGACGTCCACGTGGCTTCGGGATAAGCCTCGGCCGGATGCGATTCGGAAAATTGTCGAGGCGTATGGAGAAGTCGTCGACAACCTCAACAAGCACGTCCATCCGTTGAACCAGTACCCCTCAGCCCAGAAGATGCTCTCACTGATCACTACCGGCCCCAATGTAAGTCAGCATTCCCTTTCCCTACAACGTTCCGACATGTAAAGAGACAGCTCCACTCACACATCTAGCAGGGTTACGGGAAGGAGGCCTTTACCCAGGACCTCAGTGACGGCGCGGCCTTGCTGATTGAGCGTCTCCGGGAGTCCTCCGAGCCCCTGTGGGTTCTCGTCTGGGGCGGCTCGAGCACCCTCGCCCAAGCCCTCAAGCACATGAATGAGAACTTCTCCGAGGCCGAATTTGCCATCCTCCGTTCGAGGATCAGGGTTTACGCTATCTCCGACCAAGATGATACTAGCGAATGGGTCCGAAACACCTGGCCTGACATCTTCTACATCGTCTCCATCCACGCTTTCGGCCACTACACGATAGCCACCTGGACCGGTATGTGGGAGGGACTTCAACACCTCTCTGTAGACAAGGTTAGCATGCCCTGGATCCACGAGTATATCAAGATGGGACCCCTGGGCGAGCGCTACCCTAGCCGTGATATTGGCGCGGAAGGGGACACCCCGTCCTTCCTATACCTCATCAACAACGGTCTCGGCGACCCCGAACACCCGACCTACGGCAGCTGGGGCGGGCGCTATGAACGTACAAACGCAGGGTTGGAGCGCTTCAGCGACCTTGTCGAGACCTTTTACTTAAAAGATGGAACACAAGAGACGAGCACCAAGGTTAGTTGTGCGAGATGGCGCGACCACTTCCAGAATGACATGGCTACGAGAATGCAGTGGAGTATCAGCCCCGACTACTCCAACGGGACTCATCCTCCGGTCCCGCGCGTCAACGGGACGACTGGACCGACAGTCCACCGCCTGCACACCGTCCCCGGGGCGGAGATTATCCTGGACGCTAGTGAGACATACGACCCGGATCACCCGGCCGACTCGAGTAAACTCGAGTTCGAGTGGTTCCAGTACCGTGAGCCGGACTACGTAGTGCATGTGAACCCGGCTGAAGGGCGCATACTGAAGCTTGAAGGTCTCGGCTCAGGCGCGGAGACTCCTGATGTGAGTGAGCCCAATGACGAGGGATTCCGCCACTTCGCGAGAGGTGACGCAGTCCGGGTTACTCTGCCGGACGATGAGGACGCCTTCGAGTACCACTTGATTCTGAAGGTCACGACGAATAACAACCCGGAGCTTCCCGTCCGTCGCTACCTTCGAGTGCTTATCCTAGCGAGTACAGACCAGATAGACCCGTATGAGTGCTGCGACGCTATGGTCCTGCCCACTCACACGGTGGAAGAGTGGGAATGATGAGGGTACTATAGGAAATGGGCTCGGTGGCGGTACGGGAAGGTCTTACGTATTGCGGCTCGGTGGACTTTGGTATCATTGAATGTCATGGATGGCTGTCTTTGGTCGTTGCATGGCGAATCTTTGCGCATAACGGCCGTTGATCCTAGTCTCCTGACACTATTTAGAGTGTGCAGTCTTGCCGCATTATCGCGTTTGACACTGGCATGTGGGGTAGATAGGACTAAAAAAAACCGCTCAACCGCTAACGTATCGTCAAGTCCCACTTCGTCTGTTGAAGACAGTGATCACCGGCCCTCATCCACTGGATCAAGCTTTAATACAGCGGGTCCTCTCACTCTCTCTTGCGCGTTTGATCGACCGCAGTTGCCCCTCTCGATACATAAGTAGAGACACAGTGTTTCATGAAGACGGGGCCACGAGGTGGACGGGCTAATACGACGTGGCAACTGTCACCGGGATATCCTCTGCCCCCGTGCTGGTGCTGAGAAAGAAAAAGCAGTCGTCGAGCTCATCGGGCCCGGTCCGTCCATTGCCGGAGGGAGAAGTGGGGCCTATCCTCCGATTGGAGGTGGATACCTCGATTAGTCACACGTATCGATAAGAAATGTTAATTGCGTCGCGGTACACACGGCGCGACACCCAACTCTCAAATCCAACCCAGCAAAACCGAGAGGCCGGATCTGCATCAGCCAGGAGGAACAGGCCCAGCGACCGACTCCCTCAATCTACCATGTCTGCCGAAGACGAAACCCCGAAGCCCTCCACTAGGGACGAGTCCTCGGACTCCGGTAGCGAGAGCGACGCCTCCAGCGACGATGGCCCGAAAATCGAGTGGCTCGCCACGGGGCGCGCGAAGCGCTCCACGGCCGGGAACCGCATGAAGACGATGCTCGCCAACGAGGAGCCCGACTCCGACCTCGAGCTCCTCTTCGCCGAGGACGAGGACGACCAGGGCTTCGAGGACGACGAGGCGAACGCGTCAGATGTGCACATGGACTCGTCGTCGGACGACGAGGACGAGCAGAACGCCGGCGACGACCTGGAGGGTGAGAAGCAGCTAGAGAAGGAGGCGCGGGAGCGGAAGGCCGCGGCGAGGAAGCGGAAGGCGCAGGAGGCGATACCGGCCAAATTCCGGAAGAAGGTCCGCATACAGCCCGGGGGTCCCGCGCAGGCGCCGGCACCAGCGCCCCGGCCCCGGAAGAAGTCGGAGCGGCTGAGCTGGCTGCCATCGCCGACGGACGCGCCGACACGCGCGTCGCAGAGGTCGACGACGAGGATGAGCAAGGAGCAGCTGCACGAGCAGATGAAGGAGCGGGAGGCGCGGAGGCTGAAGCAGGTTGCGCTGATGGAGAAGAGGCAACGGCAGATGGAGGCGCGGAAGAAGCCGCCCATGACGCAGGAGGAGCGGCTGGCGGAGGCGGCGCTGGTGGAGAAGCGGAACTCGAAGAGCCTGAACAGGTGGGAGGTGGCGGAGAAGCAGCGCGAGGAGGAGAGGAGGGCCAAGCTCGCGGCGCTGAATAATCGGACGCTGAGGGGGCCTGTGATTACGTTCTGGAGCGGGAGGGGGGAGTGGGAGGAGGGGAGGGAGGGAGAGGGCGGGGCGTATCATATTACGATTGCGGAGAAGCCGAAGAAGAAGCGGTTGACGGCGGCGGAGAAGGAGAGAGAGAAGGAGCTGAAGGAGAAGGAGCTGAAGGAGAAGGAGAAGAAGGGCGATGCGTCTCCGCCGACACCGACTACAGCTTCTAATCGAGCGGATGCTGCGGCGGATGCGAAACCAGAAAGTGGTTCCGAAGTCCCGCCACCGGAGGCAGACGCGCAAACGCAGAACCAAACAACACCAGAATCAAAAGAACAAGACGCCAAACCGCCCACCCCTGCCCCTGCGGAACCCTCCACGAACACAGCCAGCTCAGGCCTCTCCGTGCCGTCCCTCTTCCAGGACCCCCCACAGCCCGAGAGCCGCGCACCGCTGATGGCGCCGCCGTCCATGGAGCCCAGGTTCGTGCCGATAGAAGGTGCCAAGCCGAAGCCGCTCGCCGCGCTACCGGCCATCGAGACATCTACAGGACCGCAGTCTAGTGTGCTGGCGGCGCCGGTTCTCGCGCCGCCGGCAGGATTGTCCCCGACGATACTGGGGGGCGGGAGCTACTCGACGCCCTCGAGTCCAAAGTCTAACGTCCTTGCGCCGCCTAATACGACTCAAAGGCCGTCGCCACTATCACTACCCCCATCCACACCGGCAGCTCCAACACAAGCTGCGTCCAAGCCACAAACTCTTGCACCAAAGCCTGCCAATACCCAGGAGCACGCGAACACTACAGACCCGCCCAAGCCGCAGGACGCCTCCGGGACCCCCAAGCCGGCGGACCTCCAGGTCTCGGCGGCGGAAGCTAATGCCTCGCGGACCCGCACCGCCATGATCCTCCAGAATTTTGACGAGTCCGTGATCAAGGACAAAGTGGTACAGACGCAGATCCTCTTCGGCCGGAAAATGAGCCGTCTACAGAGTACGTTTCCCACCCCCTTCCTTAACCCCCCCCCCTGCCTCTCCAATGCCAGCGTCTCAGATACGCGAAACCGAAATAAAAAGTTACATGAAACACTGACTGGCTGGCTCCACAGAACCCCAGCCGCACCCTCTCTGCGTGATAACGAACCAGCCAGCCCGCTACCGAGACCCCAAGACGGGCCTGCCCTACCGCGACGCCCGCGCGTACCGCGAGATCAGGCGGCTCGCGGCGGGTGAGTTTAGGTGGAGCGCGCTGCTGGGGTGTTGGGTTGGTGATGGAGAGGCGGCGAAGGGCGTGCCGGCGAGGTTTATCGACCCTACGGCGCCGGCGCCGGTGAAGGAGAAGGAGAAGGAGAAGGAGAAGGAAATGGAAAAGGAAAAGGAGATCGAGAAGGAGGGGGACGGTACTGGCGGGGGGGAGGCCGGAGACAACGCTGGGGAGAAGACGGGGAACAAGACGGGGGAGAGAGAGAAGGGTGGGGAGGCGGGCGCAAAGGAGCCTGCAGAGCCTTCGAAGGGCGCGCCGGGGCACTCGCAGGCCGGTCCCGCGAAGCAACAGGATGTTGCCGCTGGGAAGGCTCCTGAGCAGAGCCCGCCGGAGAAGAGTCGATCCGCTGGCGGAGACGCGCCACCCGCTTCCGCTCCCGCACCTGTCCCCGCCTCATCATAAACCTATCGTCGAACAAAGAGCGGGCTCGACGTGTCATGGCGAAACGGTTTTTGAACCCGTCAGCACGGTGACCACACGAGATGATCGGTGGAGGTGTGTCCGCAGTGTAATATACGTAATCCTAACGAGTTGATGCACGGCGGGCTCCTGCAGGTGCGGTACCGCAAGTCTCGACCACAGCCGAGCCCAATTTCCCATGTTTTGCCTGTTACATGTACCACCGGCCCTGTCCTTGGCCCGTGCCTCCAAAAACATATCTGCGATATTGATACTGTTCTGATGTTTAGAGATTTTTGCCGTATGCGTGGGAGTGAGTTGTTTGAGGTGACAGGAGCGAAAGTCATCTCACATGGCTGGGTGTGTATGTGTTTGGGAGTTGGGGGGTGGGGGGGAGGGATGAGATGGCAGTGGTGGTGATGGTGGTGGCCCGTGTAAGTGCCGCGGACGCCACGGTACAAACCACTCTGACCTCGAGATACGATGCAAGACTTGTAAGCTTCTACAGTGAGCGTCGGCACGGGAAAAAAAAAAAAAAAGTCACTTGACCAAACGAAGCTTGATTCCATAGTCTCTTATTCTCATCTACCCAATCATCCCTCAAATTATAGTACACATAACCCCCATCATATCCCAGGTTTCCACTCTCCACCCAATCCTAGATCCCATTCTCCAAAGAACCCATTCACACCAGCCCAAGTCCCGCCCATATCCACCCCCAAATTATACATTGTATCCAGCTATTAGTACACGTAGAACCAAGAAAAAGACCCGCCAGTTCATCCGTTCTATACCCTTTTGAACCATCCCAAACACCGATACGCGAGTCCGAACCAGACCAGACCAAAACACGCAAGCTTAACCGCCCCAAGAACAGAGGCAGACAAAAAAAGGAAAAAACAGGGAAACACCAGATAAGGAAGGTGAGAGGAGGGGAGGAAGGGGGTTGATGAAAGAAAAAGAGACTAGCTCTTGATGACTTCAGCCATCCACCTCAAATCCTCCGCCAGCTCCCCCTCCACGCTCAACAACGAGCCAGTCCTCTTACTCCCGCCCGCAGCGGGCAGCTCGTACGAGCCCCGGCCCTCCCCCGGGAGGTCAACGAACGTCGGCGTCCCAGCGTCGGAGGACACGCAGCTCGAGACCGAAGAGAACGAGAAGCGCGAGCGGCTCTCGAAGTCGGGGAGGACAGGCGACTCCTCTGGCCGCGTGCCCGGAGTGGAGTGGAGCGGGGGCGACGGGGGCGAGCAGGTCACCTGCGGCGCGGAGACGGCCCTCTTGACGGGCGGCGGCGCGAGGACTGTGCCCCACGCACCAGTGCCCGCCTCGGCAAAGTTGTCGTCGTCGTCGCCCTCCAGCTCGTCCTCCACCTCCTCGGGGATCGCGACGGGGGCGCGCGGCTCGCCTGCCGGGACGTCATCGCAGAGGAACCGCCGGAGGGACTCGGGCGACATGTCCCGCGAGCGCGCCGTGCTGGTGGACCTCGCGCTCCGGGCGTCGTCGTCCGGCGTCGGCGCCCGCGCCTTCACCTCCATTCTCGCCCCGGGGTTGCCGGCCCACGCATCCGCTTCCACCTCTGGCGTGGTGCACCGCTCGCGCCTGAAGAACCGCTTCCACGAGGGAGCAGGAGAAGGAGACCTCGACGCGGAGCGCTCCCTCGCGTGCGGGGCCAGTCGCGGCGCGGCGGTGGTGGGGAGGGCGGGGAGGGGCGCGCGGGGCGCGGGGCGCGGGGTGGTGTACTTGTCGCGGGGGTTGGTGGTCATGAAGTCGTTGCCGCGCATGGAGGAGAGGGAGGCGCTTCGCTTGCGGAGGGAGTGCTGGACGGGGACGAAGAGGGTGTTGACGGTCTGGCCGGGCATGTAAGGGCAGTGTTTTGTCGAGGGGCGAGTAGGGTCGTGTGTTTCGTGGGAGCCGTCGAGCTCGTACTAAGGTGATGTTAGACCTTTTGACTCGCCATATCCCATCTCTCCCATTCTCATCACCTCTCATACTCGTCTTTGTGTATAGGCAATGGCGGGGATACTTACGTAGTAGTGGTACGTGCTCCCCATCTTGAGGCCGCCGTCCCGCGCGGGCCCGACGCCGCGGTCGTCGTCGCAGGTGATGTCCTTGAACGAGTAGCACCCCTTCCACTGGCCGCGGTCGCGACGCGAGTCGCGCTCCATGGGATACGAGGCGGAGAAGTTGTCCCAAGACCCGATGAGGTGGACGGTCTTGACGGACGGCTTGGTCTGGCTTGTGGGTGTTAGCTGGGGCCCCATGTGTGAGTCCACGTCGGAGTGGCTGGTGTAAGATGCGAGGCGGTGATTGGTGACAAGGACAGTGAAGGATGGAGGTGACATATATAGACAGTTGAAAGGAGTCTGCATGTGGTCTAAGCGTGCTTCATGGGGCGTGCGCCGAGGCCTAAGCTGCGTCGCGCACACCCCTGCCGCAGGGCGTAAGCTGCATGTGCGACGCCAGCCAGCCACGGCGAGCGGACGCGAGACCCTGTCCCGGCAGGGAGAGGGCGGCGACGCCGGGAAGGCGAGACAGCAGGCGAGCTGGTGCCGGGCAGAGGCGAGGCGTAGAATGAAGGGCTGGGGGTGGTGCCAGCTCAGAGCCCTTGACCCTGGGGTGTGTAGTGAGAGCGTATTGCTTACACGGCGAGCTGGCTATTTGCTGACGCTGACGTGCAGGATCGGGCGAAGCAGAGGGGATCTTGAGCGTTTTGCGGACACTTGTCCGGGATAGAGCGGTGCCGTCGTTGTAGTAGGATAGGCAGGCGGGAAAATGGAACGCATGTGTAACATACATTGGATGACCTGCAGTCCAGATCCAAGGCTCGAGACGGGGATATTGCACAAAGTAAAGAGCGGGAATCGGCCAGCGATGAGAGCGAACGTGGCAGCGAGAGCGTCGCAAACGTGACGGGTCCAAAACGAATGGACTGCGCCGCACCGTTACGAAACACCAAACGGACGCAAAAAGAGAGTGTAAAAAGCGAATGTAGATGGCAACAAATAAGAAAAGAAGAAAAAAAAAAAAAAAACTCACAGCATGAACGTGACCAGCGTGGTCGTCGGGTCCATGTCTGCGACAGAGAGGTAAAACCGCTCACAGACCAGATTCGAAGCTCCGTCGAGCGGATACGGCGCCCTTATACTCGAGGTTCGGACGGGAGGTGCTGTCGCAGCGTCGTACTCGCAGCAGGACAGAGGCGCTTGAAACGTCGCCCCAGGTTGCGTTGCTGCAAGGTACGGATCGAAAGTACGTTCGCGATTGGCGGTGACCTGTTGCGGGGGGAGAGGTCCGTTCGAGGAAGCGCCGCGGTGGGTATGTCAAGGACACGTCAACTTGGGAAGGACGTAGGCCAGCTATTTCCGTCGTGCTGGATGCGCTGCAGTGCAGGGAGCGGGATATTCTATTTTAGCAGCGCTGTTTGCTGCTGGTAGGGGCCGCTGCGGTGAGATGAAGGGTGCCGGCGGTCGGACCAATCGGGAGGGTTGCACTGCGACCAGGAGCGCTGCGCTGACGCTGCGGGTCCTGCAAGGGGCGCGGGCGGAGGAGAGGCCAGTCGCGGTCGGGCGCTTAGACGGGGCGAAAACCGGCGATGGATCCGGATCTGAAGGAGGAGTTTGGATGAAGCGAGAGAGGGTGGTATTCCCCGATGGAACCCCCCCAGTGACCGGGATCGGGCGTGTCAGGCCGAACGTGTTCGACGGTGCGCGTGCGCGGGCGAGCGAGCGAGTCTCGGGAAGAGGAAGTTGAGAGTGCGTCCAAGAGCGAGAGGGGAAGAAGGGCGGTTGAAATGCCGGATGCCCTGATGGGCTGGGGGACGGGACTGGAGAATGGTATCAGGACGAGAGGATGGGGCCCTTTGTAGTTTGGCGCGCTGGACTGGCGCCGGTGCGTCTCGCGGACCCGCTGATGTGGGAATCCGGCGGGCGTTCGGGGTTGTCTCAGTTGGGGGATTCCCGCCGTTCCGCCGCTGCGGAGCCTGCTGAAGCCTGGGAGTGGGAGGATTGCTGACAGTGCAGAGGGCGTGACCGGAGAGGGAAATTGGGCCACGATTGATGACGGAATCCCTCTCTTCTAATACCCCCGAACATGTCCGTACAAGGGACGGACAGGCACAAGGCTCTACTCTCTCAGCTTGCTGCCCCCCCCCCCCCCGGTTATGCCCTCAGCACCACTCTGCATCTGATCGCCAACGGCGTGGAGCTAATCCCAGCGTGGCTGAGAGCGTCCCCGCAGATCAACGGGGGCCCCCATGTCCTCTCGACGGGGCCCACCTGGGCGTTCAGCATCGGGGCTCAGAGCCGGGATGCAGCACTGTCGGCCCCCAAGTCCGGCGGCAGGTAGGAGGGCGGGAGAAGAATGTCGTCCAGGGCGAGTCCGTGTGGAGCGGGCTGCCCTTCGTGCCGCACCTTGCGAGGACGTGGGGGCGGGGGTGCCGGCTCAACAAGATGTTTGGTTCGGGTCCTTGATTACTCTTCCTCGCCGTATCGCTTTCCCATGGCAGTGTCGAGAGCCGTGGTTCTGACGCTGGTGGTGTGCAGCGGGTGCTACGGTGTCATTCCAGACACAGTGCAGTCTATACGCGACGAGCCCAGTGTCAGACCCCCCGCGGAGAACGGACACGAACGAGTATCGCGGGTTACTCCCTGTTGTAAACGGCCATCTCATCTGAACCCCATTGCTTTTCCTACATTCTACCCATTTTCACCGTCGGGGAAATCTCCTCCCTCCCATTGACATCACCAGTGGAGAAACCCCCAGTGGAGACGCGCGCAGAGGCCGACACGGCGAGGCCGTTTCATCTCGGGCCCAGACGCCGGCGCCGCCAATCCTCATCCGACCCCCTTTCATCTCGCGCTAGCCCGCCATCCACCCATCCCATTCCCATTCCCGTCTAGCAAAGAGTAAAATGGAATAAGAGAATGAAAATAAAGATAAGAATAAAAAAAAAGAAAAAAAATCATTGCTTGTACGCACAGTCGAGACTTTGGAGGACGAGAGCCACCCGGTGCCGCCGCACCAACGCTGCACGCTAGCAATGTGCAATGTACTGGACGAGAAGGCGTCGCACCTGCAGCGCAAAACCCCCCGTAAAACCCAGGGACGGCACCACCAGCCGCGCTAGCGCCATCGCCGGCAAATGGCAGTGCCCCCCCCCCCCCCCCCCCCCCCCCCCAAAACCCCCCCCCCCCCCCCCCCCCGGCCGGGCGGGGGGGGGGGGGGGGGGGGGGGGGGGGGGGGGC